>JAPMOR010068394.1:228495-262154 GCA_026543865.1 Argiope aurantia | reverse complement strand
TAAAACAAATAAGTGAACATAAAAATTTCCAATGAAACAATTATTTACAACTTCATTTGAAGAAATTTCTTAGAAATTCGACTCAAAACTTCAGCCGAATTTGTGTCGATAATTTCCGTATAATTTCCTAAAAACTACATCACATATAAATTCCTTTTCATCTCATTTAATACATCATATCTGTATATTAAAAAATTCTAAAATGTAAATAATACAATAAAATTGAAATTTCCCTGTTGAGAAATGTTTGCGTATAATGAAATTTCACTATTCATTTTATGATTGAAATTTCACATGAATTTGATTGAAACGATTCAATGATTAAATATGATTGATTAAATTGATTCATTTTAATGATCAGAAAATTAAAAAAAAACTAGTTTAAGTTAGCCTTTTTTTAAAGTTCTTAATAATTTTAAAATTCTAATTATTGAATATACTATTTAATAAAAGGCACCAGCTTGTAAAATCGCCTTTGAAATTCCATTTATGAAATGGTTTATAAAAAGCAAATTCGCTGCATTCTGTCTTTTGATAGCCATAACCCTATCCATTCTGAATGTTTTTGAACCCATTAATGGTGCATTTTGCAATACAAACTGGTCTAGAAATTCTTGAAGAGTTCTCGCAAGAACTCCAGAGAAATTAATTGATGTCTGGGATTTTTAATGGATATTTATTATTCCGAGTATGTTTGGAAGGAACTCCTATTTGTAAGGCAAATATCATAAGAATTCTAATATGTGTTTTAAACATGTGCAGTGGAAATAGAATTTTAAAAGATATTTTTCGCAGGTGTTTCTTTTCAATATTCTAATGTCTTTCAATAACATTTCGTTCGGATGAAATGGATTAAAAAATGATTTATTAATAATTTTGGAAGTGATGATAAGTTTGTGGTTTTGTATATGTCCTTGAGTGTGTTCATATTAGGCTTTTTTTTTCTTGTTTTGCTTTAAAATTATTCTTCCAAAGATTTGTATTTTAAATTTTTGATGTGGTAAGGAAGGGTTTGCAGGTGTAATACCAGAGGGTTAGGAATTGAAAAGTCGATTCTGTTAAATTCAGTAAAATGAAAACGTTTTTCAACCGGTATAATTAGAAAATTCGGCGACAGACATTTCTACTCAGTTATTATGCTAATTATCTGCATAATAACTGAATAACTTTATCCACGGTTTGAAATTACAAATACCTCTACAATATGGCCTTCTTATCATTGTAAAAGGATATTTTATTGATCAGCTAATACGCATTCCTACCCACTCATAATCGGCGGGTAAACTGACTGATCAAATCTTTGCGACTATTGTCGATTACGAAATGAAAATTTCAGTTCATGCACCAGACCTTCCGGAAGAAGGTACAAACCGTCATTGTTTATAATCTGCAATAACGTAGCTGTATTCTCCTGGAAAGAGAGAACCTGCTTGCGTTTCCGTCAATTTTTTATTTCATATATAATATACAAAGTGACCATAAAATAATTCTCCATGTTTGGTGAGATCTGCAGGTAAAACGAATCAATGAAACGAAAACACATTCCATATTTAGACTGTGAAAGGCATGGGAAGACGAATTCCGCAGGAAAAAAAGAGTACCAAAAGTTGCCGATAGAGGAAATACTGGCTCTGTGGGAGTACATTTATGAATGAATTCGTGAAAGTCACAGAAAATAATCTTTTATTCATCAACATTCGGGTTCCTTGGATGCCGTGCAACATTTTTAATATTCTGACCTTCCCTGTGTACAACATATTGCATATGGTGTATGACATTCTCTACTATTGTGTATAAACTGTCAATTTCGATATTCATAACAACGATATTATTATGTTCTGTTTTAAGCATGCAGGTTCGCTTAAGAGTAGCCCCGGCATTACTCTGTCTTGTATATAGTACAGTTTTACCGTAAAACATGCTGAGGTAAGGTAGGGCCCATATTAAGCACACACAACAGTGAATCACGAACAACAATCAAGAACACATCAATTGTCAAGAACGAACTGCTAGCAGATCGTTTGCTCTTCCCTTTTTACAAGGAATGCATGGAAAGGATTCCATCTCTATATGCAAATGTCTTAGTTCGTATCATATGCTTTTAGTACTATTTGTTTTTCTGGGAAATTCATCTTCCCATACCTTCCACAGTCTGCATATGATATGTGGTTTCATTTCCTTCATTCGTTTGAGCTGTAGAGATCGGAAAACAGGGAACGTTATTTTATGGTCACAGTTTAATAAGAAAAACAGAGAGGGTTACTATAAGAAAATGGAGTTAATGTTCGAAATGTTAGAGTTAATTTCACTGTCATTTATGTCAGTTGTCTACCACGTTCGGTTTAAAAATTGCAAATAACTTTATAATACAGATTTCTTGTTATAAAATGATATTTTATGGATGAGCTAACGACCCATCTTATTCAGCAGGTGAATTGATTGATCAAATCGCTACGAAAAATAAAACAGATACTATAGTCGATTACTAAAAGGAAATTATAGCTCATCCACCAGGAATCATTGGCGATGATCTACAGCGCCTTTGATATATTCTTCTAGAAGCGAGAACTTACTTTCATTTTCAGCAATTGCTTATTTCCACCTTTAAATTCTCCAGAAGAATTATTATGTAAAAAATAGTTATCGGGCGCGTACTGTGAGGAAATAGAATTAAATTTATGTTCGCAATGTCTAAGAACTTTAAAGAAACGCTGCAGAATAGCAAAGGGTTGGTAAATAGACTTTCACGGTTATTATATAAAATAGAAATATTTATTTCATATTTCAGCGGAAAAAACGAAAATACAATGTTGGTAGAAACACTGGCCTTTTTCCTTTGTTTTTCTGATATTTCTTTCATTAAAACAAATATCAAATTTGTGAGTCAAAACTCGTACAAGCATCGGAATGAATGAGGATATAAATATTGTAGCTAAAGAGGTTTAAAAAATATTGATTGCGAGTTGATTTCCTAACAAAAGGCAGCTCAAACAATACTAATACAATAAAAATTTGTTAATTAGCAATTGTACCCCCGGGGGGGGCTCGAAATGACGATGAGAAACTTCCGGCATGGTGGTTGATTCTTGCCACCCTGGAGGGAACATGAAAAGGTGGGGGTCTGACTCCTACCATCGATGACGGGACGTACTTCCTTAGGGAAGGGTTGTACCGTGGTCGGTAATGGCTCTTAGACATCAATCACAGTTCTCGCCAGTGTTGCTGTTACGGCGGTCCTGTCATTCAGTATTGTTTATCCGTGTGCCTTCGGGCGGGTCTGAAAGTCAGTGATATAACTTAACAAGCAGTCGCAAGAAAGATTTCAAAATTCATGCAACTCGCTTTCTTTTATACGGATTTATGTTAGAAGCTAAAGTGGAGAGGTATTTTGGTGATTTTTACTTTAATCAACAAAACTCGTGGATTTTTTTAACAGATTCTTTGGATTGAGAGAAAAAAAAAGCCCGTGTGTTTTAAATAATGATGTTTTATTGCAATATGTTTATGGGTTGAGCAAAATTTTTCGCTTACCTCGAGGAATAGTTTCCAAAATATTTTCATCAACTTATTTCAATAGAAATGGTGTTAGAAAGAAAAAACTATCATGATGCCTGAAAAAAAACTTGAATTTAAACCTATTAAACTACTTATATAACTCAACTTATATTGTCTAACAACTTGTAGGATTGCAGTTGCTAATAGAATTTTTGCTTTAGACCATTTAATGAATATATTTTCTCTGAAAAACCTGATAAGCACCTTTAGCAATGGAGAAACAGATATACAGTCGGGACTATTATTTTTTCTACGATGGACAATAGATTTTGGAATTTTTTCCTTGAGGTAGTAGCTTCACAATATTCATCCATTGTTCTCATTAGAGATTTCTATAATCGCACATAGAACCCGGACGCCAAGGCAAGACTGGCTTACGTTTCAGGATATATTTATTCCAGTTACACTGCAATATGATTTTTAAGTGTATTCTGATGATGATTAGGTGTGTGCCAAAAGTGGCGTTACACCGGTAAAAGATTATGAATAAAATTTTAAAAAAAATAGAATTTAAATAGCTATCAAAAGACTATCTATTCAATTTTTTTTATAATCTTGTGTACTAGAAGCTAAAATCAGTCAAAAGAAAAAAAAAAGAATAGGCATAAAAAGGAAAAAGTGGAGAGGTCAATCTAGCCCAAGCAGAAGAGTCTACATAGTATTCCAACAGCATCATTGAAACCTAATTTTTTGTACGTGTATACTACAATTGACTCCTTCTCTTTATTATTTCTTGTCTGCCCCTTGCAACTGTTGCTAAGGTTGTTTTCATTTCAAAAAATATTTAGCCTATGACAGATTAATTAGATTGTTACATCTTGTCGGGCCATTTTTTTCCACCATTAGCATGCGCCGAGAGTTGATAATACTTACCCACTTCAAATTCTTCAAAATATAATAAAACTGCGCATTTTTTTAATTTTGGAATTTAAGGCGTATAGACATGAGATATGCGCAGAAATCCACTGTCACGTGACAAACATAAATGGGTACGCCGTCTAACTACATACTGATTTTCAATGGGTTGCTCTTCTTTTTTCTTCTAACAATGAGTACAATAAATACCAAAATAAAGCGAATATTATCTTAAATATTCCTTACTCTGACTTGATGCTGTTAATAATCTGGATATGCTAGGAATGGCTATCTGAATTCTACCATCCTTCATTTTTGAAATAAGTATTGAAAGCACAATTTCAAGGTACATATTGTTTGGGGAAAAAAAAACAGTTATAGAAACCCTCAGTGACATTGATTTCACTAATTTTTTGATTTCACTAATTTTTATTGATTTCACTAATTTTTATTTCACGTAAAAATTTATAATCCCAATATACATCATCAATAAGCGCTTCCTATTCTATTATCCTCAAGTTTTAGACACATAATAAAATAAAACTTGGCAGAGTCCTCCAGTTTTAACAATTAAACTGATTTTGCCATTTTTCAGACATTGTGGACCAGTTAAAAGGAACTCTATATATTGTAAAGCTGTGATTTATAATTGGAATTTTTTTCTAGTGATGAAACATATTTCCCCAAAAATGGCCAAAATAATCTTTTTTATTTTATTATTTTTTTAAAAAATATGGTTGGTGAATATTTGGTCACCGAAAATTTTTTAAAATAAAAATCACATTTTTGATTTTATTCAAATATTTTATTTTTCTGGCAAATTATTTTCCTTAATTTTTTTTCTGAAGTTAAATAAGTAATAAAATGGTTAAAAACTCTGAAAACCATATTCAAACAAACAAAATTTCTTATACATTTTACAGTTTTGTAAGCTGTTGTTCAACTACAATGCCTTACTTGGTGAAACTGAAAGATCTAGAATATTTAAATCCTTTTTTTTATATTAGGAAACTCAAATACACTTTTTCTTTCGTAGTTAAAGGGTTAAATGCCTCCTTCAGAAAGAAAAGAATGTTTCTGTTCTGGAATCCATCATTGCCATACAATTTCAACCAAAGTACTAAAAGTAAAAAATAATAAATCTTTCTACTAGATTATCTACTAGAAAAAACAACAAAACATCTCTTTAACATGCATGAATCTATCATTAAAAAGACTTTTTTTTGAACAAAAAACAAATTTTATAGCAAAATAAGAAAAAAAAAAAGGCAAAAAAAAAAAAAAAAGGAAAGAAAGAACCTTTCATAAAATCGTCTGCAATCGGTGGTTGTCAAACCATCTGCTACTGGAGTAAAAAGTTGAGATGCACGGAAGTTAACCTTCCCAAACTCACTTCCTAAAATTAGAAATTTTCCACAGAAGTAAGCTTCTCAACAAATTGGGTTGCGGTTAGAGTATCTGCCTTTTTTTTTTCTTTTTGCTTTTTAACTTCGTCTCGAAAGAGGAAACAGTTTTTTTTATCGTTTTCTTTTTAATTCTTACTCGGAGAATCTGTTTTCGAAAGTAATGGTGGAAATCTTTAAAAATATCTGATTCGTTGCCTTAACTGTTTGGCCAATTGCCAATAGAGGTATGTTTAATACTTTAGCTGCTTAAAAATAGTTTTAGTTTCTAAAGTAGTTTTGCGTTTGATCTGATATTTTGTATTTGTATTTACAATTTAATAGGCTTTAAATACAGCAACTTTTGATACATCACCGTGTAGTAAGAATCATTTTGAGATTATTTTTATTTCCACGAAACTTTATATTGTTTCTGAGTAGAAATAATTCTTTAGTAATAATAATTTCTAATTAATAATATACTTTCAATAGGAATATGAAGAACTTAAGGTATATGATTACGTTTAGGGTGAATTCTTTGAAATACATTCGAATTAGTTATATTTTTGAATATTTGCCTAAAAACGATTAAAAAACATTTATGAAACCAACATATATCAGTCAAATGCCAAAATTGTTTTAAACAATTCAAAAAAGGAATTTTCTTGGTTAAAGAAAGGTGTAAATTAAAAATCTTATAGTTTAGAGGTATATCAAATAATTTGCTTACAATTTTGCACATACATTAAGAAGTATAATGCCTAGTTCCTGAACTAAAAAATACTCGTAAACTGTATTTCTATACATTCTTTAAATATCTATTTTCGATCGATAAATAACAAGAAATTTTTAGTTCTTTTCCCATTGTGAAGCCCCAAAACAGTTATAAAATATTTTTTGCTAATTGAATAGATTACTTTTTCTCTAGTTGAGGAACTGCAGAACATATTCGGAAATTATTATGCCAAATTTGAATAAATAATATACATTCAAATTTAATTTATATTCATTAAAATTCAATCAATGTTTAGAATATGAGAAAACAGCATTTAAAATGTAAAAACGCATTAAAACGTACCTAAATGCAAATATAAAAATCTGCGCAACTTCCAAAAATTGACTTAGAAACAAAATTCAAGCGTTTATAAAAAGAAAATTGTTCAGATATTAAGTATATTAGATAAAAAATGTTAATTTCTGAAACAATCGTCATTTTAATGTACTCACCTACTTTAACAATTCATGTAAACATTTTAAAAGCCTTTTACCATACTCATATTGCTTCAGTCAATATATACATATATATATGTATAATGCAATAGCAATTGTAATTCTGTTAATAATAAAAATGAATGGATGTGTTATGCTCTATAAATTGAACCATTTGATCTATATAAAATGAAACATGTACACTTAAGAGCAATTACTTTTAAAACTTTATTTAGAATTTTTATTTATTAAAAGTAATTAAACTGGTATTATTCCACGATAACTTCCGAAACTTTTGTCCCACAATAATAAATTTTACATCATTTCAAAATTTAAAAAAAAATGTCTTTTTAATGATATCAATTTAATAGTTATACAAATGTTAGCTGGTTTTTAACAAATTTCAGTAAATTTAAAATCAAGTAAAAAAATAGGTTTTGACCGAATTTTAATAATAGATTACAATCTTGCAGTATAAACCGTTTTATTTTTTAATTAATTATTTGATCGCCTCATTTTCTTCCATTGTTGAAAATTAAGGAAGAAGGGTTTTGCATAGCATCCGCGTAGTTTACGAGATGGATTAAGAAAGGAAGTTATAATTCCGCGAAATTAAGAAGACAGATGAACCATATACATTTTTAGTAGCACCATAATAATTACGGGTTTAGTTTAGTTATATTAACGTCCCATTGCAAGACAACCCTAGGGCTATTTGGGAAGGACCTCGTGTCGCGGTCAGATGACAAGGACGACATATGAGCTGGCATCCCCTTTTCTCCACCACACCAACGGGGACCTTGACGGGTTTAACGTGCAACAGACACTCTTACACGACGGTTTTTCGGTGGAATCGGGTCTCGAACCTGTAACCCTACGGCTCACGAGCCGAGACTTTATACCAGTAGGCCACCTTTGCTCTTTTAATAATTATTAATTATTGTGGGACTGAACTTCATTAGGAAATTCCACGTATACAATGAATTGAGTAAATGTAGTGCAATTTAAACAAAATAACTTAAATACTGGTAGTTTCATTGCATCATGGATATTATATGTAAACTATCTAAATGAAATTGATGATAATAATTAATTCCGGCGAATCAACTTGTCACCCAAGGTAGCTAACAAATAAATAAATGTATCCATGGTATTTCCAGCTCTTAGAATATCATTATTCTGATGAGCGATACTCGTTATTTTTTCCTTTACGGAATGCGTCAAGAAACTTTTTTGTAATCGTCAAAAAATTCAAACGCTAGATTTCAAAGTTGTTCTGCGTTTCAGGAGTATCTATGTCAGAAAAACGGATTTTTCAAATCATAGCTATCTTCCAGTTTGTGAGCATGACTAATTAAGAAAAACACCTCGATGGCATGAGGAAATTCAGCGTGGCATTATTTTCGCATGCCATTATTAAATATTCAGATCTTTGTTGAATTTTGAACAGAATCCATTCACCAGAAGTTTATCTGTCTGTCTGTCCATGTGTAACAAACTTCGATAATTATAAAACGTAAAAAACTAGAAAAATGAAATTTGGTTTAGAGTTTTAGCATCTAAAGGACATTTGTGAAGCATCAAATTTTGAACCAAAGATATCTATGGATTGATCGTCTGTCTGTCTGTACATTTGCCTACAATGTAAAGGGGATTTCAAAAACGCAACAATTTAGATAAATGAAAATTTTATTTTGTTAATAATATTGTAATTTAGTTTCGAAATTTGGCAATAATTGGCGGTAAAAAAGACGTTCAAAGCACAAATTCGATTTTTGTTACTATATTAACGATTACTATACCAAATGCATGTGCGGTGATCGGAAAAAAATTAGATCACTCGTAAAATGGTGATAATAAATTAAATTCAGAATAAATCTAAATAAATTAAATTCTGATAGAACAAAAATAAAAAATGTCAGCATTAATTGCAATTGGATATATTTTTATAAGCTTGAGTAATACCAACTTCTTTATTCGCAAAATTATATTTTGCTTTCCCAATATCGTACGTATAACTATTTTAATTGGAAATAAAAAGAATAATTGTATATTCCTAAATTTCTTGCATAGTTACTTAGAAGCAGCATGCGTTTCCATTATGTCAGATCTACAATTCCATATGCTTTATACCGGGTATTGTAAGCCCGTCTTTTGCACATAGATTTCTGGGATATAGTTAAAATAAATTTTTCAAAAATTTTCATTAATTAATTAACAAAACATTAAAATTAATAAAAATTATAATTTATAAATTCTAAGAACTCGTACATACTACCGTACTTACTAATGATGTTCAGTTATATTAACGTCCCTTTTTATAGCAACACTGGGACTACTCTGAGACGGACCTCGTAATTTGGAACCGTGGTCAGATGATGAGGAAGGCATCTGAGTTAGCACCCAATCTGTAAACTTCCGCACTACACCAGAAGGAGGACATTTGATCCCGACGGATTTGACTTGCCCTAGACCCGCTTACACGATAGTTTTCCGGTGGAATCGAGTATCGAACCAAAAACCGAGCTGAGATCTTACCACCACGCTACTACGACGCGCTGCTAACTATGTGCAACAGACCATTTTTGCATTATAACTTTTCATCATTTGCTAATTAAATGATTCAGGAGAAGTTAATTATGTTGTGAGTAAAATGCACGGTGAGTACAAATGATGGATCCGGCGTCAAAAAATCGTATTTTCGAAACTACTGCACATATTACAATAAGTGATACATGAATTTAAAGAGAAATATGCCAAGTTTTCTTTTCAGTTACAAATGTTCGATGTAATGAATCTTGTTTCACTTCCGATCCGTAATCCAGGTCTTATGCAAGAGGGATTGGAAAAGGAAGATTTCGCTACTAAGCTGATTTTCTCAGACGAAGCAATCTTCCATTTATCAGAACATGTAAATCGTCATAATGTCAGAGTATGGGTAATGAAAATCCTTATGAGATTGTGCAGTTTTATAGAGATTTCACAAAGGCGAATGTTTTTTGTGCGATGTCACGGAAAACATTTCATGGACCGTTTTTTTTTTTTTTTTTTTTTGCTTGAAAAAAAAGCCACAGGAGGGGGTTTTTTGAGCTTTCTGCAAATTTGGTTATTTCTACAATTGCTTTGGTTATCCCTACTATTGAGGACGGCGCAGATTTTGTGCTTCAGAAGGATGGAACCTAACCTCATTGGTCTTTGCAGGTATGTAGTTACTTGAACGTGGAGCTTCCACACCGATGGATGAGGGTGATAGTGATTTACCCTTAATCACATGGCCACCAAAATCCTCAGACTTAATACCATATGATTTTTTTTGTGGGGTGGTACATAAACAACGTCAAAGACACTGCTTATGTACCACCAATGCCAAAACACTGCAAAAACTAAAGAACGCATTTGTGCAGCATTCAGAACCATTGTCAGAGTGATGCTACAAAATGGTTGGAACGAATTGGATTAAAGATTAGATATATGCCGTGTAACAAAAGAGTCACACATCGAACATTTGTAACTGATAAAAACTTGGTATATTTCTCTTTAAATTCATGTATCACTTATTGCAATATGTGTAATTTACAAAATATGATTTTTTGAAGCCTGGTCCATCATTTGTACTCACCCTGCATTTTTACTCATTAATGTTTATTCTTTCATCTTGCGAAAGGGAATTAAATAAATTCAATTCATCATATTGATTTCAAATCAAATGTATTAGTGATGAAATCACATGAAATAATGTTTTAAGAATTAAATGTACAACTGATGAAGATAATGATGTTGGAAATGAAAATAATGCACATGACTGCACAATAAGATGACAAATAGTTGTATATAGACTGCAAGTTGATACGTATTGATATATGATATCTCTGCCTTTCGCTAAATTCAAAGCATATAAGGGATTTTTCAATTACTCGGTATAGTATATTACAAATGATTGAATGTTATGATATTGCTAAGAAAAATCCGTCTGGTGGGAATATGGAAAAAGCAACTAAAGGTTACTACGCCCCGCCACGAAAGCATTTGGAAAAAAAAATTCAACTGAATGACAGGAACATCTTAAAATATGATTGAGTCGTAAGGATCATCACCTGTGATAGTAGAACTCCTCCCACAGGAAGGCATATCCGGTCATCGCATGGAAGTAGCTAACACCATACTATTTTTGAGAGAAAATGAGAGACAGCTATCATGCTGGAACTTCTCACTCCCATTTTTGAGATTCCCCCGAGGAGGTGATGTATAGTGAAAACTTCTTCAAGTCCGATAACGAATTATCATGCTTTATTCCATCGGAAAATAAAAGAAACCACACAAAAAACATTATGACAACACTTGCAAAAAATCCAGGAGCTCACGCATACCCAGTAAATCATTATTAAACAACCATAATAACATAAAGCGTTCAGAAAAAAGGCACTTCAGATTACGTTTAGAGGAGATGATTCACTTTTCAACTCCCTCTTGCGTCTCCGCTTTTATTGATCCCATGGTAAGTATTCAAAGATTTAGAAGGCTTCTGTACCTTGGATCCTAACAAAAATATCGCAAAACTTTCTGCACGTTAGAGAATTTTTATTTTTATTGCCAAATTCTTTGCCAAGGTTATGGGGTCATAGGATTTATTAAGCATGTTTTAGAGATATCTTAATACTCTATGCATTACAATGAACCCAGCTGCGCTTGGAAGTTACGTTACTGATTCGTAACAATATCAAATTCTCTATAATTCACTGAGAAGAATAAATACTAAGATATTTTCCTATTAAGTAAGTAGATCAATTCTTCCTGTGTAATTTGGATCCTGTACCTTGTCTCCCCAATAGAAATATCGCCAAAATTTCTGCACTTTCGAAAACTTCTCTTTTTCTCGCCAAATTCATTGCCAAGACCAGGGATCATAGATCTAGCAAATATTAAACATATGTTAAAAACAAATATAACCTTTTCTTCTTTGGTATGAAAGCAACTGCGCTCGGAAGCGATGTTACAGATTTTTGACAGTATCAAATGCCTATAATAATAAACACTATGCTTGTTTTGCTATTTATTTCGTGAATGGATCAATTCTTTCTGTGCAGCCCTATCTCCTTTCCATTAGAAGACTGACGAAGCAAAAAGGAAACAATAATGTTTGGACAACAATTCATGGAAACCCAATAAGTGAGCAGATCCTCTGAAGAGAGATTTAAGAGGATTTCTGTGTTTATTCAGTTATTGCATTTCAAGATGAAAGAAGATTCTTGACTTTGATTTTAACATTCTGGATGTCTTATTGTTTCATAATTTTGTTATAAGTATTTAATTTACGGGAAAATATTTAAGGATTATGAAAGTGATATCGTTCTTTGTATTGAAACCCTTTGGTATTTGAACGAATTTAAACTAGATGAGTTTATTTAAAGGAGTCAATCTATTTAATGGATGCAGTGGTGATTATTGCAAAGTTTTCCTGATTTTGCATATTCTGTGCGGCAAATTGAATTGATTTCAAGCTGGTTCTCTAGACGGCTATACCATTTATGTAATTCAAAGTTGACGAGACTACAACGGAGAAAAGAAAAAGGAAATAAAAGATGAGAAAAACTTCAGAACTAAATGAGTGCAGGAAGAGGAAATGACAAATTTTAAAGCTAAAATGGCAACAAATTTACATAGTATAGAGAAAGTATGATAATCGTCAAAAAATTCGAACTTGAAGTTTTGAAGAATCACCACGTTTCAGACCTCCATGAATTAGAAAACAAAACATTTTGGGAAGACATCCGTCTCTCTGTCTTTGACAAAAATAACTCACAAGCGTGTTGAGCTAGAAGATTGAAATTTGGTATACAGTCTTTACACCAAATGTGCAGATTTCTGTCAAATTTTAAACGAAATCCGTTCAGAGGAAGTGCATCTGTTCGATTGCTCGATGAATTTAACACGATAACTGCAAAACGAAGAGAGCTAGATGGATAAGATTCATACACAGAATTAACATCTATAATCTAAACACTTTTCAAATGTAGGGCCAAATCCAACCACAGATTGATTGTCTGTCGGTCTGTACTTTCAGAAACACGTAAACGTGATAACGCAAGGACGCAATGATTAAAATATAATTTGATATTGGATTTTAGACTGCAAGTGCAGTTTTGTGTCAAATTTTTGTTTCAATCAAGTGTGAAAAACACGTCTAAAACACAGATTCGATTATGGGATATTATTAACAAATGCAACGGATTAATCGCCAAATAACTCGCCAATGATGACACGATAGATTCAGTAAAAATTCTAAATTAATGCCAAAAATATTTCTTAATTATTGTATGCCAATGCCATGCAGGATGCTGTCTGCCGTGGTAAGTTTATTGGAGAGTATGCGAAGTTGTATTGAGAACACCACTCCCCCTGGTTTGAATCCTATCTTTTTCTTCAATGAAAGACAATAAAGTAAAAGCAAGTAATTTTAATAGATAAGGCAATAGCAATAATTTCATGAATTCAATAGAGTATTTCGTGTGCCGACGCCCTGGCCTTGAGGTAGTGTGTCTTCACCATGATGTGGGAGTCACAGGTTCGAGTTCTGGTTCGGGAGTGGTTGTTCCGTATCTGTGAGGTGTGTGAATGAACACCTCCCACCCCCATCCCCTGTAAAAAGGGGTTCTTCAAGCGAGTGTGTGAGTTTTATCTTCATCTGAACTAGAAGTCAGACTTCTGCCTTCGGGTGCTCAAGGGTCTTTACCCTCAGAAGTTACTGCACCCTTTTTTCCGCTGTAAAACATGATCATCATTTCAAGTTGTATATTTTAACTTCTCAAAATACAAATTCTGATGAGTTTATAGAATGTGGAAGGAGTGGAATGTGTACGTGCATTATCAATAAAAAGCAGAGACAAACAATAATTAAAACGAAAACATATTTTATAAGAAAAAATCCTCTCTAGAAACTAACAGCAGTGGCTTCCCTTATTGTTGAAACTCTTATAAATTATATGCTTAAACCAAATGGTGTGGTTTAAACATACGCTTTCCGATCCCCCTTGCATACGTCTCCCCGTTACATCCCCCAATTTTCTCACATATTCTCCAATAGAATTTTTCCTCCCCCGCATAAAATGCGGCAAGATCACTAATACCTAGTATGGCATTGATGAAGGCTAATTAAGAAATAATAAATCTTTGGCGTAATGACGCCATTCTTGGCGACTTGTTCATAGATGGCGCCCTTCTTGATGACAGATTGTCACCAAAATTTGGTGTAAAACTTTAACTGCAGTCAGAAAATAACACGCCAAATTCCATTGATTTACGTCATTGAATTTGTTGTTTTTGCAGTTGTGGATCGACAGATGGTCAAACGGTTGATGGATTTGGTTCAAAATTTAATAAATATCTATATTAAACCCATGAACTAAAGTTTATCTTTATAGATCTTGGGATTTGTATTTATCTAGTTACCTTGTACTTGAACAGCCAGATAGACCTATAAAATGACAACAAATTTTTTTGGTGTAAAGTGAGGTGTGACACATAGAGATTCGTCAAAATCTCGAGGTCGTATTTTTTGACGGTTACAATTCTTTCTCTTTCTTTCGAATATGAAAAGATAAAAAAGGAATTTGTAAACACAGAATGAAGAACTGAAATTCTCATAACAGGTTCTGCAAATGTTTTTATGTTACACCATTTGCTAATGGATTAAAAAAATGATTTACACAATACTGAACTTCTCAAATTCACTTTTAAAAGTTAACATTTTTCTACAGAAGTAATTATTTTTCATAGAAACTTAGACCTTGAAAGGTTCTTTTGAAAAAGACTGAAGAAAAAACACCTTTTTAAAAGAATTTTGCAAGAAAAATTTGTTCTCGAAACTAGTGTTTAATCTTTTATGATTATCTGTGACAACGTTTTAACTATTTGAAATGGTTGTAGACGTTAATACCTTATTTTTGATCGCTTAAATATATCTGGGGCTTAAAGTTAACATAATACGAGTTTAATACTCTATAGATATTTTGCAGTTGTAAAAACATTCGATATGACAGTTTTTGTTGCAGTTCAAGGAGAATTTCATATGACTAATAATTAATCTTTAACCGTCACCTTAATCTTTTTCCACCCCAGTTTAGTAATTCACTTTCGATGAAAATAATTCATTCCCTTGATCACTTTTAATTCCTTCACATCTGACATTTTTTTTTCTTTGGCTTCTTGGAACGTAGCCAGTAAGAAGTAGTTTAAAATTTTACTTCGAACTGTTTAAAAAATAATGTGTCTCATGTTTTAAAAGATAGATTTGGTTTTGACTTAATATGCTAATTTTATTTTCAGTTTAAAATATATTTTAATTACAATTTGTATTTTCTCATTTATAAAGTATACGAGGAGAAATTATTGAAATAATCATGAAATTCGAATTTGAGGACTTTGGCAAATTTTCCCAAGCATAAAATTAATTGATTGGCATTGATTTTTGGACCTATTCTGAATGCCTGACTGTGATAATGCACAAACTTTTTAAACTAAACACAAAAAATTTAATATGCAATTATTTCGCGAAATTTTAAATTTTTTATCAAATTTTAAATGAAATACATAGAAAGGAAGTCTGGCTGTTGGGCTGTTCAAAAACATGCGAGCATAACTCTAAAAGGTGAACTGCTCGATGTATAAAATTTGGCACGTGGTGAAATAAATGGTGAATTGTTGGCATAAAAGTTGGCACAATGAAATTTAGTGCACAGGTTTAGCAAGTGAAATGTAGATCCATATCAAAATTTTAATCAAATCTGATTAGAGGCTGACTGTCTGTATGTATTTTCGCATGCATGAAAACACATTAACTCAAAAACGAGAGGACATAAATAATTGAAATTTGATAACTTTTTTAATATTAAAATATAAATTGGTATCAGATTTTTCAATTTGTCAAAGGATAAAGCAAATACCTATATACACATTCGTATTGATTAAATTCCAATAATTCGAAAATACAATAATGCGAAATGTAACAATAAAATTTAATATAATGTTACTAAACGGAATTTTTATATCAAATTTTGGTTTCAATAGCTCAATAAAAAGTCATCCAAAATACATATACTTTTTTTCGTTATATTCTGAAGATCAATACGATCATATACGGAATTCTGGAATTAAAAGCGTGGAATTATTGAGATAGCTCTTTTAGGAATAAGTTGAAAAGTTCTGGGGAAACGCCTGGCATTTGGTTTAATTATTTTTTAGAGTGAAATTTTTTATCCTACCCTAGCAGAAGACTTCCTGCCTTGGCACGAACTCAGTCACCTTTTTGTGAAGAATCTGGCGACTTTGGCGAAGAAAAAAAAAAGAAGAAGAAGAAAATTCTTGAATGTGCAGAAATTTTGAGATATCTAGAAATTTGCATTCTCCCCCCTAGAACACCGAATGCGCTATCATTGAAACTATAAAACTCAAAAGAGTAGAGTCAAAATAATCGTGTAAATTCTCTAATTAGAATGCTGCTCTTCAGCGAAATATCTTTGAGGGTTTTAATTGTTAAGGTTGTTTACTAACGATTTGCTGTTGAATTTTGCAGCTGTTGTTTCCGTTTCCGTTTTAGTTGTTTTTTGTTATCTGGGTTTTCACGTTTTCTTATCGAATGAAAATAATTGTTATTGACATTCATGAATTGCTTACAATTTACCTGTCGGACGAATTTTCTGTTCATTAATTCAGAAGATATTTATATGTTTTTAGAATAATTTCGATAAATGTTTTGGAATAAAAGTATCTGGCAACGGCTTATTATTTGAAATGACGAACATCGTCTGCTATTTTTAAATTTGCTCTTTCTTCAGAATATAAGCTATTGGTTGAAAAATATGTTTTTGTGTTTCAAAAATAAAATACTCATATTTTATAAATTGAGAAAATTGTGAAACATATGATATTCAAATTTCTGAGACCAAAATAAGCAAAATTATTAATTGGAAAGGGTAAGCCATGAATCATTTTTCTATAGAAAACTATAGAAAATAGAAAGAAAACAAATAGTTTCTATAGAAAGAAGTTTTCTATAGAAAGTTTTCTATAAAAGGAAAACAAAACAAAAAATATTCGAAAAAATCTTATTTATATTCATTACTTAAGTATTTCTAAAGTGAAATGGTTTTTTAATGAAAGATAAAATGCCAAAACAGTAAACAATTTCTAAACTTTTAGATACATTTGCTGCAACAATAAATAAAATATTAAATCAATATTCACTCTTAAAAAAACTTAGAAATATAATGTTTACCAGATTTTGTTATTGAAGCAAGGATCCACTTAAAAGACTACAACAAAAACGAATCTGTTTACTATCGAGAACGAAGATAAGGAAAAATGTACAAACCTCGTTCCGTCAATTCAAAGAAAGGTTCGGGAAGAATTTTATGATTCTCTTATAATAGGAAATTAAAAATATGCAGAGTGAAAAAAATTCTAAAATCCTTTGCACGTATTATCAAGAGGAAATTTTATGTTCAATATTTGGTGACCAGTTTGTTCGCTCAGTTTATCGACATTTTAGGCTGTTAAATGATTAATTTCTCAATAACTGGTAAAAACAAAGCTGTTGAATTTTTTTATATATAGTTTGAATTCTTTCACAGCATTTAAAAACATTTTTTCAGATAATGTATCAAATTTAGTTACAAATATTGTTTCTTTTAAAGAGGAAATTGTGTAGCAATGAAATTGATATTATTAAAAAGATAATTTTTTAAATAATACAAAAATAATTTTTTAAGATAATTGTTTTAGAAAATATGAATATCAATTTCCATAGGAAAGTCATAACTAAATAAGTAGATTTAAAATTAAAATACGGCCGCTAAAATTGAAATATTTGGAGACGGTTTGCCGCCAATTTTTTTTTTTTTTTGCATTCTCTAAAAGAAGTTTGTTACCATTTCTGGTATCCAAAATAACTGTACTTAGGCGAGTTTTTGGACGACTGGCATTTTTGATGTGCTTGTCGAGAAATTGTTAATTAATTAAAAATATATTTCTTTATTTTATTTATGCCTTCTTTTCTCAGACAGAATGTTCTTTTTGTTGAAATTGCGGAACATCTCTAGAATATTTCTAATAAAATTTTTCAGTTCCATTAATTAGCTGAGCGAAGAATTGGATTTAATGCTCCTGTATAAAAAATATTCAATGAATGAGGCAGTCTGAAATTTGTATGATGATATTTGAACGTTGCCATTCTATAGTAAGTAATGAACGTGGTTCTGCGGTAATATTTTCGGCAGTTATAGCAGAAACACGCCAAAATTTCGCTTAATTTTTAAATAAATAAAATTCTAGTTAAAAATTCGAAAAAATAACCCCCAGGTGCACATTCCCGGCCTCCAAGGTATACACGTGCCAAATTTGGTAGCTGTAGGTTGAATGGTCTGGTCTGTAGAGCGCCAACACACACACACACACACACACACACACACACACACACACACACACACATTGAGCTTTATTATAAGTATAGATTGTTTTTTAATGATTCAAGTTTCACTGCCGTTTACGTTTATTAGAAATGTCCTGTCGACTTTCAGAATCCCACTAGAGAGCACCTCAGATTTGAGGATGAGAATTTTTCGGTATGGTGGTTGGTTCTTGCCAATCCGAGTGGATATAGAAATAGAATGTGTCAGCTATCCTCTACAGATTACGGGACGTACTTCCCACTAAAGGAGTATACCATGTCTGGTGATAGCCCTAAGTTCAATGACAAAAACTCAATGCACCATGTTCCTGAAGGCGGGTCGGAGTAATCAACATGTGATATCATCTTCCAAAACACCATGGATAACGTCATAATACTATGTAATATCTTAAGCCTAAAGCAGCATTCAATATCTTTTGAAAGTAAAATAGTTTCAAACTAGCGGCCGATGATCTCACCTCATGCCAGTGGTCTTCTAAACGATGCCACAAGCCATCATCAGGCTAGAGTCAGAAAATATCACGAGGCAACGGTGCGTTGAAGGACTAACTCGAAAACTTTTCTGAGAAAGTTGTCATTAGACGTCCGTGGCCATTCCCAATCCATTAAGCACTTAACCAAGCATTTAGCCGTTAATCCCGTGCTCCACTTTCCGATTGTGGTGGCTATTTTTAGATGCCGCTTTTGTTGCGGCAGGTATGAAGTTATACTTGCTAATCAATGGCCGATGAGAATCAATAAACTGCTGGCAGGCTTGGAGGATGTGAACGTTAATCGCCTGTGTCCAAATCTTCCGGGACCGAGGACTGTCAACAACATTAATGGTACAAGTACAACTTTAAGCGGAGTAATCAGATCAGGTGGCTGTTGGTTTTAAAGTTCGCTAATATGTCAATTTATGAGAGAGATTTACAAGATGATACGCATTACGATGTTTCTACTTGTTGAATTTTCATTTGTCGATTATAGTTACAGTCTTTCGATTATACTGCAATTTGGCAATAAGAAATGATAGTAAGGTGAAATAAATTGAATTTTTGAGAATTTCTGATTGCATTTGCCGTGATTTTATAATTGGAAGATTTCTGATAAAAAAAACTCAACAAAAAGTATACATTTGTGTTCTTTTAAAATGTTTTAGAAAATTCAATATTTTTTAACTTTCCATGTTGATGTAATCTGTACTGACTAAATGTCCCTTATTACTTATCATAGAATGGCAGCAAAGAAATGTAAATTTATCAATGTACGAACGTTTCAGCAGACTGCTTTATTCGGCGTTTTTACAGCTACACTTAGTTCAACTCTTCGCTAATTAAATAAAATTATTATATTATAAATGCTGCTCGCCGTGTCAAACACTTCATTCTGTCAGAAGATGCAAAAGAAATTAAGAAATAAACTTTAATCTGAAAGTTTAATAATCGAGAGTGAATACAGACTTAACCATCACTATGGATATTCTCTATGACTTAACCTGCTGGAAATAAATGGCATCTAAAACTATTAATTTCCCAAAAAAGTTTTTGTATTTTCTTGAAACACAAAAAATTATATTTTTTAATGATATCGCTTAAATTTGTATACAGTTTTTATATCTTTATTTTTAATAAACTCTTGAAGTTTAATCTATAATGTTACGATATTTTTAATGTAAGGTTTGGTTTAGTTTGGTTTGCAAAAAGCTTTTTAAGAGTAATGCTCAGTTCAGTTGCCTTTTTAATATTATGAAATTCAAACTCATCCATCCAAATATTCAATCCGGGCTTTTGCTGATATTACAATTAAGATAAAAAATTTAATTTTTAAAATCATTAATTTTAAATAAGACTTCCATTTCCGCTTATATTTCCTAATACATACACTTTTAATTTGTACCCACAATAATTTGTTGCAGAATGATTCAGTTATCCTTATTTTGAAATCGCATCATATAAACTGAAATTAAAAAAAAATTTCTTATTAATAGTTTAATAATCTAAAAAATCAGCAATTTTGATGAACAAGCTATTTGCTAAATGCAGCTAGTATGTCTTAATGTATGTTTCAACAGCTGCCTATCTGGATTAACGGATCTCTAAAAATTTAGTTAAAAATTTTAAGTATCTTTATGGCTTTTTTCAGCAAAGCTTTCTCAAACTACAAATTTGGTAGACTTACAATTCAGTTTCGTAGACTTATATAATTATTTTTGCCAATTTTTTAATTAATGACAATCTTAATTGAAGCTTTTTGAAAAGTCACTCCGAAGTCCCATTATTATATCCGAGGCAAATCTCGTAATTCTGGATATAATGGCGTGACTTGTAAAGTATCAACAACACACACACACCTTTATTAATAACACAGGTGTGTTTATTTTCATTATAGATTAAGTAGTAAGGAGGGGAGATATAGATTAATACGACATGTTGGTGATATATTATTTATTTTAACCTGTAAAGATTAGCTACTTCCATAAAAGTTTGAACGAGGCTATCAATAAGCATTGGAAAGTAAGAATCCGCACCTTTGAGCGAGTATCTAAAAGTTTTAGCTAGTAATTTACTAAGTTAGTAGTAATAATGTGCTAAATAATTTAGTTTTACTCATTAAAAATTAAATTTGACGTTCATTAACAATGACATACATATTCGCTCAGAAGCAAATATTTAAAAGTTCTAATCTCTATTCGTACAGACGATCAACATAAAAAAAAATTCTTTTGTTTGCTTTACATGAAATACAATATCTAACAAGATATTTTTGCATATAAGACATATTTTATATCAGCTTAAAATATAAAGTAATTTTCTTTTTAATGTTAACAATTCAGTTATTGTTCATTTTTTTCCTAACTTTAAGGAATTCATAAAAATACATTATATATATATATATTAGTTAGTTATATGTTAATGAACTTAGTTTCATGTTAATTGGTAAAATTATAAAAAAAATTACTTTCTTTTCCTCAATGGTCAAATGTTTTAAATTTTTTTAAAGTTTTGTAAAATATAAAATAAAATTAGGAAACATTGATAATAAATTTATGAAAAGTGAAGTTATTGTGTTCGACGATTCAAATTAATCTTAAAATGACGCGACCAGTTACGTTTGATGAAAATTTGAAATCATTCATATTGACTAAATTAATCAGATTCATTCACACAATTCACATAATATGAGTAAGGCTATTAAAATAACATAGCTTAGATATTTATCACAATTCTATGCTCTCAAATGCTTTATTGGAAGAAGCATGATTATAAAGTTATGTCTAAGATATTTAATTGAAATTCAAGGCAATCTATCTTCTCAACGAACAAGCTGGTCGCCAACAGCGGCTAATCACATGTAATCAATAAAAATAAACTTTATCAATAATTTAACCTCGAAAAACTATTACCTTTATTATAACTCGGAAAAAAACCTAGATATCATATCGATCATTTACTTTCTATGAAACTTTATCTCTATTTCTACTAATAATAAAGAAGAATGTGAATTAGTGCAAGCCAGATAATTTGGCCTTGATGTACCGAAAAGTAGAAGAAAAAATGTTTATTTAACCTCCTCGTTTCACCACTACCACTTTGAAATAAGAACATTTATTTTTGTTTTTAGAATATTTTCTTACCCAGATTTTAGTAAACGACTTTTTTAAAATACTCGTATTACGATTTATAGAAAAAGTATTAAATCATCAAAAAATTGAAATTTGAGACTTTGAAGAATCTTCGAGTCGAAGAATCTCCTATCTCAGAATTTTTCTGGCATTATAAATATGTATCTGTCTGTAACAAAGATAACCAAAAGAAACTTTAAGTTAGAAGGATGGCATTTGGTATAAGTTCTAAAGTTAATTTGTATCAAATTTAAAGTTTTTATGTTTAAATTTATATCAAATTTTGAACAAACTCGATTCAATGGAATTCAATTTAAACAAACTCTATTCATAGCACGGTAAATATAAAAACCTAGATGTATGAAATTTGATGCGCCAATTTGGCATCTAAAATGTAGATTCGAAACTAAATCCGTCAAGGAATTGACTTTCTGTCAGCTTGTAATTCCATGAGCATATAAATGTAATAACCGAGAAATGAAGTTACTGAAATATGTAATATACAGGAATTTGTCAACTCGATAATTCAAAAACGAAATAATTTAAATGCATTTAAATTGATTTTGTAAATTCAATTGCAGTTCTATGCCATTTTAGTTTAAATATGTTAGAAGAAACACGTCTAAAGCACACATTCGATTTTGTGGGTCTATTAACTACATGCCAGGTGTTAATCGCCAAAAATGGCGCCAAATAATATACTCAGTAAAAATACTAAATTTACGATAAAAATCAATATTTCGTAACAATGGTCGGTCGATATACGATGCAAGACATTTGCTTCATTTCCTAAGGTCCGAACCTTTAGGTGGGTTAATGAGAATAACATCTTTATTAAAGAGTACGCGAGAAAGTTTTAGGAAGACCAATCCCAATGGTTTTCTCAATGAGTAGTGAATTACTGATAACCAAGCTAAACTGGCATTTATAAAACTATATTTCTCTGAATATTTTTCCTCGACTGAGACGCGAAAAGACTTGGCTCGCCAATTCGCACAGAAAAACAAGTACAATAATATTTTCGTTTCTACTGCTGACGTGGATCAACTTCCACTGGGACAGCAAACTCTTTTTCCTATTGTGGACGTGGCAGAAGAAAAAGAAAGCAATAATGTTTGGACAAGATTTCTATAAGCTCGATAGTGAGCTAATCTTTATCAAATGCATTCGTTATGATTTCCCCCATCACATCTAAGAAAGATCTTGATGTCTTTTTCATATTTCTTTATGCATTGAGTTCCATAATGGACATTATGGATGTTTTAGTAATTCATAGTTTCCTATTGAGTAACTTGACTTTCTTCTGCAGAAGAAAAATATCGAATATGGTAATTAATGAGCACTGTATAGGTGTCTTTCTTTTGTGATTGGAACTCGATTAGAATGAAATCGGTCAGGCCCATTTACGATTAATATTCGCCTACAAAAGTTTGTCTTTGGGTCAATTTTTGTTATATTTGGTAATTTTGACTGTTTAAGGAACCTTAAAAGCTGTTGGTTATTCTTTGAAGCCATCCAAGAAGGCCGCCGTTTGCCAGATGGTTGGTAGAATCTTGTTATGGCTACCGAGTAGTTTCCTTTAGTTACGTTAACATCCCGTTTTGAAGCAGCACCAAAGAGATTGTGGGACGGGCCTTTGGGTAATTTTCAACCGCGGCCAGATGACGTGAAGGACACCTGAACTAGCAACCCTTCTCCAAATTTTATCACCACACCAGTGGGAGATAATTTTACCCCGACGCTTTTAATGTCTAACAAACCAGCCAATACAATGGTTCTTCGGGGGAGTCCGGATTCAAACCTGGAACCCTTTGACCCGAGACCTTACCACAAGGTTATCGTAGCTCTGGCTAGCGAGAAATCGGACACTATTTTTAGTCTAGCCATTCGATTGGTCTTGTATATGCAGATGGATTCTAACTAACATTTCCCGATTTTAAGTTCATTAATATAAAATTTAACTGCATATAATCTGTTATGAAAAATTTGAAATCAATGTCTCATTTTTTCGTTGTAACATCCTTTTAGGAAATGGATGTACCATTGTGGGAATGTGGAAGTGCCACTGTGCTTCGGAGGACACAGAAATACCGCTACAAACATGAAAGGAAAACCTTATCAATCCTTATGAATAAAGCAGTGGAAGTGGTATCCCCAAACTTTCTGGCATACTCTCTATTAAAAGTGTTATATCAGAGAATGCCTTACATGGCATTGGTGAACAATAGCTACAAAATATTAAACTTTGGCATGAATTTAGCCTTTTTATTGAATACATCGTGTCGTCCTTGGCGAGTTTTGCTGGCGATCAATCCCTGCGATGACATTAATATCATTCAAAAATCGAATCAGTAGTTTAGATGCGCTTTTCCTTATTAATTGAAATAAAAATAGGTCGGGATGGGGGAACTGCACTTGTAGTCTCAAAATACCATAACAAATTTTAAATATATTTAACTTACTGCGTTTTAGAGTTATTGCGTTTACATGTTTCTGAAAATACAGACCGACAGAAAGTCAACATCCCGTTGGATTTGGCTCAAAATTTGATAAGTGTCTACATTACAGATGCTCAATTTATGTGCCAAATGTTATCCATCTATATCCCTTTGTTTTGTAGTTATCCTGTTAACTGATAATCGAATAGTGGGATAGATCGACATCCCCTGAACGAATTTTGCACAACATTTGATAAAAATTTACAAAATTTGGTATGAAGATCGTATACTGAATTCTGTTCGTCTAACTCAAAGCGATTTTGAGTTATCTTTGTCACAGACAGACAGACGGACGGACGTTTTCCAAATATGTGTTCTGGAATGTATCGGGAGGTGGGATGGGGGGATCTAAAGCTTAGAGATTCCTTAAAATCACGAGTTAAAATTTTTTAACGATTACTGTACTTTCTCTATACTACACATACATGAAAGTAAAAATAATTGCATATTCAATTCTGTTCAAAATCATTGCTCTTCGTCTGTTTTATATACGTGTTAGCCATCTTTGGTGACCAGCTAATTCACCGGAATTATAGTATTTACTTTGAATTAAAAATTTAATGCATTATTTGATATTTAGGAGTTCTTCAATTAAGCAATTTTAAGAGTCAGATTATGGTAAATACTATTGTCACGTTATTTTAATAGGCTCCCATTTGTTCAGTTTTTTTTTTGCCCACATGAACCTTCTTTATTAAATAAATAGAATATCGCGTCACAGTGCTAGCAAAACATAATTTTTGAGTACTAATTTTTTTTTATTGCGCATTGCCTCTCGCGAAATTGTACGATTATTATACGATTTTACAACTATATTTTAAGGCATCGGTCAATGCTTGTGAGAAATCCATTCATAGCACACTATCTTGTTGTTCAGTTACAAGTGAACTCTAGAACAGGAAAACGCAAAGAATTAAATAAATAAAATATGGTATACAGATTTAACAATTAAAATATTGATTCTTATCCAATTTTGAATCAAATCTGATTAATGATTGATAGTCTGTCCATCTATACTTTCGCATTCATATGAATGCAATAACTTTTGAACGGAATGACTTAAATCAATGAAATTCGGTATGTTATGTTGAGTCTACAATTGCAATACTTTATAAAATTTTGGTTTCACACGATGGGCAAATAGGCGTTCAAATTATAAACTCGCACGATAGCTTCAGTAAACATGTTAGATTCAAATCAAAGGTCTATATTTTTAACAAATGTACTCTAATGCCAGGCAAAGCATTTGCGATCTTCCCCAAGGTCAATTATTTTATGAGAAGGAGGATAAGATCTATATGCAGAGTAAGGGAGAAAATTTAGGGGCGACTCTATCCTCTAGTTCGAGTATTAAATCAATGTAAAAAAAATCTTGCAATAATATTTTCAAAGCCTATTTTTTTATTTTGAAACTACAATTATAATCCCAAGATCACACACCAAATTTCATTTATATAGGTCTGCCATTATGAATCATTGCCTGCGGAAGTAAGCATTAACATGCATTATATATCATTGCTCTCACATGCATGAGACAGATAGATGGTCAACCTAAGGCAAATCTGGTTTAGAATTTGATAATTATCTGCATTTCAGATACTAAACCTGTGTGCTATATTTTATTTGCGTAGCTCTTTGCATTTTGTAATTGTCGAACATAAGATACATTTTCTTAAAGTAATAATTCCGCATTGTTCGTGAGCATACACACTGTGTTCTTGTTTACAAAAAATAGAAGATTCTACGCAAGAAAAATCAAGAAACATTTTTCTTGACTAGTCATCCATTTATTCACATCGAGCTACTCCTTATTTTTTATTCAATTTCCGAAAAGCAATTCCATATGACGGTTGCGAATATTTTCTTAAAGACAATAAAAATTATTTTCTTCATGAACTACTAATTTCACAAGGAACTCGCTGGGTTTCCGTATGATCGTTAAAAAAATTTACTCCGTGCTACTGATCGCTCACATTCCACATGAACGTCTACTTTTTCTTGACTGTCAAGCGAACAAGAGATATTTTCTGCAAAACTTTCAACACAATGTGAGCGCGCTGCCATCTGGGGTTAGGAAGGGGAACTAATCCCGAACAGTAACTATCGAGTTCACTTGTACTGGAACAGCCTGACAGAGAGAATTCCTGTGAAGACAGTTCGTTTCAAATGTAATAGAAATCCAGAAATATAGTTTAAATTATAGACGAATTTCAGCCATATAGTTTTATGAGTTTTTGTATTATCATATTCACAGACGGACAGACATAATGCCAAAAATATGTTTTTTGGATTTAGAGTGCTCTGAAACGCAGAGATTCGTCATAATTTCGAGTTCGGGTTTTTTTTTACTACTATAATATTTTCTTTATCGTATATAAGAAAGTGAAAATTACACACAAAAAAAAACAAAAAAAAAAACAGGAAAAATATGCATGATTTAAAATGACATAGAAATGATATGTGAAAAAATAATTTCAGGATTTATAATGATAAATTTCTAAAATATTGATTGATTTTCAATCAATTAATTTTCTTATTCAAACGTGCATCTTATAAATGTATTTTGGCAACATATTTCAAACCACTCAGTAATGAATTATTCAAATGAACTGTGAGGCCTTATTGAATGACTTTTAAAATTTTATTACAACGGCAGTGTATGAAAGAAAATAGACAGAAAAATGTCTCCTCTGCTAACAATAATTTTATCTAATCAAAATATTTCGGAAGACATTATTGTGCAATTTGCGATAGAAATTTGTTTGGAAATTACTAATGGACGTCCCAAAACTGTTAGAAAAATTGGTTGATGTCTGGGATTTTAAAGGATATTTATTATCGGATTATGTAGAAGCTCTATTTGGTTAGCAAATATCACGAGAAACCCATTAAATGCTTTGAATTTGTAAGGAGAAAGAAATTTATAAGAGACCACTTTTCATACAGTATCTTTTTAATACGTTAAGGCTCAATTCTATTCATTTGCATGTCTGCATTTCATTTCCTTCAATCAAGTCACTTCGTGAAAGAGAGCAACGAATTTTATTTTGCGCTTTCATAAGACAAAATAACCAGTACTAGAACTCTGATGAGTTAGTGATTGTGACGTAGGAATTGCTTAATATTATTCGAGTCCATTTTGATGAATTAGGAGACGAGCATGAATCTAAATATTTCCTAATTGCATTATTTTTTTATCAATAATGCGATGAATGCATACAAATAGCAAACAAATGCCTCGTTCGACAAGTTTAATGCAACGGAAAGATTCAAAATCAATTTGGTGGGCGTACTTTGAAAAAATCCTACAGTCCCAATGAAAAATAAAAATGCTGTATTCTACATGAAACCAATGAAGTGTTCACAAAACAGCATCTACAGTAAACAACAATATATAAGCATAAAATCGGTAATAAAGTATCTTAAACAGTACAGAGGGAACTCACAGGTGATCACAGACTTCGCCACCTACTCGTTTGGCTGAACTCAACTGACTATTAGTCTAGCTCTGACTCATCTGTCGGGAAATTTCGTAGTTTCAGTAATAACTCCTCAAATACTCTTGAAACTCGAGTGCTTATGAAGCTATCGACAAGATTCTAGAATATTCTAGATTCTTCAATTTTATCGGGAAAGTCGTCATAGTTCTCGTCATGCCATTGTTCTCGTCATCAAATGATTTCAAAGCTCGAAGGTGATTAACTCGGCATAAAATCAACCATCCTTTATTATATCTGTAAAACTGCTTCTTTGCAAGGAGATTTACTGCACAGAGCAACTATATTGCAAATTCCTAGCAGTATTTATTTTAACCCAATTACTTCTCAGAGATATAGTCCCCATTTATAATTTCTCTTCCATTCAGTAAATGCATTCGTTTGTCTGAATCTCCAATTCGGTTAAGTCATGCTACAAATATATTTGATTCTATTTATCAGAATTATAAAATATAACGAAATATAACGTTTTATAAAAATTACATTTATAAAACGTTATTGTTATCAATATAAGAATATATTGTTGTATTTCTTCCATAAAATTATAATGTTAAAATAATTTCTGAAATAAATTATCAATGAATAGATTAATATAATTAGATTATTTTTTCTGTACTTGTCACATCAATTGCTACTAAATTTAAGAAAAAAAATTATAACTAAATTTTTCACAACATTTATCATATAAATTAAAAAAATATTTTAATTAAAAAAATTTGTTTATTTAAATTTCAATCAGCAGATATAGTCTCCTTGCAAATAAATGTGTTTTTATTTTTAGAATCCAGTCCATCACAATTTTTAATTTCATAACCTCTTTATAGCTCATCGTACAACAAAGAAAATGATGCCATTGTAACTTCATAATCTCTGTATAGCTCATAGTACAGCAAAGAAAATGATTCCATTGTAACTTCATGACCCCTGTATAGCGAAGAAAACTGATATCATTGTAACTTCATAACCTCTGTATAGCAAAGAAAACTGATACCATTGTAACTTCATAACCTCTGTATAGCAAAGAAAACTGATACCATTGTAACTTCATGACCTCTGTATAGCGAAGAAAACTAATACCATTGCAACTCCATAACCTCTGTATAGCAAAGAAAACAGATA
Organism: Argiope aurantia; assembly: GCA_026543865.1. NCBI lineage: Eukaryota > Metazoa > Arthropoda > Arachnida > Araneae > Araneidae > Argiope > Argiope aurantia. Next base: position 232,974 of record JAPMOR010068394.1, on the reverse strand, counting down.
CCATTGTAACTTCATAACCTCTGTATAGCAAAGGAAACTGATACTATTGTATTATTAACCGCGATGGCAAACAATTGAAAAAAGAAAATGTGTGCGTTTTACTATTAATCACTATGAAGCAGTTAATACATAAGTAGTAGAAAACTGAATTTCTATTTTGGACGTCTTGTGCAACTGAAACCGAACTATAACGACATTCACAAAATCAAATACCAAATTTGATTTCTTTCAATAATTGTTTTTTTTTTTTTGAGTTATCACTTTTACATAAGAGTGCATACACACTTATATGCAAAAGTCTAGACTGACAGACAGATTTGGTTACAATTTTGATACGAATCCCCATCTGCAGTAGGACTGGTCTCCCAGAAACTTTCTTGCATATTTTCTGATGAAGGAATAATCTTCTTCCAACGTCAAATTATGCATTTGGCACCAAGCTATGAATACCAAAGGTGCACAGAATTTTATTTTTAAAGTGTCACATGCAAGGGTTGTATGTTTAATATATAAAGAAGAATGGTATTTGTATATTAACTACAACCAAATTGCATTGGAAAAAATAATTATTGAAGATAGGAATTTGGTCGGAATATATCATGCGATTTTTGCAGATCAATCGGTTTGATGTAGTTAATACACAAATGCCCAAAAAATCAAATATGTATTTCGGATACCTTTTTTCTGCACGACTAGAACCATATTTGGTCATGAATTAAAAAAGGAAGAAGTGAAAAAATTCTTATTATAAAAAAAATTCCAATTCGTTAAATTTTAATAAAAAAAAAGAATGCTTCTAAAAAGGATGTTTTTACTATACTCATTAATTTATACGTAGGTGACGTCATCACTGAAGGTCAGGTGTACGAAAAGTATATATCATCTGTCCAACTGTATGCAAATATTTAATCTCACTATTTTGAACCTTGGTCAGATGACGTGTATGAAACTGATTTTGATCCCTCTCCAAACTTTTACAATCATATGTAAAATTGTTATAGGGATTTTGTATCTGCTTGTCAAACCATATAACACTTTTGTTGAAGTACGAATAGCAATTTTTTCTTTCTTAATCGTTTTTTTCCCACATTTCCAAATTTTTCCAAACTATTTTATTGGAAATTTTTGAATTAGTTTGGTAGAGGGAAAAAACCCAGCTTGTAATTCAGAAAAATGAGTTCAAAAAATTCTATAAAGTATTTTTTTATGTTAATATTTAACTGATTATATCCCACTTAACTTTGATCAAAGATACTAAAATATTTAAATGTTTTTTCTCAACTTAAAAAACCCCATTCAAATAAGAACTCAATCACCCTTTTTCTTTCGCAGTAAAAGGGTTAAAACTTTACTTTCAAATGTAGCAGATGCTTCTCTTCAGGAAAATTCAATCCATCATTGCCATAGAGATTCAACCAAATTGGCTGAAGCGAAAAATAATAAAAAGTTTCACGAATATCTTCGGGAACAAAAGGAGCAAAACATCGCTTTTACAACAAATCCATCATTTTGATGATGTAAGTCATTTTTTTAATGGAGAACAAATTTTGTAGCAAATATGGAAACCAAAAAAAAAAAAATGAAATCTTCTATCGCAAATTTTAAGTAAGAACATTAATTTTAAGTCACTTGGTCTCAATCCGACAGAAAAACATTTTGTTCTCCCACGACTCATATTTCGCAATCACGAACATTTAGAAAAGCGATGGTTTTTGACCATTTTAAAATCAATCGAGTTCTAAAAATTTTTCGTGAGTTCAGAATTTTTTTCGTACAAAAACAAGGCTGAACCGATCTTAAACAATGACGTGACTATCATATGAAGCATGCGTCTATATTTAGAAAACGATGGTCTTTTTTCATCTCAAAATCATTTGAGCTCCAAAGTGTTTTTTTGCCATATAGAAAAATTGAAAATTAAAAAAAGAATTATATATATAACTCACGATACCTTATCTCGCTGTTTCGCATTCATTCTCATTTTCTTTCCTGTGCTTCTTGGGGCGATAACTTCTTAGGACCCTGCCCTTTATTCCCCAGACTTGAGAATCAGGTACATGGCGTACATTCTCTCCAAGTTGTAACTTATTGTTGGCGAACCTTCTTTATCATTTTCTAATAAACTTAAAAGCGAAAAATGGATGCCCCAAAAGCGATAAATCGCCAATTTTCTTTGAATCATGAATTTCGAGGCTTCGAAAAATCCAAACCAAAACAACATCACGTTTTCACACGATAAAATAGAAATTTTATAAAAAAAAGAATGCGCAAAAAAATAATAAATATATAAATAAAAAAAGAACCCTTCATAAAAACATCTGTGGTTGTGAAACCATCTGTTCTTCGAGTAAAAAATTGAAATGCACGGAAGTTAACTTTCCCGAACTCACTTCCTAAAATTTGAAATGTTTCTTGGACCTAAGTTTCTCAAGAAATTGGGTTGCTGTCAGATTTACTGTTTTTACTTTTCCTTCGCCTCCAAACACGAAAAAAAAAAGTGAAGATTTTTTTTAGTTTTATTCGTATTCGAAGAGACTGTTTCTGAAAGCAACGGCGGAACCTTTAAAAATTCCTGATTCTACTACTTTAACTACTTGGACAATTGCCAATTGGATTTAGTATATCTTATTTTATGTTCTTAACAGTTCTCAAGTTGTTAAAGGTAGTGACTGCCATGCTCGATTTAATATTCTGCATTTGTTTACAATTCAAAAGATTTCGAATTGACGGACTTTCGCGGTAGGAATATTATTTAAAAGGAATTTTATATTTTGTTTTCTATCTTTAGTTGAAATTATGCTTAATTTATCTCAATTTAATCAAAAAATGTATTTTTAATAAAAATATTGATTTTAAAAGAAATTTTTATTCGAAGAGTAATTGTATATAAATGAGTAATTTTTCATTCATTTAAGGGGACAGTGGACCTTGAAACAAGCAAAAATGGACGAAAACGTACAATTTTATTTTTAACGTTTCATCATCAAAATGTATGTTTATATTCACCTAAAGGTTAAGAGGCGAGAAAAGTAAGTTTTAATGACTTTCTTCAAAATGATATTGTAATTAGATTTAAATATCTTTTAAATGTTTCAGGTGTCTTAATTTTTTAAGAAATTAATGAATTAATCAATTAATTAACTGACAATAAAAATTTCAATCAAACCTTAATAGAAAATGGGGTTTTATTTTATATTTATTTCCAGTTATTTATAGCTCGTTAAAAAGTCAATTTTTAGTTCACAAAAACATAAAATTCCTATGAAAATTCAGTACATGTGCATAAAAATATTTGTAAAAAGTTAGCATTTAATTAGAATTACAAAATTATACGTCGTTTTGTTCAAAATGGAATTACATTGGGTAATATTAAAATAAAAAACACAATTGAAAAAAATTAAAAATTAAATCGCCTGAAATATTTTGAATTTTTAAAAATTATATATCGTTTAAATTTTTTAAAAATAATATGTATTATTTTAAAATTATTTTTAAGAAATTCGACGTATTTATATTTTAATGCAATAAGCATAAAAAAATTCATAACACTGGCTGAAGAATTCCCCAAAGTATCTAATAGACTCTACTGTCCCCTTAAATGCGTTTATCTGTTAATAAAATAAAATAATGAGACCTGTCACGTCTTTATACTTAGACACAGAGCAAGTAAAAGAAAGAAAGAAATGAAAGAAAAAAAAAGGGAGATATGTCCTGAAACCTTTCTTATATTTTTTACTAAAGGTGTTATTCCCTAACATTTTTATAAACTTGAGAATCTTAGAATAGGCAGTGAATGACCTAAGTGATCAGATTTTTATTTTCATGCATGAGAACTGTGTGCTTCTTAGACTAGTAAAGAAAATTTGTATCTGCACATTAACTGCAAATGGGGAGCGATACTTTCAAATGATCAACCTTTGGTTTGAATGTAGCATTTTTACCGAATTTAGCAGGCGATATTTGGCGATTAAAACACATTTGAAAATCGAATATGTATTTTTTTATGTCTTTTCCCTCCAGTGATTGAAAACAAAATTTGTGACAAAACTATACTTATAGTCAGTCACAAGGACATTTATCAAAGTTCATTTATTTAAATTATTTCGATTTCGATATATCGCGTTTACATACAAATGAAATTATAATCCGACATACAATATTTAATTAATTTGATTCCAAACTCTTGATGAATTTTATAACAAATTTGACACGAATCCACGATGTAGGCTCTTAGCCTGTGCGACAAATTTTATTTAACTTTAGTATGCAGATTTTACTTTGCATACTCTTGTTCTATGTTTACATGCAATCTAACACGACATAAAAATACTAAATTTACCGAAATTTTGTTATATGTTTACTTGTAATCTAGCAGCGAGATAAAAATACTTCCTTTACTGAAATTTTGTTATATGCTTACTTGTAATCTAGTAGCGAGATAAAAATACTTCCTTTACTGAAATTTTGTTATATGTTTAA
>JAPMOR010068394.1:211453-223495 GCA_026543865.1 Argiope aurantia | reverse complement strand
ATATATATATATATATATATATATATATATATATATATATATATATATATATATATTCATCACTATTCAAGAAAGTTTGCTTAAATTTTATGCATAATTGGTCTCAGTTATAACTTTAATTTTCTAACACAATTTCGGGAATTTCAGAGCACTAATTTAAACTGTTAAGCAGGGCTTTGATAGTCAGTTAGGTGTTTAACTAGTTGTAAGCAGTGTCTAAGAGTGAGTAAGTAGTTTACTCTGGGAAACTTCACTAGCTTCTCAAGTCAAGTTCAGCAGACAACTTATAATGCTCTGATTAAATTTGGATGCAAGCAATATTAGAATTTATTCTATGCCGTTTTGCGAAAACGTTTCTCGCCGTAAATAAACACACTGGAGTTCATTATAAATTTATAATTGGTGACCAAATATCATTAAATGTTACTAAATTATATAAAACGGAAGTTATAAAATAAATTTTTAGAATTTATTAATATGTTGCATGCTACCGAAACGACAAATGTAAAACTTCTTGATTATTTATAATTAAATATTACCTGTAAAACTTCCTTTGGGCCATTTTTTTTGATAGAAAGCTTCAACAATAAGTGCTGGTTTAATCAATCAAATCAAAAATGTCGCACATTAAGATTCGACATCTGTGAACTTAACAACAGCATTATATTAGTGAATTTAAGTTTGCATCCTAAATTTATTATTAATATTTATTTATTAAAAAAACATTATTCTCGATCAAGTGTGTCAATTTTCGAGCACAATTCTAAAATTTTGTTAGAGAGTTCGATTTTCTGTTTCCATTTCTCGAGCACTGCGAATGAAATGCATTGAAAGCTCTCAAATACTTAAACGAGTCTGATTTAAATGAAAGAACATGCCATAGGTGGTTTCAACGCTTCAGAGTACATATTCATGATGTAAAGGCTATGTTCTGCGTGTGGGAGCAGCTCGGTGTGATATATTATGAGCTGTTGAAACAGTGTGAAACCATCGCAGGGGATCAGTATAAACGAAATTGATGCGTTTGAATCGAGTTTTGAAGGTGAAACGGCAACAATACCAAGACAGAACAATAATATTATCTACTATCATAACAATATTCGGAAACATATCTCACAACCGATGAAAACATACTTGGAAATACTAAAATGGAAGATCTTTTATCACTCGGAGTACTGGCCAGACTTTGCTCCTTCAGATAACCATTCGTTTCGATGGATGGAACATGACCCATTTGATCAGCCATTTCACATCTATAAAGAAGTCCAAAAATGAATGGACTCGTGGATCGTTTCAAAAGACGTATCGTATTTTTAAAATGGTATCAGAGTATTGCTAAAAGATGGGAGAAAGGAGTCACTATCCATGAGCAGTAATTTGAATCACAAATAGTTAAATACTTTTTAAGAAAAAAAGATCGGATTTTGGGGAAAATCAGCGGAAGCAAAGTTTTGCCCTAAATTTTACGGAATTTACTTTCAATACTTTTAGGGATCTTTATTAATATAATATTATTATACCTACACAATATAATGAAATGAACAACAATTCATCATATAAAAACTTGATATAATGAAGATAAGATCTCACATGCAATTACTTGGTATTTCATCGCATTGCCTCCTTACTTTCTTTTTATCATAGGTGGTTTTGGATAAAAAAAAATGTTCGGTATTTAAAAGAGAGAGAGAGAGAAACTGAGTGATGTGAGCGTAATTAAATTCGTACCAAAATATTACATAGAGCAAAATCTCGCTGTCCTAATTTAAAAATTAAGTATCTTCTTCATATCCCTCCAAGTAACTTTAAACTAGCGGGTGCCCTGAAACTTTCTCCAGTATTTCTAATAAAATTATTATTTCCTTTTTTACTCAAGCATAAAATTGTTGATTTTTGGCAAGATCGGGAAAGCCATGACTGTCCAGACTTGTAATTTCAAGGTCATGCACATGTGAATTTTATGCTTCTTTGTATAGTAAAGAATGTGCTTAGATTAATTATATTAATACCCCGTTTTTAAAGCTACACTACGGTTATTATGGGACGTACAGCTGTCTGATAACGAGAACAACACTTGGGATGGCACCCTTCCCCCTCAAAACTTCCGCATCACACCAGCTAAAGGATGTTTGACCCCACGGATTTGACGTGCACCAGACCCGCTTACACGACAGTTCTTCAGTGGAATCGAGTTTCGAACATGAAAGCTTGCGGCTCTGAAGCCGAGATCTTGCCACAGCATCTAGTATAGTAAAGAAAACCGATACTCGTATATTAATACAAACATATGTGCATAATAATAATAATAATAATTGATACCATTTGCTTAAAAATATTTATTAAAGAGATTATTAGTATTTTTTGGCTAATAATCTATAGAATGTGATTAATGCACAAATACCAGAAAATAAAAAATATATTATGAATACTTTTTCCAGAGCCGGTTGAAATAACAACTTGACTCAGAAAATTAGATTTCGCATGTCCTTTATTTAAGTCTTTATTAAAATATCGCATTAACATCCATAAAAAAATAAATACTGAAAATTGATAGATATATTGATTGGTATATACAACTTGATAAATACATTTGTTTGGAATGTATTTTTTCCAAAATTTGATAAAAATTACAAAAGCTATTTTGAGTGAGTATTTGATTATGCTCCTAGACATAGTGACAGGCAAACATGATTTCAAAAATGAATTTTTCGGAGTCAGAGATGTTTGAAATGATAAGGTTTATTAAAATTCCAGTTTTTTGTAGGACCACAGTACTTTCTCTTTATATACTTCGAACACGAGAAAGTAAGACATTAAGCTGTCTTTTCCTTAGAAGCATTCATATATTGTACAGTATTGTATGATATAAAACAATATTCGCAATATTGTATAATGTTGTTGAATATTGAATAATACTGCACAATATTGTATGAAACAATATTCGCAATATTCTGCAATATTATTGAATCTTGAATAATATAAAACTGCAAAACATTGTACAATATTGTATAAAACAATATTCGCAATATTGTGTAATATTGTTAAATCTTGAATAATTTAATATCATACTGCAAAATATTGTACGATATTATACAAGAGACTCAGTTACTTGGAATCTGAAACACTATTTATTAAAACATTTACTATTGTTGGTTTGCAATTTTTCCACTTTAAAAACCTCAAGAATGCGATGATCACCATAATTTGGAATTATTTCTCAGCGAGGAGTCTGTCTTGAATGTCGAAATTTCGTATCTGTTCTGGTATTCGGAAGTAACAAATATGTAATATCAAGCAATTCGATCACAAATTCATTATTACTAGAATATGTTGAAATTTATTGTTTTTGTTATAAAATCCAATAAATATAATATAGCTTGATTTTAAAATTATATTCTAATATTTACATTATATTCAAAGAATTATGAGAGACACCTATAATTTATAAGAATGATGTGAAAATCGCAAAAGTGCGGTTTTAAAGTATGCTACCGGAGCGGGTGGTTTTCCCAAAATTTTCTCGTATACTCTCTCATAAACTTGACATTCCAGAGATGCCACGCATGATGTTGGCGAACAAAAGTTGCGAAATAGTTACTTTTGGCGTGATTTTCACATTTTTACTGATTGGCGAATTTTTTGGCGATTAATCACTGGCCCACGCTTAATAACATCCGAAAATAAAATTTGTGATTTAGACACATTTTTCTCAATCGACTGAAACAAAGATTTGACACAAAACCCCATACCTAATTTGATACAGTTAAGTCACTGCGTTTTTGAGTCATCGCGTTTGCATGTGAAAGTACGTACATATGAAAAGTACAGACTGTATTTACAGAAAATGACAGAAATTACAGATCGGCAGACAGTCAACCCTTTGTTGGTTTTTGGCCCAAACTTTGATAGGTGTTTACACAATAGATGTTGAATCTGTGGACCAGATCTTATCTGCCTAGCTCTCTTCGTTTGTAATCGGCGCGTGAAATTATACTTGAACAGCCTAACAGGAAGGCTTTCCGTGATCAGATTTTATTCAACATTTGAGAGAAATCTGAGAATTTGATACAAAGATCGTATGCCAAATTTCAACAGTCTAGCTTAAATCGTTTTTGAGTTACCCTTGTTAAAGACAGATAGGCATTTTCCAATAAAGCGTTTTTTGAATTCAAAGAAGTCTAAAACAGGGAGTTTTGTGGAAATCTCGAATTCGAATTTTTGAACGATCACTATACTTTCTCTATACTACGTATTCGAGAAAGTAAAAATGATAACCAGTTTTTCGACCCCGTTTAAATGAATATAATCAAAAATACTATTCTAAATATTTTCTTAAATATATTAACAAGCAGATTTTTTATATTTTATTGTAAGGGTGTTCTGAAAAAGTTATAGCATTTTGTATCCAATTGTGTGCCATTTGGTAGTGTTTACTTGAAAAAAAAACCACATCTAAAAAGAATTAATTCTGTACAAAGCATTCAGATTAAAATAATATCAAATTATTTCGATTAAAATCACCCATCCCTCAATCGATGAAAGCTAATCCCTCCTCACACCGATTTGGTCTTATTTTAAGGAAAGTCCTCAACACGTCAAGGATAGAAAAGGGCATTCGTGCGCTAAAGGGTTAATTGGAAAGTTTTTCGGAAAACCTTGTCATTAGGCCTCTGAGGCCAGTCCCTCCCCATTAGGTACTTATCTAAGCGTTAGTTTCAAATCCTGCACTCCAATCTGTAATTCTGTTGGCTATTTTTAGATATCACCTTTTGTAGCAGAAAATAGAAAATCATATTTGCTGGTCATTGGCCAATGAGAATCGATGGGCAGCTGGCGGTCAAAGAGGATGAGAAGAGTCATCACCACCTTCCACATCTTCCGAGATGACGAGCTGTCAGCAATATGAATGGCGTAAGTGCATTAAGAAATGGGGACAACAACAACAAAAAAAAGTGATAGGTCACATCCAATAAGTTGACACATAAAAGGCATTAAGTGCTGAATTGTGTTTTCATTCCATCATTTTTTTTCTTAAACCTACAACAGAAACATTATATTTACTACATAAGAATATTCATAATAATATCCCAAACTTTCAGAGCTATGAAAAAATTTAACAAATTCCTTTGTTATTTTTAATTCTGAAGAGAAAAACCTGTTGTTCATCATAAATAAACATGGAGAGTGATTTCCCCAAAATGTTCTAGCATACTCTCTAATAAAGGTGTTATTCCAAAGAACGCTTTTCATATAGCATTGGTGTACAATAGTTACGGAATATTAGCCTTTGATGTCAATTTAGTATTAATACTCAATCTATCCTCTCATCCTTGGCGTCTTATTTGGCGATTAATGGCTGGCATGCGACTAATAGTAAACGAATAACAAATTTGTGTTTTAAACGTGTTTTTCCTAACCGAGTGAAACCAAATTTTGACAAAACTGCAGTCACAAAATTACATACCAGATTTTATATATTTCAATTTTTTTTCTTTGAATTATCGCGTTTACATATTTCTAAAAGTGCGGACAGACAGACGGTGACCTATTAAAATTAACTCACTTGTAAGTGATCCGAAATTCAATATTATGAGATCCCGTTTTGTCAAATCTTGCTATCTAAAGTTACTTACATAGAAATCAAAATTAAAAGGAATAAAAGACATCAAGAGGGTCATCTTAAACCAAAGGCTTTCGTATATCATTCAAATAGTTTTATGAGATTACGAATGGCTGGCTGGTCAAAAGATTCGGAAGTCACTCTTTTCTTCCGGAAAATTAACCACAGTCTGATTTTTGTGTGGTTTTAAATTAAAAGATTCATCTTAAATCAAAGGGTTTCCAATATCATTCAAATTTTTTTATGAGATTACGATTCAGTGATCTGGTTGACCAGAAGATTCAGCAAACACTCTTTTCTTCCAAAACTTTAGCCACAATCTCATTTATGTGTGATTTTACATCAATAGATTCATCTTAAATCAAAGATTTTCTTGTATCATTCAAAAAAAAAATTATGAGATTATGATTTGGTGATCCGGTTGACAAGAAGATTTGGAAAATACTCTATTCTTCCAAAAAATTAGTCACAGTCTGATTTCGTTTGATTTTACATCAATAGATTCGTCTTAAGTCAAAGGTCCTCTTGCATCATTAAAAAAAATGAGATTACGATTCGGCGATCTGGTTGGCCAGAAAATTCGGCAGATGCTTTTTTCTTCCAGAAAATTTGACATAGTCTGATTTTTGAGTGGTATCGCGTTGCTTTCTATCTCTATTTCATTAAAACATATTTCCAGTAAAAGCCCCATGAACATTGTTGAAAAATTGTCTTTACAATTCTTTTTATATATACTTTCGGTGATTATATAATTGATTTTTTTGGACATCTAAGTTATGCAGGATATCATACATTATTGAAAATGAAGAATTTTTGTTTTATTAACACGGAATATAATTGTAAATTTTGGATAAGATTACTTGAACATGCGAAACATAATTTTACTATAGCTATACACCCGAAAATCATTGGGAGTAGTCTCTCAGAAACTTTCTCATACGCGCTCTAACAAAGGTGCTGTTCCCGTGCTAAAAACGTTTGTTCAAAGTTTTATCTGAAAATTCTGACACATGTAGTATAATAAAAAAAGAACTACGAAACAGTTTTTAGTTTGCGGTCTTTAGCGATTAAAAGTTTAGATGCGGTTAATACACAAGTACAAGAAAACCGAAAATATATTTTGGAATAAATTTTTCATTACTGACTGCTAAAATCAAAATCCGGTAAAGGATTACAATTGTAGTCATAAAATCACTAATGAAATTTCATTTATTTAAATAATTACTTTTTAAAGCTATTAACATGGACGTGAAAGTACAAATTAACAGATGTCAATAAATTAGTACAATATAGTATAATAAAAAATTATCACAATTTGACGAGGATCTATCTGCACATTAGATGGCAAATATGTGAATAAATTTATCCATCCAATTCTTTTTATTTTTTAATTAATCATCTTAACCTCTATTCGAATATCGGAAAGGACAACCTTTCTCTGAGACATTTCATTTATATTTGATAGAAATCTATGAATTTGGTCTAATGAGTATGTGGGTGGATTGATCCGTACCTGACTCCCGTATCTAACACCCACTAAAAATGCTGTTCATAAATACAACATAATAAGTAGTCATTTCCTTGAGCAAAAATAAAATAATTGCAAATGGCAGCAATAGAAGTTGGCGAAAGAAACAATTATAACTGTAACTGTCGTATTTTCTAGAGAAATAACCATAGGAAATGAGAGTGAAATAAAACTGAAGCTGAAAGTCCTAAATGCAACTCGAGCGGAAACAAGAGTTGACACTGTAACTCAAGCACTTATCTAATCGACACTGGTGTGTCTCTTCATTTTACTTCAAGCTTCGGTCGCCATAACTATATACTCGATTTCATCCATCTAGCTCACAACCTTTTTGAGTTATCAGGTTCACAGACTAAAGACCGTTCTGACGACCTGAGCTCGTCCGGAGAAGGCACATTTTCCCCACTTTCCCCTCTCTTGTGGTTTTCCTGGGTTCTTTTTGTCTCTTATTTTACCTACAATTTGAGGGAAGTTCATGACAATATCTGCAAAGGCCACAAGACGTCGGAACACGGCTTAACATAACATCACCTATTGATCCATATTTACGCCCATTGAGGTGTTCTCATTACAGAAAGACACAGACCAAGAAACATAATTAAAAAAATGTGTTTTTCGGACTAGTTCAAAGTATTTTTTTTATGAATATAATACTTTGTATACTGCTTATAAGATATTGTAAAAAGTATGTTCTACTCCTTTAAAACATAAATAACATGTTTTATAACTTTACAGACATTTTAACTAAAAAGCATGCTTTATGAATATTTCAAAAAAGAAGAAAGAAAATGAAAGAAAGAAAAAAAATCCACATATTTTATACTTGTTGAATATATTATACGTTTTTAGGAATTCTAGTACTGTAGGTTTCTGATAACTATTCAACGTTATGAATTGCAGATTTATTAACATGGGAAATAATCATTAGATTAACGACAAACACGATTACATAAATATGGGAAAGCAAACCTTATTTTGTCCTTAATGAACTAATTAGATTAGGTAATTAGAGACTCACAAAGAATGAATCCTGACAGGCTGAGGTAATTATTCAAACTCATTGCACGTTTTAATTACAGACGAATCATCGGCAAGCCTGGATTTAGTTCTTCAAAAAGAGCTTATGATCGGGAAATTATATGAAGGGATTGCGGACTGCTTTTCGTTTTTCCATTCGTCTGAGAACAAAATGGATATTCATTTATGTCGACATTCTTATGCAATGGAGACGTAATTAATTGATAGCAAAATTAAAATTCTGGCTCAATAATTATTCAGCCAGATGGGTAAATTGTATCCCAAATATAAACCACAATTTAAACCAGCACAGGGGATCAGTAAGATTGAGATTTTTTATTTCATCATATACGAAATATCTAAAATACTAGCCGCCATAGGCAACCAGCTTGTTTGCCCAGATTATTGACGTTAACTTCTTTCGTTAACTATTGATGTGAAATGCGTATTATTTTATCATCTTAGAACATGATGCTATTCTGGCTCCAGGCTTTTGAAGCCACAAGATGCACAGGTAGAAAATTTGCTATTTATTGAGTTTGAGACATCAATTTTTCGCTTTTAGCGTTATTAGAAAATGATAAAGATGGTTGTCACATTTAGCAATTTATAGGCAATAAAAAGTTCCAACCTCTTGCGAATGTCCGTTATGTACCCGATTCTCCTGTCTGGCCAATAAAGGGAATGGAGTTAAGAAGTTATCACTCGAGGAAGCACAGAGAAGAAAATGGAAATGAGGACAAAACAGCCAGGGGAGGTATGGAAAGTTATATATATATATATATATATATATATATATATATATATATAGTTTTCTAAAAATCGACGTATGCGTTATCTGATAATCACATGATTGTTTTAAACCGGTTAAAACTGGTTTTTCCCAAACAAAATTCTGCCAACGATAAAAAAAATTTAGATCTCGATTGATTTTGAGGTGGTAAAAAAAAACATGCGATAGTAGACTTCAATTTTTTTTAATTACTTATAACAATGAATCTCTTAATGTCTCTAATAATAAAAAGTAACTATATGGATATTTGATTGACGATTTCAAATTTATTTTAAATTATTTTGTGCCATCATTTTTATAAATAATCTGCACAAGTTTTAAAATTGAAACACTAACATTTTAGAGTCATCATTTCATTTGATATTCACCTTGTTATTTGATGCGGCTGAAAATAAGAAATAAAAGCAGAAGCTAAAATTATACTTTTGGATTAATGTTCAAAGAAAATATAATTTAAATTTTAGTTTTAATTTTGGCAAAAGCGATGATTGAATATTTTGTTGAATGAATTAATCCATCATAACATTGAAAATTAATTGTTTAAATCTTGTATTAAAAAAATTATTGACAATATTGTACAATGAGAAAATTGATATCATAATAAAGGTAATTTTTTGAATTGTAAGATAAGTCATATCACTGATTCTATGACCCATCCGAATAATAAATACTGAATGACTGGACAGCCGTAACAGCAACACTGATGGGAACTATGGTTGAGTCCTAAGGGCCATCACCGGTCCCGATACTACCCTTCCCTAAGGAAATACGTCCCGCCATCGGTAGGATGAGCCAGACCCCCACCTTTTTGTTTACCATCCAAGGTGGCGAGATCCAACCACCATGCCAGAAGCATTTCATCCTCATTTCGAGGTGCCCCCCCCCCGGGGAGATGAATTGTAAGTTAAGACAAAAAACATTTCCGTGTAAAAATATTTTTTAGAAGATATAGTCATTAATTTCTATAAGTAAGTAATAGCAATTACACATTCGGCAATGATTAACCTATTTCCCGTTCTATTAAAATTCGTATGATACCAATTTTACTGTCCCTGAATAAAGTATATTTATGTTGAGCTCTGTTCAAGACATTTCTAATAACATTTTGCAATTTCCCTAATTTGCTAAGTGTTGAAAGTGAAGTGCTGAAGCAGTAGAAACAGTTGAATCCGTCTGAAACGTACGTAAAGTGATTTGCTTACATTTGATTCTTGCCATTCGATAATTTTAATAATATCGATTTCTTCCCCACGTACTATATAGATAGATATATAATGGTCTTAGACGGATGAAAATTGATATGTGATCTTTACCCCAAATCTGCATATTTCTAAGAAATTTTAAATTACTTCGCCTATTTTAAAATGACGTATTTTCACAGAAAGTCTGCTAGTGTAACTGCACAAAAACAAGGAAACAAGATAATTAAAAAAAACTTCGGTACATGAATAATGTTTTATGTTTGAATTAATCAGCTAAAGTATAAATCTGTATCAAATTTTGAATCGAATCGGTCCAGGATTAGACCGCATTTTTTCCTGTACTTTCACGAACAAGGCAAGTCATAAATTTATCTTCAATACAAATTTAGTATCCATTTTTAGTACATAAATTGAGACGTTCATCGAATTTTCGACTAAATATGTCCAAGGGTTGACCATTTGTCAATTTGAGTATTCTCCCACGTTAACACGATAATTTAGAGGTTCAAGAATTGATATAAATGAAATATGGCATATTATTTTTCTTAAATTTATTATTATCTCCTTATTACATTATCTTCGTCAATTGTAGTACTGCGTCATATTTTGATCTCAATTGGCATCGGAAACATATACATTCTTTTGTCTCTATACAGAGCAACAGAAAACAACTCAGAGTTTTCCTGAAGACAAAAATCTAAACACTCATGATGCTCACAGCTATCGTTAGAGCTCGCCATATTTGGGGGTGGAGAGAAGACACCTTTATTAGATAGTGAATAATTTTTCGTCGGGACCTCTCGAGTTCATTTAAGTTACCGGGTGTTCCAAAAGAATATTTGCAAGATTTGCAGATTTTAAGCTATCGGTATCGCACCGAAAAGCTGTTTTATACAACAATATGATGTTTTACAAATGCAGAGGGCTATTTTTAGATTTAGAGATTTAATGTAATGCAAATTCATAAAAGGACAAGTAGAATGTAATATCAAAAAGAATAATGTCTCAGTCAACATACGTTTTCTGCCCATTTGCGATAATTGAACTTGGACAGTCGAATGACTAGTATTGATTTTTCATCTGCTTTTAAGGAGTGGTCTTCTCGAAACTTTCTTGCATCTTTAGAATAAAAATAAGTTAACCCACTAAAATTATGGATGTTTTGCAAAGTCGTTGAATTCCATGAGTACTCAGATTTTTATTTTCTGATTCCTACAGATGAGAGTTGCTAAACTCTTTTTCCAGATCAATAAATGCCAAAATTTTGCAAGAAACTGCAATTTTAGCAATAAGAGCTTATGCCAACTTTCATTAATTTATATCGATATGCTTTTAAATTGTCGCATTTACATACAGTAGAATATACAAATCAACAACGATTAATTTAAATGTTAAAACGGTGTCCTAATTTTATTTACTTAAGAGTCTAATTTTATTATTGTTTGGAGCTTTTAAATGCATGCGAATGTATAGACAGACGGTCAATACCATTTTTCACGTGTTCTCGAATAGCAAACAGACTTCTTTGAAATGGTTTTCATTGAAAATTTAATAGAAATCTACAAGTTTGGATTAGAAACCAGATACAAAATTTCATCTATATAGCTCCAAATTTTTTTGAGCTATCGTGTTTACAGATAGATTGATGTCATTTCAAAATTGTGGTTTCGGACTCGAGGTAGTCTGAAACGTGGAGATGCGTCAAAATGTAGTGTTCGAAATTTTGACGATGGCAGTACTATTTCTTTATAAACTTCACCAAAGAGAAACTAAAAATTATTTTCAGAAACTATATTACTTCCATGATAATGACAATTTTAAGCTTTCATGCCATAATTTTGAATTTAAGATTTAATTATTCTCTAGATTCATTGAAAGTGAT
>JAPMOR010068394.1:181840-210114 GCA_026543865.1 Argiope aurantia | reverse complement strand
GTGTGTGTGTGTGTGTGTGTGTGTGTGTGTGTGTGTGTGTGTGTAATATAGGAGTTGTTTTGTATATATACATAAAACAACCACAAACAAAATGGAAAATAAAATAAAGTCCCCACCACAACAAAAATTCTGTAAATTAAACTCGAGTAAACAAATATAGTTTCAAACTTATGAGGAAAGTGGGCAAGAGCTGTAAAGCTCACGCAATCGTATGTTCAAATAGCTGCATATCAAGAAATGTTGTGAAAAGGAAAAAAAGTGTAAAATAAAGCGAAAGTCCCATTAATTGCTCATTACGGGATAAAATTGGTAATGAACCCAAAAAATATTGTAGGATTTTCTGAAAACAGTATCGAGTAAGTTAGTGAAAAATTTATGACTCCAAATGCTCTAGTGGAGCAGTGCGGAAATAAGGAAAATGCGATTCAAAATTTAGATACAAAATAAATCATTTTAATAAAAAATGCATGATATTCTAGGGTTAATAAAAAAAAAGAAATATATATTGGAGGTAATAAAAAAATTGGAGAAAAATGTATATCGTAAAAAGGAAAAAATGCAAGATATACCTTTTTCACTAAATTTTAAAAAGCCGGGTGGTATTTATGGAATCATTCCACGCATTCTTGGGAGGATTTTCAGGTGATGGTTTAGAAGTAAAGTGAAGCATAGAGTGTATGTACTATGAAGATAATGATAAACGATGATATTTGACATGAAAGGTTAATAAGAGGCAGGAAAAATTATGGAGATAAAGTTTAATAATTATTTGAGACATTTAAATTTTGACCCAACGATGTATTTTCGAGGTTTAAATATGAGACCTTGCTGGCTTCGGTGACTCGTCTATAATTGGATCTTGAGGAAGGATCTAAGTTTAAGGTTTGTCATCACATCAAATAAAATTGGTTATAATAACTTTTATCTAGAATCTTCTATTTCTTCAAAACTTTTATGTAATTGCACTAGTTCCATGTTTCGAAAAAATACTATAATGGATTTTTTCATATACTTTCATATGCTCTCTTGTATATTTCTCTGCCATCACAATATACTACATAATATTCTCAGAAATTAAAATCAGTGAATTAATAATCAATTAAAATTTTAATCCAGCATTACTGGTAACACCTGCTTATGAATTTGATAAAAAAGAAATGAATATGAAGAATGTAATAATGAGAATATTAATTTTAGACAAAAAAATTAAATAGATTTTTTTTTAATTTTGCTTTTTATGGATTAATAAAATATTGTTTTTTTAAAAGTTTTTAACATTTTATTTATGATTTATAATTTCATTCTTGTTTAATATATAACATTTTTCATCGTGAAGAATTAAAATATGTATTACAAGACTTACCGTTAACTTTTTTGTGAGTTTTCATGCCATAATGAAACTTTTTATGCCGCGTAAATTTTTTTAGTCTTAAATTAATCGATTGAAAATATTAAAATGATTTATGAACAAATATTACAAAGTAACCGATAAAGTTTCTGATGATAATAATAGAAACAATACGGGATACTTACTTAATTTTGTACTTATCTAAAATTCGTATTCATCTAAACGCATTTTGTATTTAGTGCAAAAATGCACCTGCTGTATATTAAGGCTAAATTCAAAACATTCAAAGCGCGGAATTGTTTGGCGCAATTTTGAAACTGTGACGTCACAAAATGGGCTAAAAACAGTGACCACCATACACTTTCATTTATGTCGTTCAAACTATCTGTTCTCTCTCATCAAAAGCACAGATTTCGAAAATTTTTCGACTTTCACTTTATATTGATGCTAGCATATCATTAGATGCGCTAGTATAAGTAACAATACGTCGTCAAAAGTCCTTCAGTGTCAACGGAAAAACCACATATACTTGATGTTTAAGTTACAAAGAAAAGTTAAAAGTTGAAGTTATGTTTTTATCCGAAAAATTAAATTTTCTCCTCTTATAAATGTGTTGTAATATCACAATTTCAGAAATTATAAATAAACAAACGAATATTTTAACTGTTCTGATTATGTTTATGTACATGAAGTATCTTTTTCTACTAAATCGATAGCATTTAACACTTTGTGATTCATATTTTCTCTCTATGTTGTACTAAGTTTTCAATAAGAAGGAGAACTACAAAGCTTATTAACATATCGTGATGTAAGCTGTATCACAGTGTAGTCGATGTTCATTTTATTGTACCTAAATACGTCTCTTATGACTATAGATTCTGTTTTTCAGAAATTAAGGGAGATATAAGAGATTGGTATGTACGTATTGGTATGCACCATTTTCTTTGTTACTTAGATGAAATTTTAAAATAACAAGAGCGCATTAAATCTTTTTTTTTCTATTGAGTTTTTCTATTAATTAACAAATGATGTGTTATATTTTCATATTATATATAAAAACTAGGCAAACAAATATTAACTTTTAATTTTTTACGTACAATCTTTGTTAACCGTTTGAATCAAAGGATTGCTGAAAAAATTAAACGGAAACTCGTGGTTCTAAGTCCACAGCATCATAAGGTAATGTTTTAGACCTGTTTTTTTAAATTAATTTCAAAATTTTACTCCCAAATAGTGTATTTAAAATTATATGAACAGACAATTTATTCGAAATAACAGTTAAAAAACAATGCTATAATTGTGGAAAAAATAATAAGCAAATGGAATCGGAACATGAGTTTATATAACAAAGAAATATAAGTTAAAATATGAGTTTATATAACATTGAAATTTAAAAAAAAATCAATATCAAAACAGGGCGTCTCAAAAACATATGTTGTTTTCGAATACTTTGTATTTAAATTCAAATTTTGAAACCATTTTCTATCATGCACGTTTCGAGTTAGTGATTGGATTATACATGGCTTTATTGAGAATCATCTATGCACTACGTGTTACTTTAATCCTTGAATAATCAAAATTGAAATATACCTCCATGGGTATACACACCTCCTCAGCTTATAAAAAGTTTTCAATTGAATTCAAGTCTCGGCTGATGGCTTTACAGTCTTTTGTATAAACCAGTTCTTGTAGAGATGGAGAAGTTAAACGAAGAATTGTCCTCAAAAAATTTCTTTTTTTCCTCAAGATGTTTCCAGTTGAAAATAAATAACTTTTGAGGACATTTTGAAAATCCTCCGAACGCTGTCGACATTAACAAAAATTTCGTTACAACAGACATCAGGCCATTAGAAAACTCTCTCCTTGTAGTCGACTGAAGAACTGTAGAGGCTCATGTCAAAGATAATGTTAATAGTATCCCAAGCATCAGAACCATCCAAATTGAATTTTTTTTTTTAACACTGAAGGAAACATTTAATCATTCATCCAAGAATATTCATTCCAAGAATTTCAGCATAGATGTCCTACATATCTGCAGTAATTATGAAATTTGCTTCATGATGAACAGTAGATCTCGAACTAAGAGATGTTGATGTCTTCGCAATTTCACTTTCTTTTGGGTTGAAACTACTCACAAAATTTTTCTATTTTGTAGCAGCGATGTATTTTTTTAATCTACCTGAATGTTTTTTATAAATGCATTGTCACTTTTCTATAGAATTTCATATATCCTAGATCTTCTATACTTCATTTATTTAGAAATGTCAGAAACTTTCACTTCCTAAGCCTTTAAACGTCAAATTTTAATAGATTATATGCACAAAAAATTGAATGTTGAGAGGCATTTTCCAGTTACTCGCAAATTGGAAAAATAGCAATGATTTTATATTTAGAAGTGGTTATGCTATATGTATAGAACGGAGAATATGTGAATATTTTGATTCAATTATTATAAAAATAAATCATTTCATTGTTCATATAGTTTTTTGTGTGTAATTTATTTTGAATTTTATTTCTTTTCACGAAAATGCTCTGACGTAAGTATGTTATTTCTGTGTAGTTATAAATGTATGTTATAATCCCATATGTGAAATATTTTTTCATGATTATAAAATCATTTATTTTGTATTGCAATTTCAAAAATATCGTCTAATTATATAATTTTGTGATATATTATAATAACAATTCCGCACAAAAAAATTATTTAAAATTATAGCAAAAATAACAATATAACTGTAGTAATTATAATAATATAAGCCATCTGCAAAATAGACATAAAATTTATCAAAATTAAAGAAAATGTTTATTAAAGTGTATATATTATCAATGTGAGAATCTAATTTTGTTCAATATTCTTTTGCATCAAAGTAGTTTTGGTACAATAATATACTCCGAAGGGGTATTGAAGAAAATACTTAAGATTTCTATTAATTTTTCATTAATTAATTTTTTTATCAATTGTAAATATTATTGTTTCTGTTAACATCTGCTATCTAAAATGTAGTTAATGCTATCTAATTGTGTAATGTTTTTCAAATTTGATAGCATGCAACAAACATAATGGAATTTCTTTTTTTTAAACAAATTATCAGTTGAAATCTATGTGTTGCATACAGAGCTGATAAGGAGTTTATGCTTCCCTATAGCAGAGTCAGATGTAAGAAAATATTTGAAATAGTAGGACAATCTATTTAGGAAAAGGTGGACTCGACGCTCAAGTGAATTCTGTAATGGAACTAAACATCAATGCAGCAAATGACACGAAATGAAAGTGGCTGATCGAATCACATTAGATTGTAATATTTTGATCTAGACTGATCAAATAATGAAGCAGAATTTCCAGACAATTCTTTATTTTACAGCCCTATATATATACAAAAGAACAACTTGTTCTAATCTTGGTTAAATAAATAGTTGTTTACACCTGTAGTAGGATATACAACAGTCGAAGTCGAAGAATTATCTTGAAACTCAGTTGGTTCTCGGACTCCGATCTTGTGAGCGTAGTCCCACAGTCTGCCTGCAATTCGTTTCATCTCTTCTCCTAAAAAAAATCTCCGCATTTTATTTCGGAGACAATCACCGCCTCTTAATTTACATTGGTCATTTGAGCTCTCTTTCGGCCAATCGGGGTTCAGCAATATGCTCTCTCAGCGGCGTCAGTCGGTCGTGGGAATGTCCTTTGTGTGATGCACCTTTCATAACTGGCTATT
Source organism: Argiope aurantia (assembly GCA_026543865.1). NCBI lineage: Eukaryota > Metazoa > Arthropoda > Arachnida > Araneae > Araneidae > Argiope > Argiope aurantia. The sequence goes on along the minus strand of JAPMOR010068394.1, from coordinate 205,053 downwards.
CTGGAACACGGAGTCATCATAGTCCTTTCACAATGAGAAACATTTAGCATCCAGATGTTTAGACACCCCTTTCTCTTTGAAGGTATTCTCAATATCTCTTGGGAGGGGAATTCCCACATATGGTCTTTCATTGTAGTCGCTAATGAACAGATGCGAGACCACTCAGGTGAAAAGATCCACCATCTGGCTATTTCGGTGAGTTTAGTAAGTAACAGCGACGACACAGCTGGCTGTAAAGGTCTTATCAGTACTGGGAAACGGGAATGTTACAAGATCTATGACAAAGACTAAGCATTTTATTGAATGCAAATCACATGTTACTCACTGAAAGACTACACATAGCCCTTCTTCGTGCATTGTGGGTTACGAAATTGCTTCTTCTTTATTTTTCAAAACTCAGTGTCATATCAATTTCCCATTCTTCTAACAGCCATGATTTAGCACCATATGATTTTTTTTATTTTCCAGAATTTGAAGAACTATTGGAGAACACATCATCAAAATTATTATTAAAGACAATAGAAACGATTTTGAATAACTATTGGAAAATGTCTTCCATCATGTGTTATGCATTTAAAGGCTGGAAAAAATTGTGATAAAGGTATTGCATGCAACCTACCATATTTTGAGAAAGACCATCAAAATTTTTAGTTTAAATACTAGTAATTATTTTTTTTTAATAATTCACGTTCCTTCTCTATTGAGTTGCTGACGAATATTCATTATCATGTTAAAATATAAGTCCGAATTATGACTATTTGACTAGCTAGTCGAAACAAGTTTCATCATTATTCGAGGATGGCATAACGTAGTAACCTTCGATACATGAAACGAGCTATAGAATTTTTGCCTTATAGCCAAAACTGATTAGGATCTTGATTGATTGAATACAGGATCATTGTTACAGGATCGTTTACTGCTAAATTTAATTCTCGAACTTAGTGCTCCTACAACACATAATACTCCTAGATGCCATCGATGATCAATCTTATAGAAACTAAAGCCAACAAGTGGAAAATGTATGGCTTGGCGTGAAATATGCTCTCCATCTGAAGTAAAGATAAAAGATTATCCATTATCAAGTTAGTCAATGTCGAGGAATATGGGGCGGGCTAATTGACATATTTATTATGAAGGATTTTTGAGGTTGCTTTTCGGAAGCCTATAGGTTGTTTTGGTTTCGCGAACGGTATATGTAAGGTAATACACAAAGTTATGAGAAAAGCTTAAGGATGCGGTAAGTTTGAATCAATTTTGTTGCGGAGCATTGAAGATTAAAGGGATAAATAACGTTAGTAAGAGAAAAAAAAAAATTAAACCATTTTATTTTCTCATATCGAGTAGATTTTTTATATTAACATCCCATTTTAAAGCAATACTAGGGCTATTTTTGGACGGATCTGGTAATTTTGAGCCGCAGTTAGAAGACGGGGAGGGCACCTGTGCTGGCATATCGGACATTTATAAACTGTAAAAAGTTCTAGAAGTAAACTTGAATTCGATATCTTTCCTAATGTTGATTTTTTTCCACATTTCTTAATGACTATTAATAATTCAGTAAGTTAAATAAAAATCTTTGTTTTTATTGAAATCAAGACTATAGTTACAAAAAAGACTTTAATGAATAAGAAAGTAATATCCTTATTTCGTTAGATTTGGCAATATTAGTTAGATTAATTAGCTTTATTTTATCGAAAATAAGAATGAATACGAGTGCGTTGTGGCATTTTGAGCTAGAGCTACAAGAGATCGCGCAAATATACTTTGGCGAGTAGGAATAGACTCCTGGTATTGATTCGTTTGATATTTTAATTAATTAAAAATCAAGCGGTGGTTAGGAGTTTTATCTGTGATATCATCTGAAAACAGATAAGCACAAAAATATTTTTGCGTGATGATAAAATTCAAAATTTATGATTTTACTTTCTGGTATACTTAGTATAAAGAAAGCATTATGAACGATTCTCCATGTTTTAAATCTCCCTGAGTTGCAAAAACACATTTTTGGAAAATATTTGCCTGTATCTGAAAAAGATAACTCATAAGCGCTTTGAGAAAGACCGATGAAATTTGGTATACGCACTTTATACCAAATTTGTAGATTTTAAATAAATTTTGAGTAAATTCCTTTCTGAGGAAGTCTGTCTGTCCAGTTGTTTGGATATAATATTACACGTTAACTAGAAAACAAAGGGAGTTAGAGTGATAAAACTCGGTATACGGAACTAACATTTCTAGTCTAGGCATCTATCGAATTTTCAACCAAATCCGATAAAGGATTGATTATTTGTCTGCCTGTACTTCTAGAAACATGCTAATACGATAACTCAAAAACGGAATTATTTAAATACATCAAATTTGGTATGGGAATTTGTGATTACAAGAGTAATGTTGAGATAAATTTTTGTTTTTATCGCTTGGGAAAAACGGGCCTAAAGCGCAAATTCTACTATCAGACATTATAAACAGCATGGCAAGGATTAATCACCAAACCACTCACCAAGGATGGTACGATAGATTCAGTCAGAATGCTAAATTCACGTATTTCGCGACTATTGTATTCCAATGATATACTAAGCGTTCTCCGGGATAATACCGTTATTTATTTTATTTTTTGATTTTATTTAATTGAGAAATTTTCTGGGAGACCATACTGACTGGTTTATGATACCAGTTTAAGTATAATTTTTCCTGTTATTAATTAATTGTTAAAAGCATGTTTTTAGCTATTTTTAAATATCGCGTTCCATTATTAATCTGAAATTCAAATCTTTTTCATTTTTATTAAAAAAATATAATATTAGCTGTTTTTTTAAATTATTGATGATCCATATATGAAGATTAGCCCTATTTTTTTCAAGTTGAGTAGGTTTCAGAACAAATCATGATATTAATAACATTTTTGAAATTTTTTGGTTCTTACAATCATGGTTTAACTATGCAATGGCGATACGTTTGCAAAGTGCATTTTTATCATTCTGCTCTTTTCTTTGATATAACTAGAATTATAAAGAAATAAAGAAAGAAAATAAGAATACTGCATCGTACAATGAACAGAACGATGTAAGCATTAAAAGTCATATATCTAACAAATCATTAAATTCAACAATATTTTTCTAGAGAAGCCATCTAGACAAAGCTGCACAAAGTATTTAGGTGGAAGTTTTTTCAACTATTAATACTAGCAAATCAACTGGTCTCCAAAAGCGGCTTGTAATATCTTGATCAAGACCGATCAAATAAGAGAGTAGTGAACAAAATAATTCCTTTATTTACAATTCTATATATTTACAACGAACAACTATTGTTCTCATCTAGATTAATATGATTGATAAAATCAAACAATAGTTCAATCATGAAATAGTTCCTCGATCAAATCTGAGAATAAGTTATTTAAAATCCGCTAACAGGCTGTTAACTCACAACGGCTACTCCAGGGGCAACTCTAGAAATCCACCGATCTTTATCAGGTGATCACTAATACAGAAGGCCGAATCCCTTGAAGCTTCTCAAAAAATCAGGAACAACCTTTCCGCAATCCGAAGTCTCTATAAATTCTAATTCGAAGTTCTGCAAAAAAAAGAGAAAAAAAAAGAGTATTTTATTTTTATCAGATACCCGCCTCTGGTTTCTCATTGGTGAATTTGAGTTCCCTATCATTCAATAGTTTCTCAGCAACGTTTCCTCAATGGTCTAAACTCGATTGAGGAAGTGTTTGTTAAGGATCCATCTTTTTGGCCGACCGCCTTTTGAGTACATGTCAATTATAATCCACTCACAGCTAACACCAGCTAACTGCACCTAGAGTTGACACTTAATGACAACGTTAGCTAGTAACTGATAGGTTCTTGATATCTTGATTAGTCTCTTCATAAAGGAAAAATAAGTTTAGCATCTGGATATTCTGACGTTCTTCTCCCTTGACGACACGATGGATCTATTTGAAACGGCGGAATACACATTTGCTTTCTCACACCTGGTTATAGTGACAATTAACCAGACACAATGACTCTTTCAGTGAAAAGGATCGTATGCACTTTACTATATACGGTAAAGCAGGAGACGTTACATCTGGCCTGAATGTCATTAACCATGTAAGGGAAATGTTATAGCTAGTAGTGCAATATATATATATATATATATATATAATTGTAGCTTTTGAATGACTTCATTCCTGTCTATTGGGTCGAAAATTTCTTACAACACTACAAAGTTGCTAACAAGCACACAAGTAAAATTTAATTTACATTACAAACTACACTTGTTTACAAACATATTAAACGTTGTACGGTGAAATCGTTGACTAATCGCTTTAAACATTTATATAGTTATACAATTCTAATAACAAAATCTAGAGTTTCTAGATAAAATCTAATTGATTAATTTCATACATCAAGATATTTGTTATTTTGAAATATCTTGTTCGCATGAAATATCATATTAGAGAATTTGAATGGATGAAGTAAAGAGTTCCTATTTCTTCGGGTCGCTGTGGCTTAGTGGTAATGTCGCGGCTTTGGAACCGGAAGGTTTCAGGCTCAAAACCCGATTCCACTGATGAAGAAACGTAGATTACGCGGGTCTGGTGCACATTGAATCCGTCGGGACCAACCACCCTCCCTCTGGTGTGGTGTGGAAATTCGGAGAAGGGGTACCAAGTGTCGTTCTCCTCATCTGGCCATGGCTGAAAATTACGAGGTGCGTCTCAAAGCAGAAATAGTATTGGTTTAAAAACGGGGCGTTAATGTAGCTAAACTGAACTTCCTCTTTTTTTCAAAATTTGATAGAAATCTGTAAATTGGGGGAAAATATCCCATATCAAATTTTCTGCTTCTTAATTAATTTAACACGTTCACATGTATGCGAAGGTACAGAAACACAGGCAGACAATCTTCAAGCTTATTTAGCTCAAAATCTGTTACATGTTTGATGCTAAATTGGGGTGCACACTACATTTTTTTTTTACCAATTCCCATTTATTTTATTTTTAAATTACCTTGACTCAATTGCGGTCTTATATGCAGAAAAATTTCCTTTCAAAATTTGTTTGAAATTTACATATTTAATATAAAGCCCACACAAAAAAAATGCCATCCGTCTAGATCAATATTCCGGATATTCGGATTTACTTATACAGAGATATAAATAATTTAATAATAATAATAATAAAATGTGTTCTTTTTTCCTTTTATAAGTAATATGGAGAAACTAAAGTAATCGTCAAAAAATTCGAACTCGAGATTTTGACGAATCACCGCATCTTAGACCTAGATTAATTGGGAAAAAATATTTTTGAAAAACGTCTGTCCGTCTATCTGTGACAAAGATAACGCAAAAATACTTTGAGCTAGATGGCTGAAATTTGGTATATGGTCTTTACACCAAAGACGCAGATTTTAACAAATTTTTTGTAAAATCTGTTCAGAGGAAGCGCAAGTGCATCTGTCCGACTGTTCGAATGAAATTTTAAACAAAAACTATAAAATGAAGAGAACTAGATAAATGAAATTCAGTAACTAGATTTAACACCTACAGTGAAGACATCAAAGAAATTTTCAATTGATTCTAAGAAGATATTGACCGTCTGTCGATCTGAAATTTTCAGAAACATGTAAATGTAATGATTTAAATATATCAAATCTGGTATGGGATTTTTGACCACAGGTGTAGTTTTGTGTAGCATTTTTGTTTCAATCGATTGGGAAAAATGCATTTAAAGCACAGATTTGGTTTTCAGTCACTATTAATCGCATGGAAATGAGTAATCGCCAAAAGTTTCGCCAAAGATACTACGATAGATTCATGGTAAATGCTAAATTCAGGCGACAGGTTAATATTTCGTAACTGTTATACGTCAATACTATGCAAGGCATTCTCTGTGATAACACCTTAATAAGGGGATATACGAGAAAGTTTTGGGCAGACCATTACAGCTGGTTAGATTTAAGGAGGTTTTAAACTTGGAAATTCAACTATATTTGGATGTTGTATTTATTAAAATTACAATACTTTCTCTTTTTGTATGCTGCATGCATTAGCTCATTTTAAGGACAAAAAATAAACCCTTTTTCTAGAATGTCATTGTGAGAATTTTCTCAAAACACTAAAACGCAAGCATTTAGGAATGGACATGTACAATACTACCGGGTTGAATTAAGTGTAGAAGCTTTACCTTTAAATGTATCAAATGTTGTTGAAATAAAATAAATAAAATAATTCTCCGATAGAACTCAAGAAAAGCCTTAATACAAAGATTTAATTCAATTCAGTGATGAACGTCTACTCATTTTGTTTTCAGCGTACCATTTATCTTGTAGTAAATGTTTGCAATTTATTCTACCTGTAAAAAGTGTTCCTTTCTTTTATTTTTATTTGCTATGAAGCAATAAATAAGTGGATTGCTTTTTCTCCATTAGAGAATTGGTGAAAGTTTTTATCGAATCTGTTGTTCGAAAATAATTTGTCTTTTTTCCCCCCTGCTCTTAAAACCTATATTTTTGAATTGTTTTTTAGGTTTTGAAGATACATTGTCAAAATTCTAGTTAAAGAATTGTTGAGATTCTATCGTGTTTAAAGAATTAGAAAAGATTAAATAGGAACTGTTTTTATTACATCTAAGTACTTGAATCGTATAAACCGAAACTAACAATTGATACATCAGGAATTATTTAAGATTAAATTAATTTTATGCAAAAATTTTATTAAAATTATTTTTATATAAAATAAAATATTTAAAACCTTTTTATTCTTTGAAACATTTTTTAATAAAGATGAGAATGCCAACTGAACCAAACGATTTTTAAAAATACGCTGATATATAATTTTCTCCATAGCAATAAATTAGATTAAAAATTTGTACATGTTAGAAATTGTAAATCATTTGCTTTTAAATTTTTCTTAGTGTTTTTTCAGAACCGAATCAAATTGCTAATGTGTTCGATCAAAAGTTCTTTGTTCAAACTATTGTTTTTTAAGAATAAAAAATTGTTGCAGCAGATATTGTGCAATTTATTTTTAAGTCAACTCAAAACGTTACCGAAATATTAATAAAACATAAATCTTGATTTTGAAAAAAGTTTTACTGATGTCAAGAGCATGAGAATGGGCCCTTTTCGTTATTTTTAAATCGTTTGCATCTATATAGTTATTTGTAAAATATTTAAAATTAATAAAAAAATAGGCAAGGTAATGAAATTGATATCTCTAAAAAGATAACATTTTTAATTTTAAGATTGTATCAGAAATTTCATGTGGAAACATTTTTTTCGATGCAGCTGTAAAAAAGGTCAATTGATTTTAGTAAGTTAAAAAATTGGCAGAACTGTTTCATTGTCTTAAATAAATCTGCAAAATTTGCTGAAGCACGGTTTGGTTGTTTCGGTGGAGATACAACATACAATTCCTCAAAGACTGTTATTAATCGTGCAGTCATAAATACCTCGATTTTGCCAATTTTTCATGACTGCAAAACTGCATTTCTAATTTTCCTACAATTGCAATATTTTAATTCCTCCAAATCTGAAAGAACATTTCTGTAATTATATTTGTGCGCTTGTGAACTTGTTAACTAGAAAGTGCAACAAACTAGACAAATGAAAATCGGTATGCAGTCTCAAAATCAAAATTGCAAATTTGTCTCTTATCATTCTACAGGGTGTTTATTTAGTCCCGGACCCATTTTCATGTTTAATGACTCAAATAATGAAGATATAAACAAACTTATAGCATTTATTGATGGAATAACTCATATATTTTCCTTTTTAGGTTTGAATATTTTTACTTTTGTAAATATCGTCTGGGCGTGTGGTTAATTTCAGATAATTTCATTTTCCAGTCTAAATATCGTCTGCTTATTAATTTCATTTTTCTCTCTTTTGTTTTTGGCAACTATTGAAATGTTATACTTACTTTTGATGCAGTACTTTTGTATGTGATGTTTTATTCGAGCGAATATTAAGGAGAATGCATACACCACAAGAGAAAGCACAGCATCTTTTCATGTTTCTGGCATTGTTAATCGCCATAATGGGCGCATATGGGGATATGAAAACCCCCATGAATACCGTGAGGCACAAAGGGATTTCCCAAAACTTAATGTGTGGTGCTGACTAATGCCCGACCGAGTCATTGGGCCTTTCTTTTTTACAGAAAAGACGGTCTCATCAGTCGTATACTTAGACATGTTGGAAAACTTCGTATTTCCACAACTAGAAGAGCTTCAGCCACATGTCTTTTTGCAACAAGTTGGTACGCCACCTCATTGGGGTACCATCGTTCGTACTTCTTTGAATGACCATTTTCCAGGAAGATGGATTGGGCGAGGAAGTTCAATTCCTTGGCCACCCAGATCACCTGACATAACGCCGCTTGACTTTTTCCTTTGGGGGTTTGTAAAAGACAACGTTTTCAGGAGGAGAGTGTTGAACTTTGATGACCTAAAAGCCAGAATTTCAACCGCAATAGGCTCTGTGGATGCTGACATGCTTGCCGCTACCTGGCGTGAAATTGACTATCGACTTGATATGCTCCGTACGAAGAAAGGGGGCACACGTGGAAGTTCATTCACAAGGGTCATGAAACTTTTTGAGTCTATTTAACCATTTATGTTATTAATTTTAATCTATCTTTATTATTTTATGAGTTATTAAACATCAAAATGGGTCCGGGACTAAATAAACACCCTGTATATTTAAAAAAAATTCTTCAAGGAATTTGGTCTTTTGTCATTCGTTTACATGGAGTATAAAAAACATAACGAGCTATATAGCCGACATTTCAAAATATTAGACGTTTTTTTCGTTTCTTTCTTTTTTTGTTCTTGCAACTGATTGACAGTCTATTAGTCTGTAAGTTAATATGTATATCAGATGATTAAAACTAATTATCATTACCTGAACCCGTTAACTTATAAATGCATGACGTTTCTAACCCCATGCATAATAATAATACTGTGCCATAACGTTTGATACATAATGTTTCTACCCGCCGACTCGTACCAGCTTCACATCCGGGTTGGAAAAACTGGTCCATATTAGAAATAATAATAATAAGATATTTAATTTTAGAATTAATCAATGAATTATTCAATTAATCAATTATTTATTTGGTCAATCCTTGAGCGTATGAACAAGATTAATTAAAAATTATAAAAGGATAAAGGGAATTTGGTGTTTAACGTTATGACATCAAATAATAGATATTATTTTTTGGTACAATCGGTATCGGGAAAAGCTCCAAACATCCGTTGATCCTCTTTCAACATAGTAGGAAACTAAAATCAAAATGAACCGTATTGTACTGAAAACATGCAATAAAGTCGAGAAGAAGTTTCTGTTCCATTTTGCACTTTACATACTCTACATTATCTAATATCAAATAGGTTTCCTGTTTTATTGCAAATATTCTATATATATGTACTATGAGGCTTCTCCTTGTGTTCGCTAATTCAATATTGTTCTCGAATCGTGCATGTCCTCAGGTTAGTGGGGTCGCCTGAGGTATTGATTCCTTCCCAACAGACAGCAAAAATGAATGGAAACAAATTGTTTTAAAATTAGCAGGAACAAAAGAACTCAATTCCAAATGAAAAAAAGAAATAGTTTAATATTTTAACATCAGTAAAAATTCAGAAGAAACCTCATCAAATTTTAACTTTTATCGCAGGCATAAAAATTTAAACATGAAATTAGAAAAAGTTAAGGAAATTAATTTTTTAAAAAACTGTTAAAAGTTATTTACTAATATAACATTTCTTATTGCTTGACTTTTAATAAGAACATATTTAAATACAACATAATTAATGCTGCCTATTTATCTTGGATTCTAATTTCATTTCTAGATTCTGCTCTGAACAATGCTACATATAGTTGATGGTTTGAAAATATTGCACTTTGATTGTTAATAATTGATTATTAATAATCGGACAAATCTTATCAAAACGTTGGCCTTGTGACTTATTGATGGTCATGGCGAGTCTCACTGAAAATTCTAATCTTTGAATCAAATAATAAATGATATATCACATCATTTTTTGAATCAGTTAGTAAGGTTTTCTGATCCATCAACACTTTAACATGCAACATATACTCAATCTTTCTAACCACATACCGAAAACTATTTCTGGACGCCTCGTTACCGTTTAAAAAAACAATACAGGGTTAACACACGAATTACTTAAGTATTATATTGGTAGCAGGGAGATGAAAAATTGTCGTTATTCGAAAAGGGTTAAAAAAAACCGGAAAGCCATTTATTAGTATTGCCACAATCGATGTGTCTAAAAACAGAATTAACAAGCAATAGTGTTTTAAGCTTATGCACTGCTAATTTTATGCTAATTAAAGCTTTACTTTTACTTTTTTGTTACCATTGCATCGCCAAGTGCAAAATGAAGACTTGCCATATTGTAAGTAATAATAATTTTCATAAAATATTTCAAACAATACTGGTAAAACAAACTTTAAATATCTTGGATCAGGTGATTCGCTATCTACCTATCATAAAACGAATAAAATGCAACATTTACATAAGCCTTTTTTTATTTAATAGTAAAATAAAACGCTAACTTTAGCAATAGAAATCGCGCATATTATTTATTGACGAATGGCAACAATCAAATGGGGACAAACTGTCATCCGAATTTCAGACTGCTTCATTGAACGTTTTCACAGTATATTGGATTCAATATTTCTTTTAGCTAGTTAATGAAACCGGAAAAATATTAGAAATGCTCTTTAGATGGTTCTTAATGTCACCAAAGTATATTCAGCCAGAGGAAAGACGACATAAAAGAAATCAAGAAATGGACTTCAAACAAATAGCTTAATAGAAAACAAAAATAGGCTTGATGGTAATTAAGTTAAGTAATCGTTATGACATGTCCATGGAAATTAATGTTCATATCTTCAAACAATCATACAAATATAATCTTTGTAAAATTTTAAGACTCAAACAATTACCTTTTTAATGATATCTGTAACATTTCTGTGGAATTTCCCGATATATGTTCATAATATTTTTAATTCAATTTGATACACTGTATATGTAAATGCTGCGATGGAATTCAACCTCATCTATCAAAACGTTAAATCCCGTATCTTTACTGACTTCATAGCATTTCCATTTCCGCTTTTGCTATCTATTATATATATTTATATATACACATTTTAATTTGCAAAAGACTGATTCAATTAAATTTTGTTTTTCTATTCGTCAAATAACAAGTTGAAGTGTTTTTAATGCATTCCATATTACTCATTTTTAAAGCCTAAACATTAAATAATCTGGGCAAACAAATTGGTCGCCAAAGGAGGCTAGTATATTCATCTATAATCAAATACTCCTCAGTTTTGTTAAAACCTGTTATTCTCTTAATAACTTTTTAACAGAAAATTAAAAGATAAAAATTGCCACCGTGTCACAGAAAAATATATTGATATCTAAATCAATTGATGGCTAGAAGATATAGTTCGAACCGTGTCTATCAAATTATAATATTTTCACTGAATCCTGATCGATTGGATCGTAAATGGAGCCATTGAGCCGGATTTTAAAGAATGGATTTTATACTTCTACGTGATTTATACTCGCTGTCTAAAGTGAAAGACAACGGCTTATATCCTTTTTATCGAATCTCTCATAGTTTTGAAATATGGCGAAAGGGAAGGTTGGCCGTAAATTGTGTCATCCATTCTGGAGTGATTTTGTTGTTCTTGGTGAGTTATTACAAGATAAATGGATTTATCTGGCTAGACAAGTCCCAAGTTCACTTTTAGATGTCTTTTAATGAAATGATCTCAAAGAAACGATTGACGTGATGTGATTAGCGGAAGCATTTGTTAGAGAATAGACGCTGGTGCAATATTTCTAAATTCTTAAAGTTTTTTTTTTTTGCTTGCATCTTGAATTTTTTTTAAAAATATATATTTTTTATGATAATAGTCTTTCTACTACATATTTTGTTTGTTTGTTTTGAATCAGATTTAAAAAATATATTTATATTATGTTACGAATCTTTAATGTTGCCTCCCAGCACAATTAGTTCCATAGTAGGAAAGATCGTTTTAAGAGCAGTTCTGTTGGATGCTGATAGGATGCCGGATCAGTGACCCGCAGATTTGGCGATCATTTAGCGGTTTTTCGATGAATTTGGCGACTTTGAAGACAAAATGGACTTTAGCGAAATCTTCAAGAATTTTGGCGAAAGAACCAATAGGAGTGAGATATGTTTGAGTGTTCGAGAACATTCTCCCCCCCCCCCTGCTCAAGAAACTATAAAAGGTCGGCAATCTAAGCCGAAGACAGTCATCTAATAATATAGATAGCGTATCAACGGTGAATAAGTTGGATCAGTCCGGCAAAGGACACGCGTTGAATGGCCCTCAAGCGATTCGTGAAGTGAGCTGTGCGCTGAACCCTGAAGGCAGTATCGAGTCTCGTGTGGAATAGCCAATTGCATGGTAGTGAATGAGCTGTTGAGTAGTGCTCAAGAAGTGGAGAATAGCAGACGTTTGGAGGGGCCTTAGTGAAAAGCTACTTAGATTCCCGCCTCCTGCTGAGTTCTGTCTAATCGCTTAGTGTGTTGTGATTGTTGTTTACTACCAATTACTACTTGTGGGTTGCTGCTTGTTCTATGTGTGCTTCAGTGTATTGCTTGTGTACGTCTCGGGTGTGTTTTGTCGTTCTGTATATTCTTGTCGTCGTGTTTTAGTGTTAATAAACGTTATTTATTTCTCAGGTCTGTTATTTATTTTACAACATACACCCATTACAAGAAAAGCCTTTGACTTTACGGACATAGTGGATAAAGTTCAGTAACAATATTAAGCATATTTTACAATACATTTTGTTATTGCAATAAAATCAAATCTATTTTATTGTTGCTACTAATATATTTCATCTGAGCTTATTCTTTCCGTTGTTGATGATGAAAAAAGGAAGTTTCGATTTCCTTTTACTGTTTGGATTAACTGCACGCCTCATTTCAAAAAAGTTTTGAAATTTTATTTTATTTGAACTAAAGGTTTAATTTCAGAATCAAACAATGATAAAAAATTAGACCTTTCAGGAGTGGTCTTCTCAAAACTTTCTCGCATACCTTCTAATAAAGTTGCCATGCCAGAGAATTCATTGCCTGGCATTAGCGTACAAGAAAAATAAACTTCTGGCATGAATTTAGTAATTTTACTGAATCTATCATGTCATCCTTCATGAGTATTGTAGCGATTAATATCTGATATGCCATTGATATATCCGAAATCCGATTTTGTACTTAAGACATGTTCTTCTCAACTGGAACAAAGATTTGACACAAAACTGTACGTGTATTCACTAAATCCCATACGAAATTAAATACATTTAAGTGAATGCGTTTTTGAATTATCGCATCTACATGTTTCTGAAAGAACAGACCGATAGACAATCAATATGTTGTTGGAATTTCCAAGAAGATTTGGAAATAGATATTAATTAAAATTTGGAAATCCAGTATTTGAATGATGACTAAACTTTTTCTTCGTTTATTTAATAATATCAGTTAAGTGCAAAAGGTAAATTGAGAAATAATAAATATTAAATAAAGAATAATCATGAAATGTTACATGAAAATAAAAACTTTTATTCATTTGGTTCCCAGATTTATAGGTAGCTACGTTTAATACTCAAAGTATTTATAATATTTGGGATGAAACGTTGATTAGACATTGCTTTGTACAATAATTTATTCTATATTGCACGATACGAACTCAGTATTGAATAATATAATACAAATCTTGTATTTTATTCTCCTTCAATATTTATTTATTTGAAATAAGCTCACTACTGACTCCAATTACAGAATACATTAATAAAAAACACACAAGGAACACTAGCCACAAAGAAAATTAAAACGCATATAAAAAGGGAACAGCAAATAATCACAAAGTTCTAAATGATATAACTAAAAATGCAAACAACTAGCAAGGGTCAAAAAATAAAACACACAATTGCTATATAGCACTATCACAAGATAAAAGTACGAGTCCACATAAATATCACAATGTTCAGAGTTAAAAATAATATGAATTAATAATTAAAGAAATAATATGGTCAATAAAGAAGAAAAGAAAGAAATAAGAAAAATATAAAGAAGTTCAAAGCTGAGAATAAGTCACTTTAAAAACTTTTGCAGTCATATGATGAATGTCAAGTTCCCCAGAAATTCTTTTAAAAGTCTTATAAAATATATACAAAAAGAGCTTTTTAATATAGTTCAAGATAGAATAAATCTTTGGAAATATTATTTGGTTCCTTAAACATCTTACAGGCACATAGAATTTTATAGATCTCAGAATCTCAAAGCAAGCAACCGAAACATTGATAACCTTATAAAAGAAAGGAACACGAGAAATATCTAGTCTGCAAAATAAATTAGGCAAATTAGTCATATCGAATAGACACAAAGAAGATATATACTGAGAGTCAAATCCATTTTTTCTTGTAAAGCGAATACATCAAAAAAATGGTTTGAATATGCTCAAGAATTTGAATTTTTTTACAGAAATTTGGAACCAAAATAATGCTACTATATTCCAGACACGATCTAACATGAGCATAGTATAAACCTTCAGGGCAGTTTCCCTCGAAAATTCCCTAGTTTTATACGCTTGACAATTCCAATTCTAGGATAGGCGCGGAAAGCGAATCAGCCACGCTGTCCTGGTGGTAAGGTTTCGGCTTCGGAACTGATGGGTTTCAGGTTCGAGACTGGATTTTAGCAAAACTCGTTGTGTAAGCGTGCCTCGAGTACGCAAAATCCGTCGAGGTCAAACATATTCCCGCTGATGCGGTGTGGTGTGGAATTTTTGGAGGGATTACCAGCTCAGACATCGTCCTCGACCTTTCACCGCAGTTCAAAATGACGAAGTCCCTCCCAAAGTATCCCTAATGTTGCTTTATAACAGGATGTTAACTAAACTAAACTGAAGACCAAGGGATCAATATGTCCGAAAAAAGCTTTTAGTGTTAAAGAGATTATCCAATTTTGTAAGTGAATATGAGCGTAATAATACATTCGTTTTATAAATACGATTTCAAAGCTAAGATTTTCTTATATAACTAATTGTAATACAATTATAAATGTTCAGATTTAATATTGCTCTTTCAAACATTTCAATATTGTAAATATGGTACTTGATATGTATATCTAAAAATTCCTCTTGGCAAGATCGAAGGCAAAGGTAGATTCCTTTACATCTATCTGGCACCTTAAATTATTGATGTTAGGAACAATCAAAATTAGTACTTGAAGATCACTTTTCAGCCCCTAACTTCTAAGATTTTGCAGTTATCGAAAAAATTTGAATATAAAATTTGCTCGGCTTGATTAGGCGCTATTTTACTAAAAGGAGGGATTTTTCTATAATCAATTTTAAGAAAGTTATAGTGAAACGAACAATTCCATAACCACGTATTTCCACCTCTTCTGTGGTAGATGGACCATTAACGAACTCGACCGTGATTTTTACACTTCTAACAACGCATTCCATGACATTTAAAATTAAAAAAAAAACATTACTGCAATTATTCTGTTCACAAGAACGGACGGTAGCTTCGAGTTTAGGGACCATGATCGGTAAAGAAATTTTTTCGGAAATCGTGTCATGAGAACCATTGCAATAGGTAGTCTTCCTATAGTAATCAATTTAAGACTATTAAAAAAACATATGATTGATTTGAAAATCGAATCTTTCAGTTAGTAATTAATAAATCTAAAATAGAATCTTCCCCTTCTTTCTGAGAAAAATGACTGTCATCGAGACGCCATCATGAAAATCGTCATCTCATTTGCTGAATAATTGAAATTAAACGTTTCGAATCAGCAGAAACAGCAGTAGATAGCTTATCTGCGATGTAGCATAACATAATTGCTTTACACCAGAGGGAAAATTGAAAATCGTTACTTTGTATTCGAAGCAGAATTACCCAGATAATTTTTCCGTTCACATTTTCCCATCTAATGGCTTTCTGACCATTTATTTGGCAATTATTCATAGATTTTCTGATCATTAGGCAACCAATAGAATCTCAGATTTGCTTTAGATTTTCGTTCATATAACGGGAGAGGCTTTAGATATATTAAATTAGGATATTTTTCATTCTATAATCGCTCTTCTTTCAAAGATTTCTTTTTGTTTTTATTATTTTTCTGTTTTGGAATTTTTTTCGTTCGATTTGCAAACCATTTTTATTCTCTTGTGTAGAAAGTAAAAGTAAAGTATTGTGATCGTCAAAACGTTCAAGCTCGAGATTTTGACAAATCTGCGCATTTAAGTTCACCCTGGAAATGTCCGTATGTCTGCCTGTATGGCATTTTCCTATCATTGGTAATGGAGACATGAAGTTGCATGATCTTTAGTGTACATGCATTGAAAATAAAAACGTACTTACATATAAGTCAAATTCTTGTGGTAAGTGATGCCCATCCGACTGACTGTGACAAGGTAACTCAAAAAACGCTTTGAGCTAGACGGATGAAATTTTGTATATTGTCATTACAGCAAGCTTGTAGATTTCTATAACATTTGAAGCAAAATTCAGCAAATATTCAGATGAATGTCTGTCCAGATGTTCCAATATAGGTTAACGCAATAACTACAAAAAGGAGAAAGATAGATGAATAAAATAAGGTACACACATTTAACATCTATAGTGGTTTACACCCTTCAAATTTGGATCCGAATCCAACTAGGAGTTGACTATTTTTCTGTCTGTACTTTTAGAAACTCATAAATGCGATAACTCAAAAATGCAGAGACTTAAATGTATGAATTTTTTTTGCAAGTGTAATTTTATGCCGAATTATTGTTTTGGCATCAAATTTCACTTGGTTGGAAAGAATGCCGAGAATTCGGATTCGGTTTTCGTATACTTTTTACCCCATGTCAATGATTACTAGCCAAAAAAAAAAAAAAACACTCCAAGGATCAAATGATATAAAAAAATACTGAATTCACGCAAACTGTTGATATTTCGTAACTACTATACGCCCATCCATTCAAGGCGTTCCCTGAAATAACACTTTTATTAAAATGCATGCGAGACAATTTTGAGAAGACCATTCCAGCTGGTTACAAAATGAGGCAGTAGAGCCTTCAAATATCAAAATTTCTGTTAATCCTTATTTTTCGAACACTTAAAGAATCATTTATTGATTCCTAAATATCTATAAATATCTATCTATGAATTTGAATATCTATGAATGGAATAAAGCTTCTATATATCGAACGAAACTTATAATTCAAAAATTGGCATTCAATATTGTGACAAAATATTGAATGATAGTTACCCGATGTTATCTGATGTTCTGAAAATTGTGCAATATTTTAAAAATATCGTAAAAATATTATTGGGCAGTTATTACTAATAATAGGTGATACTTAATGTAATTCAAAATGCGATAATTGATTTCTTATTAAAGAAAGAATAAAAATTAATTAAGACCGAAAAAACAGTTATACCAAGTCTTTCTGCTATAGAAATAGCAGAGATATTAGACTCTTTTAGCAAAAAATGCTCATTCATATTATTATGAAGTCGCAATATGTTTTACGGCATTCGGAAAATCGAACAACGTCGTGGAAGTAATGTACAATATTTAGTGTTAATAGAAATTAACATTGACCCCAGAGTCATATGTTATGTTTACCTTTTGCTCAACAAAAAATATTTAAGCGATATTTTAAATTTAAATTCAGTCGAACCACATATTTCTTATAGAGAATATGACTGTTAAATGCACATTTTAAAGTGTGACAGATTGGCTCAGTTATGGAAATGACATTTAAAAAAGAGCTAATAATAAAAACCAAGCAAAAATATGAAATTTTAACAAATAAAAATCAACATTTTATGCATTTATTAACATTTTATAAAACTAATTTCTTTGACAATTTAATTTTCCTAATTGTTTTAACACAAAAAATAATTGTGCACTACTGATTTTTGTAAAAAATATGAGATAATAAAAATATATTTATTAAAATTTTATATTCGAAAATTCTATTCATCGAATTTTTCAGCTTCAAATTCATTATATAATAGTTTCATTAAAATTAGTTCCATATG
This sequence comes from Argiope aurantia, assembly GCA_026543865.1. Classification (NCBI taxonomy): domain Eukaryota; kingdom Metazoa; phylum Arthropoda; class Arachnida; order Araneae; family Araneidae; genus Argiope; species Argiope aurantia. Next base: position 186,951 of record JAPMOR010068394.1, on the reverse strand, counting down.
TATTATTGCATTCATTAATCTATGTGATTAGTTTAAAATCTAATACTATTAATTTGATTCAATAAAATTTTTCAAATAACATCATATATTGTATTATTATTGTATGAAAATATAGACTATTCCATTTCATTTGTATTAAATTTTCTTTTGTAAGTTCCTAACTCATTTTCAGTAGAACATCATAAGTTTGCGAAATATTGGAGCGCCATCTATTGACATAGATTACAAATATTACAAAGGATAAGTCTAGCTATGATTACTTCGGCGCATATCATGCATACAATTCGCAAGATAAAGTTTATAATATAATAAAATTATAAGTACATTTTACAGGCAACTTTCCTTATCAAAACATTTTAGAACTTGATCTAACTTGAATCATCAAAATTTCGCAAAAAAAAAGGTTTAAAATAAGAACCTTGCTTCAAAAGAAAAAAAAAATCTTTAAAAGAATGAATTTGAAAAAATGATTACATTTTCTCAAGTCTGAAAATTTGAGTTTACTATGAAAAAAAATTAACAGGCATGAAATATAAATTCCTGAAATATCCTTTCATAATTACATAGAGGGCTACATTTGATAAAATCAAATTCAAAACTGACTTTATAAAAAGGGATGAGTTGCAACCAAATAAAAAAAATTATTACATTAAAATCAACGCTTTTCATAGATTTAGAGATAAGAAAACCATTTAAAGTTTGAACCAAAATAATGCAAAAAAAAAATGCTTATACAAGATAGCAGATTTAAAATACGTGAACCGAAAAACGCTCAATTAGGTGAAGAATTAGTTCAAAATAAAAAAATAATAATTTGAAATCTACGATCGCAAATTTCAAGTTATCATGTGAGAACATTATTATTTTAAGTCATTATTTGTCTTAATTATTTTAAGTCATTAACCAGTTTAAACCGGTTTGAAACAATCACGAGACTTCTCTCTCGGTCTCTATTCCTATATATATTTATAGATAGATAGATAATTTTTTTAAACTTTCATTTTCAATTTTTCTAGCTTGCAAACAAAGTTTTGGAGCTCGACCGATTTTAAGATGAAATAACAGCTGTGATGTCGTAGTTCTACGTCAACTTTTTAAAAGCGCATCTGCTTTAATGTAATACTGGTAAAAGCAGGTAAAATAATAGATGCGATTAAAAGATGATGATGAAAATTGCCATTTATGCTTATTCATTGCCTACACGATTTCGAGCCTCAAAACCCTCTAACCAAAACAACACCATGTTCTCACATGATAAAAATAATTAGTTTTGAGTCAAAAAAAAGTTTATATTTAAATTTCTTTCATTTTTTGTGTTATCAATGAAAAAAGAAAAACTTTTCCTCTAACAAAAGTTCTCGAGATATTATCGTAAATTGTTTCTCTTTTATACCGTATTACATTTTACTCTTAATCTTTCACGTTAAACATTTCTTGGGAATATTATGATTTTTCGTTTCTTTTATTATACAGGTAGAGTTTGTTTATAGATATTTATTTTTATTTTTACTTTCTCATATACGAATTATAGAGAAATTATAGTAATCTTCAAAAAATTCGAATTCGAGATTTTGACGAATCTCCACTTTTTAGACCTCCCCCCCCCCTCCAAGTTCGGAAAAAACTCAGTTTTGGAAAATGTCCGCCTGTCTATCTGACTGTGACAAAGATAACTCAAAAATTATTTGAGCTAGACTGTTGAAATTTTGTATACGGTCTTTAAGCCAAATTTAGAGATTTCTATCAAAGTTCGAATAAAATCCGATAAGAAGTCTGGCTGTTTGAATAAAAGTTAACATGTTTACTACAAAATGAAGAAATCTAGATAGAAAAAATTCGATGCACATGTTTAACATCTGTAATGTAGACACCTGTCAAATTTTTAGCCAAATCCAACTACGGGGTGACTGTCTGTCGGCATGCGTTTACACAAACAGGCAAAAGCGATTACTCAAAGACGAAATGACTTAAATATATTAAATTCTCTGAGGGAATTTATCACTACAAGAGTAGTTTTGTTTCAAATTTTAATTTCAATTGGCTGAAAAAAACATGTTTAAAACACAAATTCGATTTTTCGTTACTATTAACGCATGCTAGGAATTAATAGCCAAAAAAGACATGCTAAATTCAATAAAAATGCAAAATTCACGTCAAAGGTTAATACTTCATACCTATTGTAGGCCAAAGAGATATAAAACAATATTTATTATATAGTATGTAAGAAAGTTTTTTTTTTGAAGAGGGGGGAGGGGTCAATCCCGCTGGTTTTTTAAAGTATGGGAAATTCCATTAGTATAACATACAGTGAGTAAAAAAAGTTTCCGTACGGAAGACTAAAATAAAAAGAAATTAGCATAATTTCTAATCTTTGCTTTTTATCTTTATAAACTACTTATATATTGTTAATATGAGTCTTTAAAAGGGAGCTTCATAGTAAATTTCTCTTTTTTACAAAACTTAGCAATTCCGTTTGCAATTTTTAAAACAAACGTCGAAGTATCATGCAAAAAAAGTTTCCCTACGGAATATGCAAATTCCTCTTGACGCGCTGTACAATTAATCAGCAGTAAATATTCGAAGTTTGACGGCTAGTCAGAGTCAAGAATACGACATAACAACAGTTGTTTAATTCCAATGTTTCGCTGATCGTCTTAAAATGGAAATTCAGAAATCCATTCGAATGTTAGTGATGCGGTTGCGAAAAAATGGATTATTTATGAAAAAAAAATCTGTGAAATGACTTACAAACCAAAGTCTACTGTGCAGTATATTATTGAAAGATACCGTGATGTGTAAACATTTGAAGATAGAAATCGATCTGGAAGAACTCCGAAATTAAATCGCTTGCATAAAATAAATATCATATGTAAGGTGCAAGATAATCCCTCGCATTAGTGCTCCTCAACTTGCAGTTGATTTAATGGTTAATTACAACATTAAATTCGCATCTTAAATTGTGAGAAATATCATTTAAAAAAAAGGTTATAATGGATGTCGGGCCCGTTAGAAGCCTGTTATAAGTCTCTGCTACGTAAAAAGCGTCTCGAGTTTACAAAGAAGCATATAAGCAAGCCTCTATCTTTTTGGGAATCGGTCCTTTTTAGTGATGAATCAAAATTTAATATATATGGGTCAGATGGTCGAGTTATGATCTGGAGGAAATCAAAACAGCATATGTTACTTAAGAATTAACGTGGAACTGTGAAACACGGTGATGGTTGGAATATGGTATGAGGGTGTATAAGTGCTGCTGGTGTCGGATATTTATGTTTTATAAATGGAAATATGAATAGGTACATACATCTTGACATTCTAAAACAAAACGTTTTAACCAATGCAGATAAATTGTCCCTTGAAATGGACTTTACTTTTCAACAGGAGAATGATCCTAAGCACACCTCCAAGATATGTCAAGAGTAATGTCTCTACAATGTTAAAAAACAGCTTCATAGCCCTCCCCAGTCTCCCGATTTAATCCTTATAGGACATTTATTGTAAGAAATCGGTCGTGAACTAAAAAAATATGACACAAAGAACAAGTTGAACTCAAACTGGTCATTCAAGACATTTGGAGTAGTATTTCTCCAGAAAGAACAAAAAAAAAAAAAAAAAAACTGATGGGGGTTTTGCCACAACATTTGAGAAAAGTGATAAAGGTCAAAGTAAAGCCTACCAATCATTAAATGCAAGTTGGTCAGCATGAAAAAGTTTTTTCTTTCATGTACTATGTAAATACCGTACGGAAACTTTTCTGTTCCTTATTTGTGGCATTTTTTTTATTCTTTCAATTTAAGTATTTAATTTTCTTCATAGTTTTTTCTTTATAATATTCATAAATAATAAATAAAATTGTGTTAAACCAATTTTAAAATTTTCATTTTCATAACAAAATATTTGGTGCCAAAAATTTAAATTTTTATTAACAGTCATAGCTGCATACGGAAACTTTTTTTACCCACTGTAATTTGCTAGCACTGCTTGCACTAGCTTACAATGACAATTATGGAACTAAAAGGAAATAATACTGTTATGATTTAAGTTTGTCGATAACTATTTTGATTCGAAGGTTTGTGCAATGTGCGAAGAAATTAACTACTTATTTTAACAAAAATTACAAAAGATTAAACAGGAATTAAAAAGAATAAACCAACTTGAGTTCTCTCTGCTAATGTGTCTCACATATTCTCGAATGAAGGTGTTATTCCTTCATCCCGCAGATGAAATTGGTTTTATGGTTTTTTTACTAGTGCTCACAATTTTATTTCCAGAGTTCCAAACATCAGCATTTTATGTTTATATTAAAATGTAGAAAACAAAAAGTACGTATTAGAAGTTTTTGGTCTATAAACTGAAATCAAAATTTGGTAAAAAGATATATTTCTACTAATAAAATTACATAAAAAAATTTAAATTATATAAACCATCGCGTTTCTAAGCAATTGTTTTAATATGAATGTAAATACACTGGCCGACAAACAGTCAACACAATGAAGGAGTTTTTTTTTTTTTTTTCCTTTTAAAATGTATCACTCAATTAAGATTTTAGTAATATAATTGTGTCACATTTTATGTAAGTAAATCGTTGCATTTTTTAGTTATTGGTTTTACACGCATTCGAATGTAATTAATCAATATACAGTGAAGCCATTGACGGATATATAGAGGCAGGCAAATTCAGAGAAATAAATTTGATTCAAAATCTGAAAGAGATCTACAAATATGGTGAAAATCTCTATACCAAATTTCATGTGTCTTGCTTGAAACTCTTTGCATTATTGCTTTCACAGACAAACAGACATAATTAGAAAAAAATATTGTTTTTGGTCTCAAAAAGGTCTGAAATATGGAGATTCGTCAAAAATCATGAGTTCGAATTTTTGACGATTGCAAAAAATCTTTCTCTTTATACTTCGCATGTGAGGTAGTAAAAATTAACATATAAAGAGAAAATGTGTTAATGGTCAAAATATCTGAACTCGAGATTTTAACGAATCCATAAACATATATATATGTTCATATATATTGCGAATTTAAAGTTCTCCTGTGAGAGTATTATTTCTTTATGTCACGTGGCATAAATCCGACAGAAAATCATCATGTTCTCACAT
>JAPMOR010068394.1:157509-168205 GCA_026543865.1 Argiope aurantia | reverse complement strand
ATATATATATATATATATATATATATATATTCTTCTTTAGCAACAGCAAAAATATTTTACTTACTCAAGAAGTCTTTTCTCTCTTAGACTTCGTTTGAATTCGAACGATATGCTTTCTTTCAAGCATAGCTAAGAAATTACTTTAAAAATAGTGAAAGTTTAATTCGAAATGTGAATGTTTCCTAGCAAAGAAGTATCTATAAATTTGCTAATTCGAAATCATTTATATTGTTACGAATCTGCAATGCTGCTTCCCAGCATAGTTGGTTCCATCATCAGAAAGACCGTTTTACAGTCATCTGTATTGGGCGGAGTCCGGGTGTCGCATCGGAAGTCCCAGAGCTTGGCGACCAACTTGGCGACCATTTGGCGACTTGGCGACGATTTTGGTGACACTGGCGACAAAATAGATTATACCCGAAACATCGAGAATTTTCCCGATCCGTCCATTGGGAAAAAGATACGCCTCGAAAGTTCCTGATTGGTTGAGAGGCTTCTAGCCCCCCCCCCCTCCTGAGACCTATAAAAGGAGGCAGTCTGCAGCTGCCAGAGGAGAGTAGTCGGAATCGACGATAAATAACTGGTCTTCCAGAGATTAGCAGAGCAGCGACGGAGTCAAGCTAGAGCTGAACTAATCTGTGCGCTACTCTCTGCATTAGAGTCTTGTTGTGTGCTGCTGTGTGCACGTCTCGCGGCTGAAGAGAATTGTCTTCTTTATGCTGTATATAGTTGTCGCTTTATGCTGTCCTGTGTGTCTTCGTGTAAATAAATGTCGTTGTTCTTTTTCTAGTGCTTCCTGCTGATTGAGCGTTCTCCACACCATATCACTTCCACTATACAAACGAACCCGGGAAATTTCGTAACATTTGGTGTCAGGAGTGGGATAGTGGTTAATAGTGTATGGTGCTGATAAGATCCCAAGCAAAAATGGCTGATATCGGTAATGGTGAGTTACTGGCTCTGTTGGCTGAGATGAAGAAATCTATGGAAGCTGGACGAGAGGAGATGAAGAAAAGACAAGATGAGTTGAAGCAAGGTCTGGAAGAGAACCAAACTGCAGAAAGGAAAACGCTGGAAAGAATTGAAGAAGAAATGAAATCCGGTCAGGAGTAGCTTAAGAAGGACATCGTAAGTGTTAAAGAGGAATTCTCCAATATCATTTAGGAGAAAATGAATGCAATTGAAGCTAGGTTTCTTCATTTGAGAATAATGTAATTTCAGTGAAAACTTTTGAAGATGGAAGACAGTATTGACAAGGTTCGAGAAGACATCGGAAAAGAATTTGAACAGAAATTTGGGAAGGAGATTAAAAGTCTGAAGAAGCAGATTTCCCATGAACATGACGAATCCAAAGTGATATTTACACCTTCACTTGCGACGATTAAACTCTCGACATTCGATGGAAAAACATCCTGGTGAGTATTCAAAACACAGTTTACTATGGTAGCGGAAGCTAATGGATGGAATCCTCAAGCCAAAGCGTTTCACTTGGCAGCTTCGTTAAGAGGAGACGCTGCCGACATCCTTGAGACTCTTACGGAGGAGCAAATACATGATTTCCAAGCTCTATATTGAGTGCACTTGAGCTTCGGTTTGGAGAGAAGTGCACTAAAGTATACAGCCGACTGCAGTTAAAGTTCCGCTATCAAAAAGTGGGTGAAAGTCTGCAGGAATTAGCTGCCGATATTTTCCCATTTAGCATTTTCTGATTTCCCGTTTCAGACACGTCAAGATCTGGCTCTCCAGCACTTAATCGATAGTGTGCGGGATCCGGAAACACAGACGGCTCTTAGACTAGCAGATGTCAAAGATATAGGATCTGCTTTAGTCTTTGCACACAAAATAGAGGCTGCCCAGCAGGCCACACGTAAGGGCCAACACCCAATCAGAGCTGTCTCTGCTGCGGATTCGGACTCTGATTTCGTAAAACAGATTGACGATCTGCGAAGAGAAATTCGGAGGTTAAAAGAGCGCAAAGATGGCAGAAGTACGGAAATTCGGTGTTGGACTTGTGGTACAGCCGGACACGTCCGTAGGAACTAGCGGCTTTCTGGAAGTGGTGGAAAGCCCCATTTCAAAATATTTCATGTTTTACCCATAAGTGGCGGTGACAATGGGCTTTGCGTGATAGGACAAATTGGTGACATCTCATGCCGTATGGTTGTCGATACTGGAGCCAATGTGACCATAATAAGAGAAGATCTGGCACGAAAATTAAAATTTAAAATAATCTAGACGCCGCCCGGCATTACTTTACAGACAGCGACGGGAGATAAGATTTATGTACATGGGAAAGTCAACATCACTATAAGCTTTGGAAATATAAACTACCACAATACGGCATTTGTAGCAGAAATTACCGACCCGTGCATTCTCGGACTAGATTTTCTGCGGAAATACGACTTTAAACTGGATTTCGGAAATAGTAAAATGAATTCCAAATGTGAATACATCACTCTTTTTGGACTACATGCTGAACTGAAATCCAGCCAGAAAATAATAGCCAAAACTACCATCTCCTTATCACCTAGGACTGAATGTTTAATACCCGGTTTGGTAGCAGATAACCGAAAATTCCGGTTTGGTGTAACGGATTATCCTGACACAGACCGTGCCAGAGAAGGAGTGTTGGTAGCTTCGTCGGTAGTGGACCTCTCAAAGTCAGTCATCCCAGTGAGAGTGGCTAACATCAGTGATAAGACAAAAATTATACAGAAAGGAGAGATGCTAGCAAATTGCACTCCTGTCACTTGTATAGACCGGAAGTGCAATAGTCAGGACGTTTCTTCAGATGATATAATCCAAAATTTGCTGCAGGATACATATTTAAATGAAAAACAGAGGTGTGCTGCTAGAGAGTTGATAAAAGAATTCCAGGATTTATTTTCTCGAACGTATGAGGACTTGGGAAGGACTCAACTAGTAAAACACCGAAATGATACAGGAGTGCATCCTCCTATTAAGCATCACCCCATACGACTACCATTCGCTAAACAAGAAGGTCCAAACATTAATTAAAGAAATGCAAGATAAGGACGTAATTGAGCCGTCATCAAGTCCTTGGGCATCCTCCATCGTCTTAGTAAGGAGGAAAGACGGCTCTACTAGATTTTGTGTGGATTATCGCCGGTTGAATGATGTCACCAAGAAGGACAGCTACCCTTTGCCAGGGATAGATGACACGCTTGATACACTTGCCGGCAATACCTGGTTTTCCACCCTGGATCTCAAGAGTGGGTATTGGCAAGTAGAAATCCATCCTGAAGATAAAGAGAAGAAGGCTTTCGCTACAGGACAGGGGCTATGGCAGTTTAAGGTTATGCCTTTCGATTTGTGTAATGCGCCAGCAACATTTGAACGTTTTATGGAAACAGTTCTCGGAGGGCTTTCTTATGAAGCCTGTCTGGTTTACCTCGATGACATCATCATCATGGAACGTTCCTTTGAAGAACATCTTCAAAATGTTGGACGTGTACTGCCAAAGCTGAAGGAAGCTAACCTGAAATTAAGTCCGTCCAAGTGTCACCTATTCAGGCATGAAGTCATCTATCTTGGGCATATCATTTCAGCAGAAGGTGTTCGAACAGACCCGGATAAGATATCGGCTTTAAGACAATGGACCTGCCCGACGTATGTTCACCAGCTCCGGAGTTTCTTAAGCTTATGCACGTATTACCGGAAATTCGTGAAAAACTTCTCAACAATTGCCAGACCACTCCATAAGCTGACCGAAGCAAAACAGAAATTCATCTGGACGGACGAGTGTGACAGCGCCTTCAACAAGCTCAAAGACGCCCTAACATCTGCTCCCGTCCTGGCATATCCTGAAATTGGAAAGCAATTTATTCTGGATACGGATGCAAGCCATGAATGCATCGGAGCTGTGTTGTCCCAAGAAATAGATGGACAGGAGCGTGTCATCGCCTATTTCAGTAAGTGTCTGTCCAAACAGGAAAGAAATTATTGTGTGACCAGGAAGGAACTTCTGGCTATAGTAAAGGTCGTAGAGAACTGCCACCCTTACCTCTACGGTCGAAGGTTTCTGCTTCGTACAGATCATACTTCATTAACCTAGCTATTGAATTTTAAAAATCCAGAAGGTCAAATAGCCAGATGGATACAGAGACTACAGGAATATGACATGGAAATTCGCCACTGAAAAGGATCATCGCATGGAAACGCAGATGCTGTTTCGAGAAAACCATGTTCAGAGAACTGCAAATACTGCTCTAGAGTTGAAAAGAAATTTGGCATGGTAGATCCTGTAGTTAGCCAAGGTACAACACCATCAACATCAGAATCAGATCCATGGAGTGACGAGAGCGTCCGGAAAGACCAACTAGTTGATCCTGAAATAAAACCAATAATTGAATTTAAAGAGTCACCAGGCGGAACGCCTAGCTGGCAAGACATCTCCTCTTTCCATCCAACAACGAAGCGTTACTGGGCTCTTTGGGATTCTCTCCATCTAAGAAATGGTGTGCTGTATCGCAAATGGGAGTCTGATGATGGAAAAGCATTCAGATGGCAATTAATACTCCCAAAGACAAGAGTATCAACAGTCCTTGAGGAACTCCATGGCTGTCCGACTGGGGGTCATTTTGGTGTTACGAAGACTTTACAAAAAGTTCGAGAACTTTTCTACTGGAATAATGTACGAAATGACGTGGAGAATTGGTGTGTGAACATGTGATCCCTGTGTTGCACGTAAGGGTACTGGGAAACGCATTAAAGGAAGACTGCAGCTGTATAATGTGGGGGAGCCTTTCGAACGAATATCTTTTGACATCCTAGGCCCCCTTCCAGAGGGCAACAACAACATCCTGGTTTTCATGGATTACTTCACCAAATGGCCTGAAGCTTATCCCATTCCCGATCAAGAATCTCCGACTGTTGCAGAGATTCTATTTCAAAACTGGATTTCAAGATACGGAGTTCCTCTACAACTGTAATCTCATCAAGGAAGAAACTTCTATTCGGCTGTTTGCAGGAGATTGTGTGAGATACTCGGTATCGACAAAACTCGAACTACGGCTTTACATCCTCTATCAGATGGCATGATAGTGAGATTCAATCGGACTATTCTGAACAGTCTCTCTCTGCTGGTGTCCAGCAATCAACAGGACTGGGACAAGACTGCCCTTGTTCCTACTTGCCTATAGAAGTGCCGTTCATGAGACTTCTGGCTATTCCCCATCCAAAATGCTCTTCGGACGTGACCTTCGTCTGCCTGCAGATCTACTGTTCAGCCGGCCTCCAAATGCTCCCTTGGCGCCTGAGGAATATGTCGAGAACCTCCGGACACGGATGGAGGAGGTGCATCATCTGGCCAGAGATAGGATCGGCATGGCTTCAGAGAAGATGAAGACCGGATACGATGCTAGAGCAACGGGACACAATTTCCACGAAGGAGACCAAATATGGTTATGGAATCCGAAATGTCGCAAAGGACTTTCTCTGAAGTTGCAGACCAACTGGAAGGGCCCTTAAACAGTCCTTAAAAGACTGAATGACGTTGTGGTACGGATACAGCAATCACCTCACTCAAAACCGAAGGTGATACATTGTAACAGGCCAGCCCCTTACCTTGGCCAAGGTGATTAAGATCTTTTCAGTTCCGACCATGGTCACCCATTATAGGATAAATAATGCTAATCATTTATCTTCTTAATTTTGTTACTTTAGTATTGTAATTTATTTTTGTATTGCTCATGTATTTTCAAAATATTTACGCTGTAGGTCATTTTGAGTATTTGTTATTTTATACTTGTTTATTGTGTGAATATGGTAATCCTGTACGTAGATGCCTCTTACTCAGATATTGTACTGCCCGGGACGTGCAGTCCTTAGGAGGTTGAAAATGTTACGAATCTGCTGCTTCCCAGCATAGTTGGTTCCATCATCAGAAAGACCGTTTTACAGTCATCTGTATTGGACGGAGTCTGGTGTCGTGTCGGAGGTCCAAGAGCTTGGTGAGCAACTTTGCGACGATTTTGACGACTTTCACGCCAAAATAGATTATACCCGAAACATCGAGAATTTTCTCTGTCCGTCCATTGGGAACCGAGATACGCCTCGAAAGTTCCTGATTGGTTGAGAGGCTTCTAGCCCCCCCCCCTCCTGAGACCCATAAAAGGAGGCAGTCTGCAGCTGCCAGAGGAGAGTAGTCGAAATCGACGATAAACAACTGGTCTTCCAGAGATTAGCAGAGCAGCGACGGAGTCAAGCTAGCACTGAACTAATCTGTGCGCTACTTTCTGCAGTAGAGTCTTGTTGTGTGCTGCTGTGTGTACGTCTCGAGGCTGAAGATAATTGTCTTCTCTATGATGTATATAGTTGTCGCTTTATGCTGTCCTGTGTGTCTTCGTGTAAATAAATGTCGTTGTTCTTTTTCTAGTGCTTCCTGCTGATTGAGCGTTCTCCACACCATATCACTTCCACTATCCAAACGAACCCGGGAAATTTCGTAACAATATATAAAAAATTTCTTCTACATTTATTAATATTGCTAGAAATATTGAAGGAAAAAATTCGAATCAAAATTATGCCGGTGAAATAATTCTCTATTAATAAGATTTTTATTTGCTCTATCTAAAAGCGCCCTTCTACCTTTTTCATAGAGTCGGTTGCAGACAAAACTAAATTTTTATTATAGATTATTTGTACAATTTTTTAATTTGAACTTTTGGACACAGTTATCTCTTTCCAAATAGAGCTTTAAAGCGTTTTGCATTAAATTGTTCTGAAAAAATTCAGTGTTCTTCATTTATCTAAAAAAAATTGTTTCCTGCTTTTTTCAAGTGTTGTTGTAACTGTATACAAATTTTATTACGAGATTTAAAAACCATATGGCTAAGTAACATCGAGAGTTTTTCAACTAACGAGTTTTTCTGATAGAGGAAAAAGCACAAGACTCAATAAAATTGATTTTCTTGAAAAGTCAGAACACACAGCATTGTTGAGATTTTTACTCACCTTCTGAAATATCTCATTTTTTAGTGACTTTTTATATTTAACCAAAGTTCTTAATTAAAGCTTCTAAATCCACTTTACACGATATGTACTTTACCCTCATAGCATGCTATGTTTCGCTGGATTGAGTTAAACAAACACTAGATTGCAGTAAAATAAAATTACTCGGTATTGCGCAGAAAACGAAAAATCAGAACACACATGTCTGTTGAATTTGCTACTCCCTCAGTGAACACCCGTGTTCTTTGAATGACGTTTCACATTTAACTGTTACACTTAATTAAAACATATGTCTTGAAACATCACAATTATTACCTTACACTCATAGCAGGTCATTATTATCGCAGTAGAACACATATAGTTTATAAGCCTAAGAGTATAATAGATGGTTTGCAACTTTCCGAAGTCTACATCACAGCGTTCCTGTTCTTCTCATGTCCAAAATGACGCACATTTGAACGATGGTCAACCAATTTTCTTTAAATAAATAAGAGATGTATTCCTAAAGGATATATCTGTAGTCTTGATTCTGTTTCGAAACAAATCCCATATTAGCCACATTCCACATGACGGTTAATGAGTGCTCATATACAACCGGCACAAACACCACAATCGCACAGCCTTGCCTAAAATTTCTTTCACTTGAAATCACCCTGACCAAAAGAGACATTTTCAAATATTTTTGGTCAGATCTTTTACCTTTTTTGTAGAGGATTTAGATAGTTTTGCGAACACCGAATGAACTTCTGTAGTGTTGCTAGTTTTTTAAAGTAAAAAAGGGTCTTCGATTAAATGTGACGATTTGAAATTTCTTTAACTCTTTAACAACCAAGCAATTTGCAAGCGGCACTCCCTTTAACATCCAGACTTTTTCAGCGTGTCTCTGGAAGACATGGACTCTTCCAAGCTGAGGGGCAGTTACCCCCCGCACTCCGAGGTAATAAATCTGTCGACGCTCTGCCTTCAGTAATTGCCTTGCGGTTTTCTGTCAGCTTCAGAGTTTTATTCTAAAGTATTCTCATTTTTTTAGTGTGAAGCGTTTCGCTTTCGTATTTGTGGTATATTTTTTTTTTTACAAAAAATATGAAATTCATTCTATAATTGAGAAAATGGGGTTTTATGTTAAGTTTCCAAACCATTTAAATAAAAACTTTCTTTATTAGCAATTTCAAAACATCTTTTCATTTTATTTTCATTAGGCTTTTACATTTTTTTTGCCAAAATTAAATAATATATCATATATTAGCATGTAAATTTTTTTTTACATAGTAACGTAGAACATACATTGTGCATATATCAGTACAATTAGTACATTTGTTTACATAGTATAAATGTCAATGCAATTCGTTGATAGACGAGATAATGTTTTAAATCTTCATTTAATACCAAATTTCAATACAAAAATTGCTCTATAATCCAAAAACCCGATTCACAGTACGTAAAATAAAGAGTAGAAATTCATAACTGAAGTGAAATTTTCAGAATGGCATTCGAAAAAGGAACTCAGTATTTATATAACTTATCTCACTCTGTGAGGGGAGCAATAAAGAATACTCCGAATCTTTTTCTGGTCTTTTATTGATATTTTAAAAGCGGAAGTTTTTTCTTGGCCTCAGAAATTCCGACAGTCCTTTGATGACAGAGTAAGACGCTTGGAGTGTAAAACGACTTCCCTCCACAGTAACAAGAGTCGCTACACATTTTGTAAGAAAACTGCGATGTGAAAAGGCTGCAGTGACAATGCAATAGTTTGTCTTTATATCATTACAATAGTCTTGATACTGAAAAGAGCTTCTGATGCTTATCCGAAAAATAAACAACTTGTCTGTATCCTTATATATCATTCATCGTTATCAGAGCACTTCAGTGGAAAATTTTTAATAAATAGCCATTAAAATCTTTCCAATTTTGAGCTAACAACACATGAAAATAGAAACTAAAACACTTTCAAAGTACAAAATATACGCCAACAACCTATTTACTGAATCCCTCCTCAACCCCTACTTCCCTAAGGCACAGGGGAAACGACTGTGAAAAAGCCGCGACTGTCGAAGATAACGAGGACCACCTGGAGTGTTTAGTAGAGTAGCCGCTTTTAATACCCATCTCCCCTAAAACGGCTAGCAGCCGCCCCAAACCGACCTACTTGGATGTTATAGGGTAAATTCTCAAACCGCTCCAAACCGCCCGGCTGGAATCAAGTGGGTTAAAAAAGTGTAAACGAAACAGGTAGACCATTTCCTTTTACACCCTCTCTTATAGCATGAATTAGTGGCGCCATCTAGTTAGATTCTGTGAAATTAAGCCAGATTAAAACTGTAGATTAACAAAAAACCATAATATATATTTTCGCAAACCTAACTAAGAAGAAAGTGATTCGTTGATTCTAGGGAAGGGCAACTCACTTTACTGATGGAAATATTCTCAGTTTGAAAGCACGGATAGTGTATCATTATTAAGATCTGACAAAACAGTCGTTTTGCGAATGACACTAACGGCATTCTCTTAACCATTATATCTGCTCTTTCACGATATCTAAAATCTTAGAAATTTATGATACCAAACTATAATTCTAGTTAAAAAATCCAAACTATTTCCAGATTGCTAGCCTTTAAATAAAAAAAAATTTGTAGTCATTTAAGAGATAATACAAGAATGTTTCTTCTAAAATTATTACAAAATTATTCTGTTTCTATGAAATCTTATTTTTAGATATGGCAATTCATTCACTATACAATATATATATATATTGCAAAATAATGTCTCACGTAGATCAAATTATCCGTTTAATTAAAATCTGTTTCTGCTTAAGTATGAAAATAATGCATTAAAATAAAAAAAAATCATGGTTGAAATTGTTTTTTACCATTTTCTAATGTCAGTAACAAAAAAAAAAAAAACATTTAATTTTTTAAAGCAGAAAGCGTAATATTACTTGCTATTTGTATTTGTTTTAGTCTACATAATCTGCGGAAATTTAAGTCATTTTTTCGCACTATTTTTTTAAAAAAAATTATGGAAAACAAAATTTTACAGTAATAAAAACGTACTTATTTATAAAGCACAAAAATTCTTAATCGTCTTAGCATTTTACTCATATGTGTTTTCAGGAAAAATGAGCAAGATGAGTCCTTCAAGGAACTCCATCTTTCACTTTTTAATGAAAATGTATTTGTAAAAATATATTTGATATAAAATATGCATTAGCATCAAAAAAATAAAACACATTCCCAACATATAAAAAATATTTACAGATAAAATGCAAAGAAAATTTATTTATTAGAATCTAAGCTATTTTGTTGTCCACATTCTGCAAAATTTTTCATGAAACGGGAATCTAATAGTTTTTCTTCTTTTCTTTTCTTTTTCTTTTTTGTAGTAAATGGTGTTTATTCACTGGCTAATTCTTTTCGAAACTTTTTTATTGCCATTTTCTTTCATCTTGTCAAGCGATAATAATGAAAAGTATTGTAAAGTAAACGTATTGATAAGTATTGATGCAAAGTTCGTTTATAAAAGAGCTGTAAGAGTTCGTTTTGTGTCAACTAATTTAAGATAAAAATAATTAAGCAAAAGATGTCTAAAGCCTTTAAACTTCTTAAATTATGATAATCTTTGTAAACAAAGAGATTAAGATTCTTAGAATGGTGAAATTTAACTAATCTGGCGCTCACATACTTCAATAAAAATGAATCATTTCCAGAAATTAGAATAAAAGAAAAAA
>JAPMOR010068394.1:105170-143266 GCA_026543865.1 Argiope aurantia | reverse complement strand
ATATATATATATATATATATATATAAGAAAATCAAAAATACAAACATTATGAAATATCAATTAAAATTTACTCCTGAGGCAAACTAAGAAAAATTCTGAATCAAACTAAAAAATAAACAATTGTATTTAGAGAGCGCTAATGCTGCTACTACTAAAACTCAGATGAACTTAACCAAATTAGTAAAAATATTAAAATAATATAAGCCAAAAGAATAAAAATAGAATAAAAAAAGAAATTATGAATCCGGCCTGAAGATTTTCTCAAAGGACCACTCTCAGGCAGGGATTCAAACAATTCAGACAAAGGTTTCCTGTGAGAGGTCTGACTATCTTAAACAATATTAACCCCTCGTGACCCGAAAATCCCCTGAAAGTGAAGTCTTATTGAGATAAACCAGTTTTCACAAAAATAAAACAAGATTATAACTTCCAATTTAAGCGAAAATTACAAGTAAATAATATAAACTATAAAAGAACAATCACAACCAAATATCATTGAAATAAAAAGGGAAAAACATACCAGTAGCAGGTAACATTTCTACAAAACAAGTTATCACGCTGGTTCATCTGTGTTTTAGTAGCAGCAGCATTAGCGCTCTCTAAATACAATTGTTTCTTTTTTAGTTTGATTCAGAATTTTCTTTTAGTTTCCTGCAGAAGTAAATTTTAATTGATATTTCATAATGTTTGTATTTTTGATTTTCTAATTCCTGCATTTGGCTGGAACTAAGCTGCATTTGCGTTTTTCCACTGTTTGCAACTTTAAAAATATTTTTAGAATTATCTTTGCAGTTTCAGGGGATTTTCGGGTCACGAGGTTCATATTGTTGGACGTAAGTCAGACTCCTCGCAGAAAAAAATCCCTTGTTTGAATCCTTGCCTTAGAGTGACTCTTGAGAAAGTCTTCAGGCCGAATTCATAATTTCTTTTCTGATTCTATTGTTATTCTTTTGGCTTATATTAACTTACATTAACACAAGATAGGATTTGCCAAAAAAAAATGACCCATTTACTTTAAAAAAATAGCGAATATGAAGTCCCTAAGACTTTCTTGTGTGTTCTAATGAAAGTGTTATCTCGCTGCTACAATCCTCATAAAATTGTAGAATTTGGTGAAGCCCATGGAGGTCAGGTATATTCAGATTTTTATTTTTAGAGTAAGATACATGAAATTTCCGTTCTTTAAGTAATAGTAAAGAACAGAAGATAGTAAAGAACAGAAAACAGGAACTTTTTTATCAGTTGCAAACAATATTAAGAAGGATCAATTTCTTTCGTAAATCTAGAGCTTTATTAAATCTAACTGGCGATCTTAAGTGATTAATCGTTGGCATGCGTTTAATATACAAGTTCAAAAAGTTGCAGGCATAAAAAGGACCACATTTCATTTACTTAAGTCGTTACGTTTTGAAATTATGGTGTTTACATGTATGCGAAACCACATACCTACAGACAGTCAATCTTTTGACAGACTTGGTTAACAACTTGAAGAGAAGATCTGCATAAGAATCTGCAGTTTAAATGTGGACCAAATTTCATACACTTAAATTGTTACTTTTTAGCTTAGTTTAGTTATATTAACGTCCCGTTTTAAAGCAAAACTAGGCCTATTTTGGGACGGACCTCGTCATTTTGAACCTCGGGCAGGGGACGAGGACGACACCTGAGCTGGCATGGTATTGGTATGAGATGCTTTTAACTACAATTGGTATGAGCTGGCATTGGGATGAGATGCTTTTGACTACAAATTCAATTTTGTATCAAATCTTTGTTTCAATCGGTATGGATAAATGTTTCAAAAGCATAATTTTGATTTTCGGATGATATTAGCTGCCTGTCATGTAGTAATCGCCAAAAAAAAAGAGGAACGCAATCGATTCGATAACAATGACAAATTCAAGCCAAAGGTTAACATTTGATAGTTATTGTACTCTAATATCATGCAAAACGTTCTTTGGCATGAAAATTTTTTTAGGGAGTATTAGTTTTGGCGAAATCACTCCCACTGTTTTTCCTGCATTTATCGTGCATAGAGTATTCGAATAGTCAGTCAGACAGACTTCCTCTGAAGAGATTTCTTTCGAAAGTTGACAGAAATCTACAAATTCGGTGTTAATTTCTTATAATAAATTTCATTCGCCTAGCTTAATGTATTTTTGAGCTATCGTATTCATAAAGATATAAACATAATTCCAAAAAAAAAATATTTTTTGGACTCAGACTGGCGTTAAAATTTAAAATTTCTCTCTCAAATTTTTTAAAGAATGCAATACTTTCTTTTTGTATATTTCACTTAAGATAAAACGAAAGTAAGTGTGTGAGCGACTCTAAATTTCAAAGTGCAAAATCAAAAGAAGTAACAAAAGTTGAATTTTAAGATAAAAGAGCAGAGAGGTCACTAATAGCCATTTTTTTTTGGAACATTGTCTCCATTTTCACAATTTTGAATCTAAACGAGAGTGGCTTTTCTACTCTCTTTTCTACTCTAAAAACTTATGAATTTTAAATGAAAGCCTCATTAAAATGAAACAACATAGAAACACAGTGCTATTTAGATTAAAGAATGCATTCGGTGATGTTTCACCGTGATGGATAACTGCGCTGTAGTAATATACCCCATTAGAAAATGCGGGCTGACAGGAGTGTAACTGGGAAATCAAGCAAATGAGAAAATATACGACGAAACTCTAGAGAAGAAAAAAAAAACTTTATTTCCTTCCCCTCGAGATCATGCAATACGCTATTTTGGGAAGAATAAAGGACTTGGGAAAAGGAGTCAAATGGACTTTCATTGTCTTGTTTGTTTGATGTTCTTACCGTTTCTAATTCCTTGTTTTGAGCAAACTGAATTCATTTTATGAAAGTTTCTGTTGTTTGCTTTTGGGGACTCCGAACTCAGTTACACGAAACATAGGACCCACGAATTTTAATTAGAGGGCTTAGAAGACAGTTGTTGTTATTTTAACGTGTGGTCTTACATAAATTCTTAACTTATGTCAACTGTTAAAAGTAAAAAAAAATTATTTTGGTTTAATCATGTGAGATTTGTTAGGCCAAAAGTAGATAAGGCCGGTTTAGCTAAAATTATATTTCTGGAAAATATTTTTGACTGAAATTGCCTAGAGAATAACTAGATAGAGCCAACAAATAATGAGGGAATAAATGCTGAAAACATCAAAAAGAAAATAAAAAGCTATGTTTTTTTTCAGTTGATTATGTAATGAGCTATTTTTAGAAAGTAAAAAATCTCGGAAAGCAATAAATTTTTTATTAAATTAGTTTTTTCTCCTATTAACAACATTTTATGTCTGAATGTGATAGTATGAACGAAAGTCGTAGTTGAAAAATCTCACGCAAACTAGCAGAGTGCTTAAGAAAGAAAAAAAAATAGTTTCAATGCAGTTTGAATGTAAATATAAAAGAACATTAGAAGTTTTGTTTCGTTGAAAAGCGATCTTCTTTGTCAGCTTTTGTTCACAAACATTGTAATCAAAACTAATTGTAAAAATCGAGTTGAAGCAATAGCGATCCATTCACAGAAAAAAAATGCAATTTCGGATACAGAATTAAAAAATCGCCGAAAGAAAATATTAATGATAAACATCAATTCAGTCTATAAAAAGGAATGTAATGAATTATAAATATCAGATCAAAATTAATCACTAAAATTAGATTGAAACAAATAGTGATCCATACACAAAAAGAAAAAAAAAATGCAATGCCGAATGCAAAATTAAAAAAAAATCGCAGAAAGAATATGTCAACAATAAATTTCAGTACAGTACATGAAGGAGAATATAAAAAATCAGCATAAATAGCAAATTAAAACTAATCACTCTACTCGAACAGAAGCACATAGTGATTAGCGCATAGAAAAAGATGCAATGCCAAATACGAAATTTAAAAAAAATGCTGAAAGAAAATGTTAACAACAAATGTAATGAATCAGTATAAATGCCAAATCAAAACAAATTACTAAAATAGGATTGAAACAATAGTTATCAACTAGCAGGAAAAAAAAAGCGATGACGAATTTAAAATATCACTGAAAGAAAAGATGTTATCAATAAACTCCAGTTTGGTCTGTAAACGAGAATAGAATGAATCAGAAATGCTAAATTAAACTAATCACTAAAATACGATTGAAGCAAGTAGTGATCAACTCATAGAAAAAAAAAAGTGCAATGTTGTATGCTTAATTTCTGAAAGAAATTTTTAACAAGGAACCTACGTTTGGTTCATATAACAGAATATAATATATAAGCGTAAATGTTATTTATTCACGTTTATTTATTATATTCTCACTTATGTTTATTCGCACAACAGTAAATCATTCATTTCAATCATAAAAATAAAATCTAGCTGATTTTCATGAAAAAACTTTAGAATTTATCACCGATAATGATGCGTCGATTCTAACGCATATTGATAGCGCGATCTATCCGAAAATGATGCATAAATTCAAAATCTCCGTTATCCGATTGGGATTTTTTTGACTCCCCTAAGCATTAAGACGACTGTGGACGAATATATATACTAATTTATTTAATGTGTATTCTGATGGTTCCAAATTGCGTTTTTCTAATGTAATTTCCCAATTTAACATTACATATAACCTTTACCTCGCAGATGAAATAATTTTTTAAATATACATTTAGAGAAGAAACGTTAGTCTTTTGCTTATACATGACTGGACACAGTCTGATTTATTTATACGATACCCTTTTGATGTCATTTACACCAATCTGAATGCTAATGTTGTGCCGTTAAATGAAACATACAGCTAACTTCCTCACCTATAACTAAACTAAATGCCTAAATTAGAAGTCTGCTAGTAAATTATCGATTAATTTAATATATTATAAATTAAAATATCATTTATATAATTTAGATAGGACACCATTTCTAATACGTCATATATTACTGACTTTCCGACACGCCCAAAGGCACACGGATATTAAATAATTGAATGACCGGACCGCCGCAACAGCAATACTGGAGGGAACTGTTTTTGATTCCTAAGGGCCATCCCCGGCCACGGTACAACCCTTCCCTAAAGAAGTATGTCCCTTCATCGATGGAATGAGTCAGACCAACCCCTCTTTTCATGTACCTTCCAGAGTGGCGAGATCCAACCACCATGCCGGAAGTATCTCATCCTCATTTCGAGGTTCCCACCGGGGGATCACTCTTTCCAATAATGCTTATAAAGATAAATGGTAATGTAAATAATAAAAATTATCAAATAAAGAACATAGGACAACATAAAAATTTGCAAACAACGCTGCAATTAAAAATCTACTGTAGCAGTTAAATTTTATTCTTGTGAAAAGATAGAAAATAGCCAATTATTTTATACTGTGAAAAAACAATTGCTGTTAGAAATATCGTCTGCATGGAGTGTTATTGATTTCAAATGTTTTTTAATCAAAATTATTACAAGTGTATTATTGGTAAAAATTATTAAATTATTATTAAAATTATCACAGGTTTATTACATGAATCTGAAATTATTCCATTTCATTATTTTCGCTTTCCTTAGAACTAAATCAATATTATTTAGAATTTGTAAGCAAATATTGTATGAACATATTTTAATCTATATATAATTATATATCGATATTATTATATATAATCTATACATAATATAATATATCTTACTATTTGGATTTCTGTTTTTGAACTGAAACGTCATATCTAGAAATTTTACAAAAAAACACATTATTACGAAAGATAAATTCATTAAAAAAATAAGAATTTTTCATTATTTTAAAGCTGAATATAATGAAAGTTAGGCGAAATTTAAATCTAAAAGCAATTCACTATGAATAAATAGTATTGAAAAATTTTAATTTTAATGAACTCATTGCAAATAATTTTAATGATATCTAAAAATTTATCTACTTAAATATTAAAAGTTTCTTAATATTCACTGTAACCAACTTTATATATATATATTATATTCTACAATAAATAAGAATTTCTCATTATTTTATAAGTATTTCTCATTATTTTAAAACGTAATATATAGAAACATATGCAAAATTTAAATCTAAAACCTATTCACTATATTCACTCATTCATATGAACAAATGATATTAACAGAATTATAAATTTAATGATCTCATTACAACTAATTTTTATGATGTATGAAAATTTTTCTACTTAAACAGTAAGACTTTCTTAATATTCACTGTAACCGACTTCAGATTGTTACGTTATCTTCCTCATGCAAATAAATTCCATAACATCTATAAATGTATAAAAAAAAAACTGTGTATTAGAATCTAATTACAATTTTCTCTCATTTGAACTGAGCCTGCATAATTCATATTTAATATAACTGATTTAAAATATTAATGAGATACTTTAAATTAGAATTCTATAATTATAAACTTAAAAATTTAATTCTAACTTCGAAATATGACATATTTGTAAGGTAAAAATATTCGTACAAAATTTTCTAATCTTTGACTATAAAAATGTTCTGAAAATTGATATTCAAGTGCTTTTATTTATTTCTTTTGTCCCTGGATGTATATGATGTTTGAATTATGACTATCCAGACATAAATAATTAATAATTCAGACATAAAATAATTCTCGAAAGCTGTGTAGTTCTAGTACTATGCAAAGGAACGTTACTCTCCAAATTCATCTTTGTTATGTATTTATGCTTGTCCAAAATGTCCAATATCCGTCTTTTAACTTCATTAGATAGCAGCATAGCATTTTGCTGGCATACAGGCTGATTACTTCTCTGTTCTTTATGGACGGCGACAATATCCGAACTTTATTTATGATCAATTACTATGCAAAAAGATCTCGATAACTTATTCTGTTTCGAGTCATACTGAAAGGGTGAGCAGACCCTGCCCCTGAGAATGTCAAAGATAAAAGACAAAGGTGCCAAAATAACGGCTGTAAGTAAAAAGAAAAAGGTTTAAGAATTAGAATGGTGTGATTTGCTGTATAAATAAAGAGTATTAAGGGGACAGTGGGCTTTGAAATAATCAAAAAGGGACAGAAACATGAAATTTTATTTTTATCGTTTCCTTACTAAAATATAAATTTATATTCAACTAAAATAGTATTATAAGACATATTGTTCAATAAAATTAATATTTCAAAAACCAAGATTTAAAAAACACATTTTAATTCATTTCCACAAAATGATCTTGCAAAATAGATTCAAATATCTTTGAAATGTTCCAGGTGTCTTAATTTTTGAAGAAATTAAATAGAATTGATTATGAAAATTTCGGTGAATCATTGAAAGAAAACAGAGCATGCATTTTATGTTTTGATTTTTTTTGAATAGTTAAAAATTAATTTTAGTTCAGAAAAACATAAACTTTTTATGAAAATACTGCAAGTGTGGATAAAAGTATTTATAAAAAAAATTAGCATTCTATTTGAATAACAAAATCATGCACAGTTTTATTCCCCAAAAAAGTCATATTGGGTAAAAAAGGAAAAAATAATAGAAAACAGTAAAAATTGTGTCGCCTAAAATATTTTAAAATTTAAAAAAATTATATATCTTTTAATTTTTTAAAAATAATACTTCCTTTCAAATATTTTTAAAAAATAAATTTGACGTATTTATATATCAATACATATGTCTAAGAATTTCATATCTCCAAGAGAAAAATTCGCAAAAGTGCCTAATTGAGTCCACCGTCCCCTTAAAGAATTAGCTTTTCGTGGTACAATAAATATTATGGAAATTACTGCCTTCATTGGTTAACGTAACTGGTATAAAATGAAGACACTTATACATGGTAGAATAATTTTCCCTCCTTACCAAGTTGAAGTTGGAAATATAGTCTTCAAGGCGAGACTATATTTGAGAGGAGGTGCCAGCTCAAGTGTCCTCCTCGTCGTCTGATCACGGTTGAAAATTACGAGTTCCGTTCCAAAATAGTTCTTGCTGTTTTAAAAGGGGACGTTATGTAAAAAACAATAATCAAATTCTTATTATATAAAAGACAATAATCAATTTTTATTAAAACTAAAATCAATGGGCCGAATAAGCTTTAAGCTTTTTTACTTACCAGAAGGCACCAGTGTAAATGAAGGAGTAATATTCCTTTTCGTAGAAAAAAAAACTTAATTTTTTCTACCTTTTTTCTCTCAGCTGCATTTTATTATCGCGAAACTCAGTGTCAAGTGACTCACTGTCAGTGACTTTGAAAATCATTTTAACTAAAAGGAAAACCATTACAAGACGTGGTGAGAAAGAAACAAAATCATATAATTTGAGGACGACTGGGAAAAGAGACGAGGGGACTTTCCGATATTTATATATATTTATGCATTTCGGAATACTTATTTGATCAGGCTTACAAAGGGGAAAGAAAAAGTGTCCTGTTTAATTTTTACAATTTCTTATTAAACAAGTTTTTCTTATTAGATAAAACACAATAATCAATTTCTTATTAGACAGATCTTTAGTGTTTCTTTGGTAGCAAATTGTGGGGAAAATAGTATTTTTGTTTTCAGTCATCGGCGAGTTGATACTGAAAGAAATTTTAATATCTTTCTTTAATTTTTTTTTTTTGAATAATGGGAAAAAAAGAAAAATATTTCTCAGTTCAATATTACAAATAATTGTTTCTCTAGATTTATATAACCTTTGTTATATTATAGATTAAGGACCTCCATGTAACCATCTGTTTTTTTGTTTTCTTTTCGTTTTATTAATTGCACTTATTTACGCCAACCAACTTCTTCTATTCAAGCAATTTTTGATAAATGAAAAATGTATCTGATAAAATAAAATGTAGTTGTAAAATAAAAGAAGAATTGAAATTTTGCTAGTATTTTCGTTAAATATTGATGCATCATGTTTTGAATCTAATAAGATTAATTATTTTGGTGTTAACGTTCAAATATTAAAAATGTCTTAGACAGAATGATTCTTGAACTTTATGATATTTAATTAATTTTTTGGAAAAGAATTTCGTAATTCCAAAAAAAAATAATTCAATTATTACAAATTATTAAACAAACTTTCATTCGAATGCTTGCTACACTTAAAACAAATAATTTCATATCATAATTTCCAAACATGATTACTTTGGTCTTATTAAAGGCAGGATTTAAGATCATTGATAAAAAGTGAGCCCTTCAAAACAATATAGTAAATCTTTCTAACAAAGCAAATTTCTTTCAGGTAAGGAAAAAAGATGAATTGAAAAAAATAATTAAAACAACGAAAATAGAGTGCATTTATTACAAAAAAGGGGGCTATATTATAATAATCAAAATAAATTTTTATATTCTTTATTACCCCCCGAGGGGGAACTCAGCTATAGGAATGAGAAACTTCCGATATGGTGGTTGGTTCAGCATAAATGATGTGGGATATGGTTATGATCATTCATAAATGGTGTGGGATCAGCATAAATGGTGTGGGATATGGTTATGATCATTCATAAATGGTGTGGGATCAGCATAAATGATGTGGGATATGGTTATGATCATTCATAAATGGTGTGGGATCAGCATAAATGGTGTGGGATATGGTTATGATCATTCATAAATGGTGTGGGATCAGCTCCCCCCTCACCGATGAGAAGAAGTGCCTCCTACAGGAGGAATTGCGCCTTGATTGGTGAAAGTCCTTAACCCTTTCTAAGGCGGTGGGAAGTATACTTCCCACCAAATTTATCAAT
Organism: Argiope aurantia; assembly: GCA_026543865.1. Taxonomy (NCBI): domain Eukaryota; kingdom Metazoa; phylum Arthropoda; class Arachnida; order Araneae; family Araneidae; genus Argiope; species Argiope aurantia. Next base: position 133,587 of record JAPMOR010068394.1, on the reverse strand, counting down.
CTTTGTATGAAATTATGTAGGTTGGCATAAGTTCTGATAAATTATTTTAGTAAGTCAGAAACTTAGATGTTTCAGTTCTTTGTCTCAGACAAAATGATGTGTCTTGATTTGTTACTTAATGATTAATTAACCAAATTAATGAATTAATCAAATCAAATTTATCTAATAAACTAAATGAATCCCTTTTCTTATTCTAATTTCAAGCCTAAAAATATTTTAACATAATATGACTAAAAAAAAAACCGGCCCTTTAAAGGGTTAAGATTCAACTATGTTTCCCTCTATGCTATCGGGAGATCCGATTATTCAAAATTTTCGCTTCTTTTTGGTTCGGAATAGTTGCTTATGATCTTCAATTTTTTTAAAGAAGAAAAACATTAAGAAATTATGAAACAAAAGATCATTTTGTTTTCCATACAATAAAGTATTTTCCGAAAAAGCAAATTTCTTTCAAGTAAGGAGACAAAGAAAGAACACTTTTGAATTAAAAAAAAAAAAATCCGATTAAACAATGAAAATGAGCACGTGCGTATTATAACAAAAAGATGTTTATATAATATCTTAATAATCATAATAAATTTTTATATCCAATTCTTTAATACACCCAACGATAAACTTAGCTATTTCGATGAGTAGCTTCTGTTATGGTGGTTGGTTCTCGCCGTCATGGTGGGTAGGTATATAAATGGTGGGGACCAAATATCGTTGATGAGACGTACCTCCTAAGGGAGGAGTTGTACTGTGATCGGTGATTTTTCTTAGGTCTCAACTATGTCTCCTCCTATGCTAATGGGGCGTTCTGATTATTTAAAATTTTCGAGCACCTTTGTCTTGGAATAGTTGCTTATCATATCCGATTCTTTAAAGAAGAGAAACATTTAAAAAAATATGAAACGAAAAGATTGTTTCGCCTTTTCTTGCAAAAAAGTATTTTTGAAATATAATGCAAAAATTTCTTTTAAAATAGCTGCAAAATTTAAGAAAAACGTAGAACATCAACTAAACTGATATCATATAAAATATAAAAATTATTTCTATGTGATAATATTTTTTGAAGGAATCAATGTAAATAGCAGAATTTTTGTTAAATTATTTAAAATTAAAAAGAAACTCTCCGAAGTTTAAAATGACTCTCTTCTTAGGTTCTGTGGTCCGTCTAGTCAAACACCCTTACATAATTTATAAAAATTATCATTTTTATGTATTAAAGGCATCAAAGGAGTCGAAAATCAATTTATAAATATAATCATTAAAAAGATCATCCTTCAAAACATATATGAAGATAAATACTATTTGTCTTACATAGAAATCTACAGTATTATATCTCAAACTGCAAAATTTTACTACACATACGCTATTCAAAACAAGAAATAAAAGCTATTTATTTATAAAGCTAAGATTTTATATTATAGTAATTAATTATAGGTCAAAAAGTAAAAAAAAATAAATTAAAGAGTATTCAAAAGTTACTTTAGAGCATATTAATAAATTTTTTTAATTAAATATTAATAACATTATATATTTTATGTTTCTAAAGATGGAATTCTGTAAGTGATTTGTTTTCTGGAGGTGTTATATTTCACTTATGTGTTTTCTGTATCGATGCTTAATTTTAATATTAATTTAATTATGACTTAACCGATTAATTTAATCACATTGATTTTGCATATTAGTGACTTCACTTATTTATGTAAAGAAGATATTGATTTCAATGTTTATAATTCGTTATAGATTTAAAAGTTTAAAAGAATTTCGAACCTAATAAGTGTTTCTAAAATTTGTTGTTATAAAATCTTAGTCTGCATAGGATCGTTGCAAATTTATTATTTAATGCTGTAATCTCACAAAAATTGTATTACGTTTTGTTTATTAAATATTTGCAAATAAACTTTTCTTATCTCGAATAAACAGTTTCTAATTTTTATGACATTATGAACATATTTTATACAAATATCTACTATTCAGGTAGTATAGTTTGTTAGAATTTTAAAATGACTAAGGACTTACAAGACGAGACCCCTTTAACCGCAGCACTGTAATATCGAGAAATGCAAAAATATTCACAATGAATTCGTATAAGATTTTTCAATATTCGTCTTCTTATCATCATACAGTTTCAATCTTAGTTTGGTGCAGTTCATTTAAATATGCTTAGCAGCTGCATTAAATTGCTACCGTTTCATTGTATCAAATAATACTTTTTTCAGATCAATAAATTATGGGTTAATTTAATATTTTACTATTACTTTCTCGTATGCAATATATGCAAAAGTAAAATATTGTAATTTTTTTAAATGTGAAAACGATAGTTCCTTTTTATGTTTTCATTTTTAAATTTAAAATTCCTCAAACATTGTTATATGCTTCTGAAAGTATTATATACCAAGAGAACATGTTGTAAACGTCAAAAAAAAAATCCGAATTCCTGATTTTCATGCATCTTGACTTTCAAATCTTTCTTAGACAGAAAAAATACATTCTTGGAATTATGTCTGTCAGGAAAAATAACTCAAAACCCTTTGTGCTAAAAGGATGAAATTTCATATGAGTTCTTTATAATAAATTTGAAACATTTTTAAGAATATTTTATATATTTTATAATAATTTAGGTGAACTTCCTCTCCATATATTTCATTTATCTGTTTGAGTGTATTTGAACCCGATGTCTACAAAATGCAAAAGGTTATATGAAGAGAAGTTGGTATAGAATTTTTTCTTGTGAAATGTAGATCCGTATATTTCAAATTTTCAAAAAAAAAAAAATCTATGCATTCGCGTGTATGTAAAAGTAATAACTCAGAAACTCAATGAATTAAATAAATGAAACTTAGACTTGCAATTTTAATTAAAAAAAAATCACACGCTATCAAATTGTAGTTATAAATCGGTTAACAACTAGATGGGCCGAGGTAGTCTGGTGTGAAGGTTTCAGGTTCGAGGAATCGATTCTATAGAAGAAACGTCCTGTAAGCGGGTCTGGTGCACGTTAAATCTGTTGGGGCCAAACGTCCACCAGTTGGTGTGACTTAGAAGCTTGGAGAGGGGCGCTCCAGCTCAGGTGTCGTCCTGCTTATCTGATCTTGGTTCAAAACTACGAGGACCATCTCAAAATAGTATTAGTGTTGCTTTAAAAGGGGCGATAATGCAGATAAACTATCTAAAATGCGTACTCACTTTCCTTCACTATATTATGAAGCTTAAAATATACACGCAAGCAAGATATAGTGGCAATAACCTTGGACATATATACTTCCCAGTCACTAATGTATTAGTCTAACACAGTATTAAAAATATCTACAATTTTTTTCAACTTTAAATTTTAACACTTGAAATGGATATATTCCTGCTAAAAACACATTTTGATTTTGATTTTTAAGTAAGATGTCGGTTTCACCATTATTTTATATAATTTATGAAATCGATTGATTTAATAATTTATAATTAATCATTTATTAAAAGTTATAATTGAAATTTTAAAATATTGAAGGAGGTTCTTAAAATCTATCAAAAATAATAATTAGCAGTTTTTCTGTATCAGAAGAGAAATATTAAAATCTTTATACCTTCATTTCAATCCACTGAGAAGTTACTAGGCACTTAAATTCTTCCAGAACTATTTGTAATGAAATAAAATAAAGTAGCTGCATAAAAAAAGTTAGGAATTCTAGATTTAATTTGAAGCATTTCTGAAAGATAATCTAAATCAGCTGCTAGTATAACTTGTATTTAATAACTAATGCTGAACATTTAGAATGCCATATATATTGTTTTAAGTTTTTTTAAAGTTTTTTGCTAACTACATTTCAGAGTAATATTATCGCAATGTAATCTTATGTATCGAATTCTAAGTACACCATCTTACTTTTTAAAAATTAATTGTCTTAAATCTGGTGATTACCTACGTATTAGTAAATTTTTCTGCAGAAAAATAATTTTTGTTATAATTCAGGTATTTATTGTCTGCAAAATTGAGCATAGTTTTCAAAAATACTACACTGCAATAAGTAATTGAAATTCTCAGGAAAAAAAAAAAAAAAGGAAAAATCACTATAAATTGTAAAAATTGACAATAGAATAGGAAAACGTTACTAGTAATTATATTAAAAACCGTTCGAACTATGTTAGGAAAAAAAATTATATTCGATTTCTATGAGCGCAATATATTAATACTCAACATTCATAGATATTTTTATCTACAAAACAGCAGATGATTGTTATCTGTCTTATGCACAATGAAATGGGAATATTTTTAAAAAGGAAATATAAACAATTAGGATCCTTATGCATGATATATAAATCGTCAATTTTATCAAAATTAATGAGTTAGAAGAACAACAAAATAAAATTCACAATGATGTGTTTAAGCTTTATAAGAATTAAATTTACAGCTTCAGTAATGCTTGAGAAATTTATTTAATAACAAATATGATTGAAAAATTGACAATATTTTGTTTCAAGTGCTAAATAACAATACAGCAGTTATCCTATTTACAATTTATTTAATGTCATAATATTTAATTGAATACTTTTTCCTACAGAATTAGTAAACTAATGTTTCAGAAAAAAAAACTGCGATAAAAAGCTTTTTCTAGTGTTCAGACGTGGTAAAACCGCAAAAAAGCAACCTGGTTACGACGGAGAGGACAGATGACCAATTACCTGTACGGGTGGTCGAAATCGGAAAGGTCATTTCCAACATCTTCAAGCTTTTCTCAACTGAATACCCGTATTCAAAGTAACTTGAATACGGGTATTCGGGTATACGGGTATTCGGGTTCCCGAAACTTAAAGATTAAAATTTTGCAATTAAAACCTTTAAAGTTTCGAATTCCTCAAAGATCTGCGAGGCTTATCACCTTTGGTCTTCCTATTACAGCTATGTCCATATCAACCTTTTTTTAAATTTCAAGATAATTTTACAAAAATAAATAAATAAAATGGTAGTTTGTATTAACACTGTAAAAACATCAATTTATGAAGGCTATTTTTCTTTCAACATTTTATGGCTACTTAAAATTAGACAAGATTAGATTAAATTAATTTACATCTAAAAGTTATACACAAACATTGTAACATGCTTGAAGATTTATGTATTTATCGCATCTTGAACACATTTTCCGATCACAACCGTCAGTGGTGTGAGATGGGCTTTAACTTCACTTTAAAGCCTCTAATTCATCTAGCACCAATTTTCTGTTATTTAATTTTTCAATTCAAGAAAAATAAAGAAAGTCTGTCGGCTCTAAGTCGTGTTCTCTAAAAAGGGAGATAAGGTTGCGAGTCCGTCACAATTAAAGATTTCGTTCAGCATGTTGATCAAGTCGTTCCAAAGAAAAGGATAATACTGGAATCCGAAGTAACGAGTGTGACGATGAACATGCCAAAATTGCGAAATTCCTGCTCAATATTCTTCGCTGCAATAAAAACTCGAGCAACTTCCGCCTAATGGGGATCTTCAGAAGAATGTTATGACCTGTTTCTCCTTCCTGATGATAACATTCTGGAAAAGGGTTCGAAAATCTTGTTTACAGTTACGGCAAATGCCCGGATCTACAAATATGCAACCGTATTTACGTATAATTTTTGGAAATATGTTCGATTCGAAATTATTTCCTTTCCTATTGAATTTGTTTAGTCTATCGGTTTAGTTTAATTTAGTTATATTAATGCTCCGTTTGATAGCTCGATAGCAACCTTAAAAATATTTTGGAACTGAACTCGTAAATTTGAAATCTGAGCAAACATTCCCCTCTTCAAACTGCCGCACCACACCACTTGATGTTTAATCCACAGCATCAGATTTAATGTGCATGCAAGATGGATCTTTAATGGAATTGTCTCGAACACGGAGCCTTCCAGTTCCTTATCATTAGGGGCCTTTTATCATTATTATCACATGGTCTTATTTGGTCCACAGGAGGTTAAGAAAATGCGACCCTTGTGTTTTCTTATATGATGCATTTTCTGTATAATTAACGAATTACAGATTTTAGATGGAAATGTAAAATTGTCCAAAATAGTTATAATGAAAAACAAATTGACTTTCTTATAAATATGATAATTGCAATAATCAAAAATTTAATTAGTGTTTTTTTTTCATTAAACTAAAAATAATGCATTGCTGTAGTTTGAATTTACATCTCTTAAAGTAAAAATACCATTAATTTTATGTAAATGAAACTAGTGACTGTTTCATTTTATAGAATCATTCTTAGAAACGAATTAGTCCGTAATAAAACGTTCAATAAACTTAAAATGTTCTTTCTATACCGATAAAGTAAATATGATTGCATTTCGCAGAGGTCATTCTTTATGAATAAGAGTAATTTGATGAAAAAATCACATTAAATAGTTCTTAACCGTAAATATTCAGTTTTTAAAGTTAAATTTGTTTATCATTTTCTTTTTGTTTCTTTTTTTGAGGTCACCATTTTGCAAAATAAAAAAATTATCATGTACTAAAACAAAAAATAAATTTAACTTTTAATGTTTCACCAAATAGATTTGTTTTTCTTAATAAAAATATAATTATTTGAAGGCACAATGTTATATTTAAAGAGCACTAGAAAAATTCTGAATGAATTTAAAAAAGACAAAAGAAAAACTACAAGCGATATTTTTAAAACTTTTATAGGTTACAACAAAATAAAGTTTATCCTTTGCATTTACAAAGATATTAATTATGAAGGAAATATCGATGATAATCAAACACAAATAGCGCAATTTTGAATATAATGTATCTTTTCATCTGAAGTGCATCAAAGAAATACGTTCTTTTCCGCTATATTCAGTTTGGAACATTATGAAAAAAAGGATATTATTGGATTCTTGTCATAAAGCTTTGATTATAACTGAAAGAAATTCGTTGTACAAATCCAGACATGAATTTTTATTTCTTTCAATTTATTATTTTACTTGTGGAATATGGCATAGAAATACTGGCATAGAAATACAAGTAGATCAGAATTCTTAGTCACGTATTTCACAAAATATATTTAGAAAAAGGTTTGGAATTTTATTTCCTCATCGAAGAGCTTCTTTTCAAGTCTCAGAATTTTTTTTGGAAACTCAAGTCTTAAAAGTGTTTGGATCGACTTTTGGAACGAAAGACATGGAGTTCTCCAGATTTGAATAAAATCAAATATTTTCGAGTACGAACTCTTTTCAATCCAGAACTCTCCAGATTTCGTTGGATTGTTTTCATTTTTTTCCATTTATTGTGACGATAACTTTTCTTAAACTTAATTTTAAAAGTACAGCTTCAGTTTTATGAAAGATTTCTGTTAAAAGTTTCCTTAAGTCTCAAATTAACTTGAAAATACTATCTAATACTATACTAGGTAAGCAATAGGTTAACAAATATGAAAAATTAAATAACTTTTAATAAGAACAGTAATTCTGTTTTCACTCATTTTTTTCGAAAGAGATGATATATCCTAGTTCATTTTGACTTGGGTTCAAAAGTAACACGAATCCATAAAACAGATAAAATAAATAGGTAAAATATATAAATAAAACTAGATTAAATTTAAAAGAAAAATGGCAACATGCGTCAATTAACAATGGCATCAAATTTTGAAATAATTTCCACTTGTCTATATTTTATAAGCTTATAATAAAAACAGAAATTTGAAAATCAAAGCATAGAATATATTTTAACACATTTAAAAAAAAACTTTAACTATAAACTATAAATTATAAAATATAGAAATGTTGGTATAATAGCCAAAAAAATAAAGACAATAAAATTGTAGATTTTACCCTTAACTGGGGAAGTGAAAATTTAGGACCGCATTTTCTTTATACTCAAATTAAATTTTCTAATGAAAGTATTAGTATGAAAATCAACCAATATATTCTGCAGATATTTTTCTTGATATATAAATAAGTTTTAGAAATTTTTCAAAATATATTATCATTGAAAAAATAACTGCGTTTGAACAATTATTTATTCCTCAAATTACATGTTATAATAGATAATATTCTTGGGAAAACATATTATTTTTCACATTTAAAATCATATTTATTTTTCCAGTATACAAGGGTATATAGAAAACAATATAAGAAAAATTCTACAGTTATATGAAAAAAAAAATTGATAATGAATACAATTGATCCCTATTTTTATAGGCATCATCCCTTTTCGAGTGCATTTTAAACATGTAGATTAAGTACTAGTACAAAAATCAGCCTGTAAATTTTGTAGACATTTCTCTTGGCATATGAATATATTTTAGAATTTTTTCAAATACATTGTTTCTTTCTCCTTCATATAAAAGTCTCTGCAGCTCTGCTTCAAAACGAGGATCAGAAGGTTAGAGGATATTTCAAGGATCAAGCTTTAGAGCCATCTGCTAAGCCTTTCATAATACTGGAATACTAAAGGGGAGGTGCGGTCTCACAGAAGTATCACAAAGAAATAGCTGAAATATTTTTAAAAGCACCCGCTCAAATCGGTTAAAAAAGTGCACGTGTAGTGAAGTCAAGAAACTCAAAGCTAGCCACAAGGTCAATCCATTTAATTGAGCTAAAAATAGAATAAGAGTGACTGAAGTCCATCCATAACTGTCTGAGATACCACACATCCCCAGTTAAAGGTTAAATTATTATATAAAATTACACTTAAATGTCCTGTCACCCCAATTATTGATGTTAGATTCCTTTCCATTTACAATGATTTTATATCTTTCTTCAAAACGCTAAATATTGTTAAAAATCTTCAACATTCTTCCTTGCTCTCTTACGCTCAAATTGAAGAATAAAACTTTAAAAAAATACTTTAATGGATGCTGAATGGATACTGGGAAAATATTTCCTGGTGTTAGTAAGAAATTTTGGTGAAATAAATGAAGATTCTAGAAAATACGTGTATTATGGCAGTATATTAGGACTCAAGGTCTAACGATTCTTCTAGAAAGAACTACTTCCTATAAGAAAACTTACATAAAACGAAAGTATGAGGTGAATGAATTGAAAGAAATCTTCTGAAGTATTGTTATCTACACAAGCTTAATAGCCGTTGAGCCGTTTTCATGTGCATATTGTTGATTTCTAAAAGCGCTATATTTGCATACATTTCGGCAGTGTTGTACTAATTGTATTACGTGTACCTATATATTATCAAACGCATTGGATTTCTCTTACCTTACTGTTTCGATAATATTATCATAATCTGCACATTTAAAAAGTATATTGCTCATGGAATTCATACTTTACAGAGAATTAGAGTTATTTGGGCAAGGAATTCAGTACAGTATATCCCAAAATATGTGTAAATATTTTGATTATTATTTGATAAATATTTAATAATAAGCTCTGACATTTCATAACTGAAATAAACTATTAATTAGAATTTTATCTGCTGTGAAAGGGCTTCTAATTGGTGATTATTATTACTCATGTACTGATAATAAAACTAACGCTAAAGCATGGAATTTGGAATTCGTCTGAATTCTTTTTCTATGAACGTTTTCGATTCGTTGTAAATGACCTTGAACAACGACCCTTATGTTTCATGCATCGCTAAGAAACAAATCCAGTATGTTAAGCCTCGATGAATCGGATAAGATGTAATGCCATTTTTCCGCATTAACTGTTAATCATAATTCCATCAAGCTTTTCTCTTGTGGCACGATGGCAACTGAAAGCAATTCGATCGTGCTGAAACTAATTCTTGGGCATATATTAAAGTTTCCCACAGGTAGTCATCCTTCATTCTTAAGTATGCCTTTGAAGACAGAGCTTTACACATCTCTATTTAAAGTCATTTTTCGATTTAATGCATGCCTGAATGACACCAATTACAGTTTGAAATCATTTTTCATTCTTGAACCTGTTTGGAAGATATGCCATTGCACATTCCCTTGGAAACCGTTTTGCAATCATTATTAATTTGGGCATTGATGCTCTAAAATATACTCAATGCAGTTTTGATCTTTTTCCTTTTGATTTTTATATCCTCGAAACTTTCAAATGTTTTCCTACGAAGCACAGAGGGATTATGAACTATAGATCGGAAAATCTATCTGCTTGGGATATTATTACGGAAGATATAACATTAAAATTTGCTGTTTGAAGTCATTCTTTATTTTATAACCTGTTTAGAAAGTTTCCTGATACATGCCTGGAGAGCATGTCACTACACATTCCTACTGAAACTTTACTTCAATTATATACAAATTTAAAAGTCATTTTATATAAATTCCTGTTCAAATTCATTCTTCAGGATTTCTTCTGTTCTTGACCTGACAACTTAAAGCTATTAATTTCGATAAATAAAAACAATCACAATATTTTCAAAGAAGATATCGATAAACTAACAGTCTCTCCTGTACAATAAATAAGTGTGATCCACTGATCTGATATGTTTACATGGTATTCTATGGTCAATCAATATTTAAAATGAGCACATAGCATTAGGTCGAATTAGATCTTGAAGTTTATAAGCTAAGCACTTGTTAAATATAAAAACAAAGATATAATTGTAAAAATGGAAAGTTAATTTATTTATTACATGTCTCGATACTGAAATGCCTCAAACAAATTTTAATACAAAATTACTGTGAGCGCTGTAGACGCCTGGATCATGCGAAATTTCCTCTTCCTTTTATTAAGCGTGACAGCGTGAATCCTTGAGGTGCGTGCTTTGTTCGTTAGAGATGCTCGCCCAAATGGCTTTGTGTGGCAGCGAGATTTTTTAAGAATGTTAAAATATGACTGAGCATACAGTTTCTTCAACTAAGGAGGATACTTTTCTGTACATCAACCCCATAAGAACAAGGGCTGTCATTGCAATTCCTTAGGGGGTAAGGAAGTTTTCTTACCTTTGAACGAGAAATTTGTGCGTTCAATATTCAGAACCCAAATGATCTTATAAATAGGAGGGTTAATTAGAAGCATGAAATTTCCTTATAGCTGAAAAGATTCAACGTTTATGTACAAATTATTCACTTTTTAGACTGTAATAACATATCTGACAAATGAAAGGGATTATTAATTTTTTTGCATTTATATCTGAAATTGAGTAAAGTATTTTTTCCTTTAAAACTCAAAAATCACTTATTAAAATCTCAATATCTCAAGTTTCATTTAAGTAATTAAAGGGGCTGAAATAACAATAAATGCTTTAAAAGAGAATGTTTCATCTTATTAAGAGTTTACATAAACTCGAAGGTGAAGAATTTAGTTAGTTCTCGATTGTTAATACTTTATGGAAAGTTAAATATATTCTACAGAGTAAGGACACCTTATACCTTATTCAACCAAATCCTCAAGATAGCAATTTTAAACAAAGTTTCCATATTTTTCTCTTCTTTTCAATTTTTATCAGTTTTCTCTTAGTTTTGGTAACTTCCCTCTTTCTATGCATTTCGCAAATTTTAATATAAAATTGAAAAATGCTAAAGATTTAAAAGATAAAATAATGCAAAATGGGTTAAACTAACTAATAGACAATCTTTTCAACTACAAAATATTCATATAAATAGTGTATATTTCGTGTTATTATGAAAAACCATTCTGTGAGACAGACATGCAAGTAATCCAACCTACAATATAGCTTTAAATGACACTTTATTTCACAAATAGCGACATAGCACTGGTTGAAGAAACATATCCAAAGCATGAATAAAGGAAAGAACTTTTAGAAATTCACAAAACAAGTAAGTAGAAAATCGTTATTTATAAAAATTTGCTCAAAGTGCACAACTAGAAAGCTCTCTTTACGATCAACGCCGTTGTTATAGTTTTCAAACATATATGGAATTTTCTAGTAGGATGTTCAGATATCAACTCTTAATAGTGGTAATGCCGTGATTCCTGCATTTTCCAGACCCTTCTTTCTTGTCCTAAAATCCGATGAAAAATCGCTAAAGGAATTGTCGAGAGATTTACAGATATTCTTAATGGTAGTTAGGAACTGCCAGCCATTAAGAGTATGTGTAAATCTCCCTTTCCAGCTATGATACTAATATTGCAGGAAAGCCATTCTATTGATTCCCTACAATATTAACATTTCTTCATTTACATAGTCCAGTATATTTCAAATTATGTCGCTAATAAACTTCGAGATTAATTATCAAAGGAAATTTTAAATATTTACTAAACTTAGTTGTAACGATCAAGCAGAAAATTAATTGCAGAAATAATCTTAAATTTTTAAAAGAATTAATCGAGAAATGTTGAATATAGTTTCTTTTCCTTTCCATCACATGTTCGATTTTCTTTTATTTGCTTAATCAAACAGAGCGTAAACAAGAAAAATATTTCATCTTTATTAAAGGTTCTTAAAATAACATAAAATTTTTTAAAAAAAGGGTAGATTTTCATTGATAATTCTGTATTAATAGCGGCAAAAACTTTCGAAGTAATGTGACCGCATTTATTGGAAAATATTCCCGAATTTGTTTATTATGTATGAAATAAGAAGCAACGAATGCAAACGATTTTGAATAAGAAAATCCTTTGAGAATTCCAATACAAATAAAGAAATTCGGTTTTATATTTATATTTTGAAAAAAAACCTGGAATTCTAATGTAAAAATAAATTTCTTTTTACTGAAATACGAATAAAATTTTCATATATGAAAAGACTTTGGATGAAAATGATTACTTAGTTTCTAAACATCATTACAAAGAAACAGAAAGATATTGATTCTTTTCTTATTAGAGAACATTCTTTTAGTTTTGACTTTTCAAAAGTTATTTGAAGAATAAATCCAACTGAATTATTTTCTTTAAGATATTTGGAATATTATAAAAGGAATTTTTTATGTATAGATAGAAAGATACAATTATTGTTTAACAAAATAACTACAAAGTTAAAGTTTCCTGCTTATTAATTTTTTTGTCAAGTATTTTCAGGTAAGTAAATACAAATTAATAAGAAAGAAGTTTGGATATAAAAGCGTTCTCAAAATATTTTTGAAAATAAATAATTAAATGAGAAGGAACTTTCTGAAAGTTTCCCAATTTAATGTAAGTTAAACATAATGGCGATCGTTAGGCATATATAAATAGCAAATAATAATAATAAAAAATCGCTGTATTAACAGCTCGATTAAAAAGTATTTTATAAATCAATTTATTTCAATAAAACATCTTTCGGACTTAAAGTGCAAAAGTTTTAATTATGTAATATCTGTTGAAAATAAAGTTATATGAATAATTTTTATACCTGTAGTAAATCGAAATATGTATATTATTTTAAAGTTATTTTACTTATCATGAATGTAGAACTATTTAACTATTTATTGTAATTGTATTAAAGTATTTAATGAACTCTACATGTTAACATATGACTACGTTCGACAGGAATTTTTTGAAAAAAATTTGATAATAGTTATATTTTTGAATATTTGCGTAAAAAAAGACTGAAAAAACATCTATGAAATCAACATATACCAGTTAAGTGGTAAAAGATTTTTTAAATTAGAAAAAGCGCTTTTTTTTAGATAAAAAGAGGTGTAAAACAAAAATCTTCTAATTTAGGAATCTGTCAAATGACGTGTTTAAAATTGTGCAAATAGTTCAAGACATATATAATTTAGTTGCTGAACTAAAAAAAAGCTGTATTTCTATCCTGTTTTTTAAAATAATGAGGCTCAGATAATAAATAACACGAAATTTTTTTCACATTTTGAAGCATTAAAACAACTATAAAATATCTCTAAAAGAATATATTATTTATTAGCTAGTTCAAGAACTTCAGAACATATTGAGAAGTTATTATATAAAATCTGAACAAAAAATAATCATTAGATTTTAATTTATGAGTTTGTATAAAATTTCTACCAAAGTTTAAAATTTGTGAAGATAGAATTTAATTATGTAAAATAGCTTTTAAAACCTGTGTAAATGCAAAGATAACATTGAATGAATTTTCCCCAAAAATAGGTTTTGGAACAAAATTCTACCACAGGAACCTGATCAAACATTAACAATATTAAATTTTTAAAAAATCATAATTTCGAAAAACATCAACTTTTTAATGTAGTCACCTACCTTAAAATTTTTTTATTTAAAATAATAAAAAATTTAAATATGAATCTTTGAATAATATTTTTTAAATATTCGCATTGTGATTGAATATCTCAGATTAACCGCCTACTTCTATTACTGGCCTTTATCATTTTTAAAGCAACGTACCTCTTCTAATAATAAAAGAAAATGAAGCTTTACAAGATATACTGTTTTCTTTAAGTTACCAAATTTGGTACAAATGAAACTTTGAGGCGTGAACTCGTACAAAGGTAATTTTTAAAACCCATATTTAGAATTTTAATTATTTTAAAATTAAGTAATATTTTCTAGGTTTTTTTTCTATAGCTTCTGGATATATTAAAGCACAAAAATATCAATTCTAAACCAAAATTTATTTAACACAATATTCAACAAATAAAGCTTGAGAAAGATATAAATTAATTGCAAGTTCCGAATATTTTTAAATTATGTCACTCCAGAAAATATTATTTTTTGAATGAGAAGAAATATATAATTTTGGTAATAAGAAAATTTAATTTAAATTATTAATTAAACTATATAATTATATTACACTGGTGTGCAAAAATTAAGGGCTAAGTGGAAAAATTAGCATATCAGCTGAACGAAGAGGCAGAGCAGACAGAAAGACCAATCAGGAGATTAAGTAAGGTGATGTACGGTAGCACATGCGCAGATATGCAGGTAGACGTAATGGGGGAGTATCTGAGTAGTATAAAGCATGTTGTCGGTGTAAGATCAGTATTTCTCGCAAAGAGATTGCACGCCGTATAGCAGTTAAAATCACACCGAGTTGCTGCCTCAGCGAGAAATGGCGAATAATCAATCTGTTAGACGACATCTGGATGCTTTTACCCGAGGTCGAATCATTGGGAAGTTGGAGGAAGGCCGCAGTGTGACAAGTGTGGCTGCAGAGTTCGGAATTGCTCACAGCATCGTTTCACGACTTTGGAGACAATTTCAAACTACAGGAACAGCTATCCGGGGGTTCAGTAGTGGTCGTCCATGAGGAACCACACCCGCAGATGACCGGTATATTGTCTTACAGGCCAGAAGAAACAGGCGGCAGACAGCGGGAGAAATCGTTAGACACACGACACGGGCGACTGGGCGACCGATATCGCGTTTTACCGTGGCCAGAAGACTGCACGGTGGTGGTCTGTTTGCACGACACCCTATACGGTGTGTACCTCTAACGCCTGCACATCGGAGAAAGCGTTCTCTGTGGTGCCGGGGACATCGGAATTGGAGAGACAATGAATGGGGACGAGTACTCTTTATAGATGAGAGCAGATTCAGTCTGAGTAGCGATTCTCATCGCATACTCATCTGGAGAGAGCGGGGAAGCCGCAATCATCCCTCGAACATCATTGAAAGGGACAGGTATGGAGGTCGCGGTGTTCTCGTTTGGGGAGGCATCATGCTTGGTAGTCGTACAGACCTTCACATCTTCGACGCAGGTTCAGTCAATGGGACCCGTTATTGTAACGAGATTCTTCTTCCATATGTGCGTCTTTTTAGAGGCGCTATGGGTCCGCAGTTCCTTTTCATGGACGACAATGCACCATGTCATCGCACAGTAGCTGCCGAACAGCTCTTAGAGAGTGAGGATATTGAACGTATGGATTGGCCGTCACGATCTCCGGATTCCAATCCCATCGAGCATGTATGGGATTTTCTAGGCAGATGCTTGGCAGCTCGTACCTTACCACCAGTAACGATTCGGGAGCTTCGATTGGCGCTGCAAGACGAATGGGCAGCAATGCCTCAACAACTCATTGACACCCTCATTCTCAGCATGGGCAGATGCTGTGAAACCTGCCTAGCAGTCAGGGGAGATCATATCCCCTACTAAAGACCAGATGTTTCTTGCTGGACACCCATCACAGGGATGTTTCGGCCTTCAGTAGCATTGCGCTCCATGCTACTTTTTCAATAAAGCTTCTTTTTACCCCTCTTATTTCTCTTTTAGTAAGTGTTGCTTACATTACACAGGTCCTTACGTATTGGGGATCTTACGGTATTAAATGTGTTGATTTAGAAAGCTTTTGTACAAAGTTATATTGAAAAAGTCGTCTCGTCCTTAATTTTTGCACACCAGTGTATATATAAACTAATTAATTAAACTATATAAAATGCTTTATACATTTGATTTATCATATATATACTATGTATATATAAGGCCACATTTATAGATAATTTTTTAAAAATTTATTATGCATAGCAGCGTTGTTCAACCTTTCAGTATTCGCGGCCCAGTTTTCAATCATAATTTTCATTGCCCTCCCCCCTGCTTACAATAAAATGTATACAAAAATAATGTATATTGAGTATTTTGGATTCTGTTTTTAAATTAGTTTTAACTAACTGCCAAAACAAGAGTAAAAACGAGCCAACGTTGGCGAGAAACCACATCTTGCATTTTGGACAAGCGGGCGGTGAACAGATGAAGCGAATGAAAGCGGGGAAAATTTAAATATTATATTTGAAATAAAAGCCAAACAGGGAGATAACGTTAAAAGAATATGAAAGAAGAAAAATTCTTTAATGAAAGTTAACCTAGACGGGGTGAATTTAGAAACTGGGAATAAATTTTTTCGATTTATAAAAGAAATAAAACAGAAGTATGAATAAACAAAAGTGAAAAAAATAAGCAATGATTGTGGAAGGGAATCCACACGACCAATGCCTTCTCGAGCATGCGCGGAGCAAATGGTTTCTCGTAAGAAGAAGGAAAATGTTCAGTAACGGAAGTTTCAATTCCAGACACTCTCATTCGAGTCGATCCTTTTATCGCTATCGAATCCATCGTGAATGTGTGTGTTATATATGTTTTCGTGTTAATTGCAATTCACCATATTAAATATTCACGGCAGCAGATTTATGCAAACTCACGGATAAAGTTTTAAGCGGAAGTAAACAAGTATTAGACGATAGTCAAGCATCAACAAGTACACAGACAAGCGTGGTTCCGAAAATAAAATCAAGAAAATATTCTCAATAATACTTAAATTTTGGGTTTACCAGTATTGAAGTAAATGAAGAAGAAAGGACCTGTGTATCATTTGATCACAAATGTTGACCGCAGACAGAATGAGACCTAATAAACTTAAACGACATTTGGAAACGCTTCATAGTGAGTACGTCAACAAACCCAGAGAATTCTTCGAATTAAAATTAAAATCATATAAAAAGCAAAAATTACTTTTTAAAGAAACTTTGTGAATAAAAGAGCCTTAATTGCATCTTACAAAATTTAATATAAAATAGTCAGTAAAAACCTCACACCATTGGTGAAGAGCTTATTTTGCCAGCAGGAATTGAGATTGCAGAAACTATATTTGGTGATAATTTTTTCAAAACAATTGCAAGTCTATACCTCTTTCAAATGATACTGTTGCTCGTCGAATTGGCGATATAACTGAAGATGTACAGTGTCAGCCTTTTCTCAAAGCTGCGGGACAAATGGCTTTCAATACAGCTTGAAGAAGCAACAGATAGTAATAAAGATGCTCATTTAATTGCCATGTTCGAATTTGTGATAATATGTCAGTAGTAGAAGAACTACTTTTCAGCAAACCAATAGAACTCAAAACAACGGTCCTCGCATTATTTGCTCTTTTAAATGATTTTATGAACTAGGCAAACATAGAATGGAAAAATTGCGTCGGAATATGCACCGATAGTGCTCTTTCAATGTCCGGAAGATTCCAAGGTATACAAGCACTTGTAAAACAAGAATCGCCTCAATTGATCTGGACACATAGAATGATCCACAGAGAAGCTTTGGCTTCTAAAGAAATGAGTCCTGGTCTGAATATTGTGTTAACTATGGTTGTAACCGTAGTAAATTATATAAAAATGATACCCCCTGAAATCGAGAATCTTTTCCGCACTTTGTAAAGACATGGGTTCAGTACATTCAGCTTTACTATTTTATTGCGAGGCAAGATGGTTATCACATGGGAAATTTTTGCAACGTGTTTATGAATAAAGAGAAGAAATCGCCATTTTCCTAGAAGAAGAAGAAACATATCGGAGGCGAAGAATTTTCGAGATGGTTTATTTGTGATGAAATTGAGCAACTTGGTCGACATATTCGAGAAAGTAAATAACTTGAATCTTCAACTCTGAGGAACAAATACACATATGTTGGATACGAGTGATAAAGTTAATGCTTTTTGTGGAAAATTGGAATTGTGGAGCAGAAATTTAAAGCAAAAAAACCTAACAATATTTGCAAATGCGGATGATTGTACTAAAGCTTACAAGGCTGAAGAAGAACATGTAAAAGTTATTTGTGTAACCATTGAAAATCATTTAGTCATGCTGGCAAAGAATTTTAAAAAGTCTTTTCATGCTGATGACAAACTGATAGCAAGTTACGAGTGGGTTAAGGATCCATTTCATAAGACTCCAGAAGGATGAGGAAGAAAAATTCATAGACTTCACGACAAGTCGCGAAATTAAAAGACAATTTAGTAATAAATCACTATTTGAATTTTGGTCAGGAGTAAGGATGATTTTCCTGGACTAAAAACAAGGGCATTTCACATTCTATTACCATTCAATGTCCTACCTTTGTGAAACTGGATTTTCTGCTGTGGCTTCTTTGAAGACAAAATATAGAAACAGAACTGAGAGTGGTTATTTCTAATATTAAGCCTTTATTTGAAAAACTTTGCTCTGCCAGACAGGCCCAAGGAAATCACTAATAATTATTAAATTTGTTTTTAATTTAGTATGTTTTGATTAATTAAGTTTTGATTTAGTAAGTTGTTTTACTTTAATAAGTTATTAAATATGTCGAAATGTATCTTGTTTTTCATGTGTATGTGTGCTTTTCTTTCAGTCAGTTAATCAATTCTTTAAAATAATATTTTCTCTTGGATATTCTTGCGTTCCCCCCTCTAGTGTGTAAGCGTGCCCCTAGGGGGGTTGAGAATCGCTGATGCATAGGATTAGCAGTAATTAAATTTGAATTACAAAAATGCTAAAAATTGCACGGGAAAAAACAACACTTAATGGAAACTTTTACATTATTTTAAAATTAATAAAACGATGTCTATTTAACGATAACAGTTAAAAAGTCATTCAACTTTTTTCGAAATTAGGACTAATATTAAGATATATTTTTGCCTACATTCCGATTGCATATTTTATTATTGCACTGAATTTCCTCTGCTAAATTAAATATTTAATGTAATTTTTTTCCATTGTGGAAAGTTAAAGTAGAACTACTATTACCAGCGTAGTTGAGCAGTTTGAAGAATTAGAAAGTATATTTACAGTACAAATGAAATTTTAACAGCATTTAAGTCTATTTGCTTTAATTTGTTTATTATATTTCTTTCTTTTATTTATTTTTCATTTGTTCTACTATAAATACTATAATTTTTATAATTCTCCTTTTTCTTTATTTCTTCTGTTCCCTCCTACTCCCTCCTTACAATAATTTTCCCTTTTTAATTTTCTGAATTTTTTTCTGAATTTCGTTTTTTTCCCCTCTTTCTCTCTTTTTCTATAATTTTTTATACCCAATATATGTTGTATACTTACTTTGTTTTCTTATTTCACGAAGCCTATGTTTTTGCAGCTAAATTCTGACTTTTATTTAAATATTAATGATTTCTATGCTGGTATGAAGCCGTTCTTGAAATACACATTATATTCACCAATCTTACTAACTTTATGGTATCATGAAAAACAATGCACATTTATATGATCGATTACTTGAATAATAAAATTTCATTATCCCCATAATATCATGAATACGACTCGATTAAGAAGGTACATATACATATAAAAAAGAAAAGGTGTAAGATTATTGACATAAAGCAAATTCCACGTCTGTCACAATTTGCAGCTTAGAAATATTTTGTAAATAGAATCGCATGCATAAGAGATTTTATTGAAATTGAATGCAAATCGATATTTCTTGCTAATTAGTTGGCCGCAAAAGGCGGCTACTTATAAATGTAGAATCCACAACTATATAAAATTTTGATCATATATAATATGAGTGAAAAATATGAATATAATGAAAATTGGATACTATGTCAAATAAATTCTCTTTCGAACATGCTTTCAAAAGAACAATATTTTGATATTAAATTTAATGATTTAAATATTTACATATGGCCAACCATAATTTTACAAAATTAAAAAATGTAATTAATGACAAAGTTATATCCTCGTATATATTGCATGAAAGAATAATACAATGGTTTGAAAAACTAAATAAAATTTGTTCAATAGAAAATGAATTTTTGAAAACTCTAGCTAGAAAAATAAAAATTATCCATTCAAATAAAATTAATATCTGAATTTTTTAAATAATATATCAAAAAAATGCTAGTTATAATGTAAGAATATATGTCAAGCTGAAAGCAGCCAGAAAATATAATTAACTGTTGTAAACTTATCAAATGAAGTTAAAAAAAATATCTAATTCAATGATATTGAATTGAAAAATTCATTCTTCAGAGCATAATATTTAATTGCAAAAAAGCGGCAAATGAAATTTAATGTATCAAATAAAGCAATTTACTTCAATAATAGATTTGATAATGGAAAAATTAATGAGATTAACTCTTTTAATCATCTTGCCTTTGTGGAGTGAATTATCTAATTATGGCCTTCCAAACTTAAGACGGGAAATAAAATCATTCAAATACTCTATAATTGGATACAAAAATTGCACATAATCTCAAATGCCTAAAGCATTTTATGTATTCTAAATTGAATCATTAGGACAGCACAATTTCGAAACAGAAGATGTCATTTAATTAGATTAAAAAGAAACTAAAAAATTACAGGCTTAAATGATTTAATGACTCATTAATGAGATGAAATAAACATAAAATGGTTATTTGTGATGATTTGCTTAATTTTCACACTTGCAATTGATGAAAATTTAGAAAATTTTCTCTTCTGTCAGTTGGCTTCAAATGTATTGGACTAAATGAAATTAAGTAAATACGAGGGTCATTTTTTTATGTTCAGATCGACCATTAAACGTCACTCAGTATGAAGAATAAAGGGATTTAGTACATTATGTTCAAAACATAGTTACTTTCTTTGACATAACTGCCATGAATATTCAAGCATTTATTATACTGATGGATCAGATTCGAGATACCTGTTAACAACATTTAGTGGCATTTTTAACATTTTAGCGGAATGAAAATATAATTTATGCATACTGATAATAAAATTTTACCAAATGCCTATTTAATTATATCAAATGCAAATGTAAAACAAAAGAAAACTTCTTTTATTTAAACTTTTCGAAATAACTAGATGATATATCTAATAATGCCCAGGAAAAATATATTTTTATATTTTTCAATATAGAAAATTTAAATACTTAATTAATTAGATACAATTTTAATTAATACTTTTCTTATGCATCAGCATATGTGAAAAAATTTAGACGTACCTTATGAGTAACAAACTTATGAAGCAAAGGATGAAATCATCACATATTCTGTTAAATTAACTTTTGAAAGTTAAAATGTGTAAATGTAATCGAGAAAGAAATAGAAATGTTTTAACCTTTATTTTTGTTGTTTCTTTCTTCTTCGGATTATTTAAAAATTATAATAAAGAAACTATTTTCCTCATATGAAGTTTTATTTTTTAGTTAAAATGAAATATATTTAAATAAATCAGGAAAAAATTCATAAGTTTTGTATTTAATCGAAAAATTACAAAAGATCAAACGATTTTTGAAAATTTTAGATGATTTTTTTTACAGAGCCAATTAATATTAAAAGAATGAGGCAGAATTTAATTGAAATTTGTAAGTGATTATCAAAGTGTTTATAGAATGGGATATGAAGATAGTCATTTAAAACAAACTCTTTCAATCATTTATAGTTTTATTTTTAGTTTAGATGAATTACCATTATTTTTAAATAAATCAGAAAAAAAAAACTCATAAATGTTATATTTACTCAAAAATTTCCTGATTGTCCGAAACGATTTTTAAAAACTAGGTAGAAAACTAGGTTGATTTTTTTATAGCAAGAAATTAACATTACAAGAATTAAGCAAAATTTAGCTGAAATTTGTCAGTAGCAACTTCAGTAAGCTTTTATAGTTGGAAATATGAAGATAGCCATTTTGAACAAACTTTTTCTATCATGAATTCTCTAGTTTTGTTTTTAGTTGAAATATCTTCATTTTTAAATTAATCAGAAAAAGAATTAATAGATTTTTTTTTATTTAATCAAAAAATTACAGATCGTCCCAAACGAGTTTTAAAATTTACTGAAAACTAATATTTTATAGAGTAAGGAATTAATATTAAAAGAATGAGACACAATTTAATTGAACTTTGCGTCTGGCAACTAAAACAAGTTTTTACAGTTTGAAATATGAGGAGAGCCATCTAAGAAATTTATTATTTTCTTGAAGTGTACTTATTTTTCCTTATATTTGTCAGAAAAATGTGTTTGAAAAACATCGAACAGTTTCGAATTGGCCACGAAATCTTTCCCGCTTCTGTTTTATTTAGATAGTCTAAAAACAATATTTTTTTTCATATTCCATCTCATCGAGTATCACCGTATTTAGTTAAATTTTAGAAAATATCATATTTATATACATTTTTTCTACTTTAAAACATATCACTGGATTTTAATTTTATTTCTACTAATAATAAAGTTGAATATGTGTCCATGTATTTGTTTTCTATCTGCCAAATCTTTTGATGGAAAACTATTAAATGTCCCTCGGATATATATTGATGTGTGGTAATATGTACCAAGGTGCAAATGTTAGGAAATTTGGAACTAAGCGGAATTCGTATGTATTTCGCAATAACTCCCAGATGTATCACAGAAAAAAAAACGATTTTAACTTGAAATCTTGAAATTTAAAAAAAATTATTAATGATATTATTTTTAATTTTTTTTCTCATTTTAATCAGTTTTAATAATATTATAAGCACAATTTATAAATGTATATTCTACTGTTAAAGTAAACTTATAAATCGTTTTCATTATTGCTACTAATATTTTATCCCTACTTCTTTGCCATTATTGATGATTCAGATAATAAATTTTGATTTAACTTTCCATAATGAAAAAATTTTAATATAAACTATTTGCATTTGATAAAATTTTTCAAATACTGATACATTTATAGCTAAGGATTCCTCAAGCATTGGTTAAAAAGTTTTTTCAACATACCAATTTTTAAATATTTCTGTTCTATCTGGATATATAATTATATGGGTACATGCAATGAGAGAAAACTAAGAAAATGTCTAGAAGAATTTAAAAAAAAAGATGTAAAATTTTAAAACTGCATGTATATCGAAAATTTAACTGAAATTTTGCATCAGGCCTTTTTTTTTTATCCGGCAAACCACCTAATAGTTGATCTAGCAAATATATAAAAAAAACCATTTTTTATTACAATTTAGAAAAATTGGATTTGCACAAATCAAATATGAAAAAATTTGCCTTTTATTTTTTATTTTATTTCATACGTAGTAGCTGAAGCAGGTGGATATCAGAATTTTGAGTTCTGTATTGTAAAAAAAGATTGTTCGAAAAAGATTTTACTCTGTAGAACTTCTTTATCAAACTCAAGCATGGAATACTTGGAAAGGTTATCGTTTAGAAATATATAGTTCGAATTTTTAGACAGAAAAATATTGAATTCTGAAACGAAATCATATCATATTGGCTAAAATCGAAACATTCTTGGTGTATTGGAAACTGAGCTTCTACTTTAAAAAGAGCATTTAAATCTTTTTAATCTGACGAAATAAACTTATACTCGAAAAAGGTTTTAGAAAAAATTTTAAAAATGCTATAATGTATTACGAATTTTATAAAGTATTCTTTCTCTCTTCTACTCTTAGTGAAATAAAAAATATTTGACCTCAACAAAGTAACATTACAGCGATATTAACCAAAATTAAATATTTAGGGGATTGGAAACTAACGTTCTATTTTAAAAAGAGCATTCAAATCATTCAAACCTATCAAAATAAATTGATTCTCTTACAGGACATTAAAAATTTTAATTGTAAATTTTGTTCTTAATTTCGCAAAGTAATCTTCTTTCATTTCTTGGTGAAATATATGAAATGTGACATTAACAATCATACATATATGTAATATTAAGGCAAGTGGCAGCTTGTCAGTTCGAAAATTAACAGTGCAGCAAAATAATATTTGTTAAGTTATTGCAATTACAAAAAAAAGGGTGAGGGGTAAAAAATAGGGGAAAAAATGGTTTTAAGATATCCGACTAGGTTTATAAAAGATTCTAAAAGAAAATAAATATTTTAATGTTTATATGATGTTTTTATTATTTATATAATAATGAAAAAAAGGGAGATTATTATTTAAATAAATATGTAGCTTTGTAGAAAAGTAAATCTCAACATTTACTAACAAAAACGAGAATTGTTCCAGAGAAAAAAAAATTGTTACAGTTTTTCATGTTTCTTTGTAACATGATATGGACAATGTATCTTAGAGTGTAACCAATTATTATGTAAGGATTATATTCATAAATAAAATTTTTGTGTGTAATATATGAAATTATCTATGAATTTTTGGAATTTTTTCATCATTAGACAATCATAAATCCCCTTCTAAAGCCTTCAGCATCAAATCCACAGTTCTTAACATTCTGCATAACATCATGAGCACTAATTATAAATTTCATTAATATACCTTGATTATTTTTTTAAGATATGAAGATATTTGTATTGTAGAATAATGAAAGAACTCGTTCTTCAGAAAATGCATTTAAAGTTTTTGAATGCTTATAAATAATCATCAGGTACATGTCAATAATTCGCTAAAACTTGGTTTCAAATTAACATAGAAACAAAATTAAAGGTATCCCATTAAACAGAAACATGACTATTTTTTGAAAATTCAATAAATATGTAAAAATGCGAATTTTTATCCAAATTTATGTTTTTACCCGAATTGGATACCTTAAATTGTACACTTCCGTTTCTGTTAAAGATGGAAACCCCGAAGTTTTAAACCCACTCTTAACAGGTATATATAGCAGCATGCTTCGGATGACTAAGCCGACAATTTAAAGCATTATAAATGCTATTATAAACATTTTCCATAGTTTGATATTTTGGTATGAACTAGATTGTACGAATCTAAAAGTGGGTTTACACTCGGCCAGTTATTAGACGGTCAATAAAACAACGCATTTTCAGAAAAGGACTGACTTATGTTTGTAACAATTTCATACGATAATTTCATGCACTCCATCTTAGGCTATAATTTGCCATTTTGCGTTCCTGGATCATTCTTTTCATAGAAATGATCTATAATAGCTTCTTAAAATGTTAGATGTTTACAGACACGCGCATACAAAAAAAAATGGTAAAATAAAAAAATAAGGTCAACATGACTAAGTTTGAAAAACTATAGAAAAAAAATAGCAAATAAGATGAAAAATAAAAATAAAAACACACACAACCTCGAATCCGAAAGAACAAAGAACGAAAAATATCGCAATTAATCAATGATAAGAGATCAAATTTTCCCGCCAAAAAACCTCGCGAAATTCTACAAACGCATGCGCAGTATGAAAAGAATACAATACAGCGGCATTTTGTTGTCCAGTCAGGACAAGTCCTTGCTATGAACTGAACAGCATTTGTCAGCCTGTCTACCGGCCGTCTTAGAACTGGTCGAGTGTAAATCCACATTTATATTAACTGTTATGTAATCCAAAAAAAAAATGTGGCATTGGGCGCTAATTCATTGGGATTTAGTATTATTTCTGAAATATACTTTTTTTACACGTGAACGAAATATACTTTTTTTTGCAATTAAGATTTCACCAATGGCTAACAACAAGCTGTCTGCATTCAGTATTCCCCAGGCATATAAATAAGGCGATACAATTTTTGAAACAAAATTTGCAGTACCTCATTTCATCTTCGACCAATTACATCGTATTAGAGACAAGTGGTACGCTTTTTTTCTGAAAGAGATTTTATGGAAGAGAAATTAATTTTTAAGAAGAAAAAAAATTATTACTGGATATAATTGTTTACAGAAATGATAATGAACCGAACCGACAAATAATAACGAAGTGAGTCGATATGAATACGTATGCAAAGTGCAATGAATATTCATAACGATAAACAGCTACCTTAAGAGCTACCACAGACTAACTGGAACATATATCTTGTGTAAAACACCATCTTATTATATATTTTATTAGCACACCGAAATGTCAGTTGTCTTATATATTAATTTTTTATTACTGGCCAGAAGTTGCTTGTTTGCGTATTGCGATAATTTTTATCTATTTCTATCATATGATCTGACAAAGATTTTAAGTCTAAGTCACTTTCTTGAAAATTGTGGCAATATATATAAACATTCAAGGCCTGGAAATCTGTCAATGGTTTGAGACTCAAGCTTTAGGATATCTATATATACCTATATATATTATATATACACTTTAGAATTCATTCTAAGGAAAGGAAAGAAATTTCCATTAGGTGGAAAAGTATTAATGTATATTTTTTTCATTAGAATTTTTCAATTATCTTATATTTCTTGTTATATTTATCCTTATTATATTTCTAATCCATTTCAGACAAATATTTATATTTAGGTTTCTTATTTATTAAAATATTTTCGCGTATATGAAGTTAGCGTACTTAATCGTGTGTTAACTAAAGTCAAAGATACCACTCGATACAACAACAAGGAATTAAGCCTAACATCTGTTTTTATCCACAAAACCAAATGACACGAATCTTCCAAATATAGAAAGATACAGAAATTATAAGAACATTCTAAAACAAATGAGAAATAACAGAAAGTAAATCAATTACAAAATAGCTTTTAGGAAACTTTCTTGTATTCAGACACGAATTTGCGACCTGTCACTTTCTTTGCATAGCATTCTACCACTGAGCCATTCATTCCGAGCCAAGTTATAACCCGTTTCGTTACAATATTTATATTTTGATCCATGACAAAGATTCTTATTATTTACAATAAAAATTCATTTTTATTATTTCTTAAAAAATATTGAAGAATTAAGTTTTTGATTATTATTTCTTATTAATTTAATTATTATTTATATTTAGAGGGGTATTTCAAGATAAAGTGAATTAAGACTGTATTCATTATCATAAACTGCTTTCAAACAAACATCTTAACGGAAAATACAAGAATTAATAGCAAATTCGGTAATTATCCGAGAAGAGCCTTTGCTTATGAGAATATAATGCATGAAAAATGTATTCATTAATTAAAAAATATTCTGTTAGTAAGCCGGAAGAAGAAAGCAAATTCTTTTTGTTTAGAGAAAAAAGAAAAAGAATTATCCTCCACTCTCCACTATTTCCTCCTGAAATTTCATAAAAGTTAAAAGTATTAGGAAAAAAAAGAGATTGTAAGAGAATAGAAATGATAAGAAATTCCCAATGAAGTGTCACACTTGTTAGTTAAAAAGCAATAGGAATGAGGGTTTTAAATCACCTTTAATCTCTTTACAATAGCAGGTATCGGAAAACTTTCCATGCAAAAGTTGTCTTTTAAAAAGAATAGATAATTATATTCGTTTACTTTCCTAATCCTTTATTTAATTAAATTTTTATTATAAATATTGTTTTTAATTTATATTTATATTTTAATCCTTTTTCTTTTGCTGGCAGAAATTTATTTGCTTTTATAGATTAAAACAAGGGAAGTGGTATCTCGAAACCTCTTCACATACCCTCTTCTATAAGGCGCTATCCTTCCTCCTTCTGTGCAAAATGATAGGCTTTGGGCAAAGTGGTGAAGATCACGAACTATCAGAATTTTATTTTTTGTCCCTTATGTGAGAAATGTGTGTTTTGCATATAATGAAGAAAACAGAATATGCATTTTAGACATTTTTTTTCGATCGACTGAAACCATCATTTAACAGATTAACGATTATAAAGATCACAAAATGAAATTCATTCATTTAAGTCAGCGCGTTTCAGTACTTACTTAATAATACATACAGCGTTCAGTACATAGAGCACTTACATATATGCGAAGTACAGACCGAACTTTGACGGAAATGGTTAAACCGTTTCCAATCATTCTCGGACAGATAAACTTCCCGTGAGGAATGGTGTCCCAAATTTGATCGAAATCTATAAATTTCATCACCTATGGCAAAGCATTTTTTGAGACACCGTGTTCGTAGAAAGAGAAAATAGAATTACAAAAAGAGTTCGTTTTGGCGTCAGTGAGTCTGAAAACGTGAAGATTCATCCAAATCGCGAAGTCGAATAATTTAGATCAATACTTCCTTTTGATATATCTTGCATATGAAAATGTATGAAGTAACCATTAAAAATGAAACAAAACATTCAACATACATCAAAATTTCGAAGTTGAGTATTCTGATTTATAATATTTTT
>JAPMOR010068394.1:81571-105160 GCA_026543865.1 Argiope aurantia | reverse complement strand
GGCCATTAATACTGAATCAAAACATTCAGCATACATCAAAATTTCGAGGTCCATAATTTTGATTTGCAATATAGTTTATTTTTCAATACTTTGCATATGAGAATGAAAGAAAAAGTAACTAAAATTGGAACACATCAATCAACATGCATCAAAAGTTCGATGTTGAATATTTCTTATACTTTGCATAAGAGAATGTAAGAAAGAATGTAATGTTGAGAAAGAATGAATGAGAATGTAATGTTGAATGTATTGAAACAAAACAATCAACACGATTTAAATTTTCGAGGTCGAATATTTTGATTTGCAATACTTTCTTTCGGTATACTTTGCAGACGAGAAAGTAAGGAAGGGTCAGTAATATTGAAGCAAGGTGCAGTATATCTTGACAGTTTGATTATTATCATAGACAATAAAATATGACTGGTTAAAATGTATTACAACGATCCTGAAAGTGTTAAAATGTCTTACTTTATACCATTTTTTAGATATTTCAATTCTGTTAACAGGAAATAAATTGCAAATATGTGATTGGTTCATAGCAACCCATGCAAATAACAAAAAAGTTAAATGCAAAAATTGTTTTTTTTTTGTTACGAAGCAATATTATAATTTTAATTATATTTCTACCTTTAGATTCGAGAATATTATTCTGAAGTAGAAATTCGGTCCCATTTCTCATTATTATTTTTAGTTATCGACAAATTCGGTGCACACTTTCAACTTTTCTGCCTCTGTCATTCAAAACCATTTAAAATGATCTTGTTATTGTTTTCTTTGCAGTGTGCTTAGTAGTGAAAATATGTAGGAATGTCAAGAACACAGTTTTCTCTGGACATATTTTTTCTTTTATTCGAAATAAGTAACAGATATTATTGTAATTTACAAAAATTCCGATACTTTTTTTGGGAACGAATATTCTACTTATAGATTTTACTTTTTCCCAAAAACATAATTTTTGGTTTACAAACATAACTCAGAAGCGGATATAGCAAGACGAATGAAATTCACTTTGCTGTTTCTGTACCAAAATTGTTGAAATAATCTGAATTTTATTCGTAAAAATAAAGATAGAAATATCTCTAAAAAAGAAAAGGCACTGATAAAAATATCACAATTCAGTTCATTTCATTAAAATGACCTGCAAACAGGTTTTTATTTTTGTGCATAACAAATGGTTTAAATTAAATTAAAAATAAAAAAAAATCAACGAAAGATTTCTAAACTGAAAAGTTTCAGAAGAATTTCAAATAAACATACGCAGATTTTTGCCTCAAAAAATTGAGAATGCACCAATGAAATTTTTGTAATATCTTGCATACAAAGAAAGTATCAATATTTAGTTGCATGACTTTTGTCCTTTGTAATACCTCTAAACGTCGTCGTACAGATACGAAAAATGTTTGATGGTATTTAAAGATATTTTAACGCATTTTTCTTGCAACACTTGTTTCAAATGGGATTTGTTTCAAATTTTGTGTTTTTGAATCACTATTTCGAGTGTGGCCCATAGATATTCAATGATATTGATGTCGGCGGGCTATGGTAGTTTGTGTAAGTGCTGTTTGAATGAAAAAGACACCACATTTTGACGTTCCGGGGAGGGACAAAAAATATATTCTATTTGGGGTCGTTGTCGTATTTTTATATATATTTATATAAAAAATATATTCTATTTGGGGTCGTATTTTTATATATATTTGGGAAAAAATATATAAAAATATATAAGGGACCAAAAATATATTCTATTTGGGGGCGTTGTCCTGCTATAAAATGAAATCTCCATCTAAACTCAACTAATTTTTAGCACTCACCTTTAGATTGCTGCGAAGTATATCTAAGTAAACTATATGGCTGATAATGCCATCTATAAGAACTAAATTTCCTACCCTGGATGAATCCATATAACCTCAAATCATGATGGAGTCTCCACCATGTTTAATTGTAGGACGTAAATGTTTTGGATCCAAAGCCGTATTAAGATTTATCCATATGGTGCAACGGCTATCACTGCCAAAAATATTGAATTTTCTTTCATTACTAAATATAACTTTCTTCCAAAAGTTATTGGCCTTCAATTGATGAGTTTTTGCGAACTTCAAACACTACTTTTGAATTTGCAAGCTGATGAACGGTTTCTCTCTAACACGGTTTATCTCTAATTTTATATTTAGCTTATTTAATTCCATTTCGCACAGTTTCAGTCCTTATACTTCTGCCTATGATTTTAGAAATCTCCACAGCAAGTTGAATTAACTAAACAGTCGCAGCAATCTAAAGGAAAGTGCTAAAAATTAGGTTTTGATGGAGATTTCCTTTTCCTGCTGGATAATGACCCCAAACAGACTGCACATAATATCAAAATGTGGTGACTTTTTCATTGTAAACAGCATTTACACATACCACCGCAGTACCCCTACATCAATGTCATTGAATATCTTTGGGCCACACTCGAAACAGTGGTCCATAAAGACATGATTAGAAACAAAACCCATTTAAAACAAGGGTTGCAAGAAGAATGTAGTAAAATATCTTCAGATACCACCAAAAATTGGTTGAATCGTAACCACGACGTTTAGAAGCCATTATAAAAGCTAAAAGACATGCAACTAAATACTTACATATTCTTTGTATACAAGATATTTTAAAAATATCATTGGTGTATTTTCAATTTTTTTGAGACAAAACTCTGAATATATTCATTTAAAATGATTCAGAAACTTTTCAATTTAGACATTTTTCGTTGATTGATCTTTGATTTTGCTTAAAATTAAACCATTTGTTATGTGTAAAAATAAAACCATGTTTGTACTTCACGGTATTATATTATTTATACTGAAAGTCGGATTTATTAAGTAAAAGTAAGGTGTACTCTCAATTGTTTGAGTCACTGTAAATAATTGTCAATGTCATTATGTATGTATGTATGTTCTTCTACTCTTATTAAACAAAACTGAACTGAATGAAACTTTGCAAGTTATTATATAAGGCAAAAGAAAAAAATATTGCTAATTTTTCGAAGTGCAAAATAATTAAATATTCAAGTAATTAGAAATTAACGAATATTTTGAGGTTTTTGGAAACAATTTTGTAACAAATTATTCCCCAGAAATATGTTTATATTAGCTAATATCATTTCCTGAAATTTTCAACTTTCACTTCTTTTAAAATTTTCATAAATAATCCAAAAGATGCTTACGAGTTTTAATTTTTTACCCAATTTGTAACAATATTTTTTTATTAAGGAACAAGAATGCATACGAAGAACAGTTGGTGAAATACATTAACAGAATTCTGGAAGAACATTAAAAAAGAATATAATTTACATCACGAACAACAAAACAAAACATAAAACTGTAATTAAAATCGTTCTTCAGTTTTCGTGAACAAAATTAAATATATTTATATAATAATGACTTATGAAGGAAAATTATTATGGACAGTTTAAAAAAATCGTTTGTTTCAATCTATGTTATAATTTATTTTTATCAGAAATGTCTCAGGCTATAAAATGCTTTAGTATAATATAATATTTTATTTAAAAAATGATTTTTAAGCCAGGTAGAACAAAAACAGGTACAAGTAGTACAGAACTAAAGAAGTAACAGGCATCTTTATTTATTTCAAGATACAAGGAATTTCAGGAAAGGATTTTCTTTCTTTCTTTAAAGCTTTTCTTTTTAGAACATCATATAAATTCGTCTCGAGATTCAATGTCCTTTAGAAAAGTAGATTCCAACAATTTTTGAAGAATTCCACAATTTTTGCGAAAAAGAAGCTCCATACAGTAACAAAATAAAATTCGGAATATTTTTCTAAGCACTTTTTGTGAAATACGTGACTTAAAATTCTGATCTACTTATATTTCTGAACTGATGCCATATTCCATCGGTGAAATAATAAAATCAAAGAAATAAATGCTCATTTCAGAATGTGAACAATATCTAATATCACTTTGGAGTAGCATTCGATATTTCCGACAAAAACTCAATGATATTTATTTCTTTTTACTTAAAAATTTAAAATCTATATCTATACTTATAATAAAGCTCAATGTGTGTGTGTGTGTTGGCGCTCCTCAGGCCAGACCATTCAACCTACAGCTACCAAATTTGGTATGTGTATACCTTGGAGGTCGGGAATGTTCACCTGGGGGTTATATTCTCTAATTTTTAATAAGAATTTTATTTATTTAAGAATTAAGCGAAATTTTGGCGTGTTTCTGCTATAACATCCGAAAATATTACCGCACAAAAAAGATTTTTACATGCAGTTAAAGATCAAACATTTATCTTTTAAATGATACCAATGTTTCAACCTTAAAATGAAATTTCTATTTTTAATGAATTTTTAAATAAATATTTTAACTATATTTTTCAACAATTTTCTTCGTACAAAATAAAAATAAAATTTAAGCTGCACGAGCACGTTTCGCATTCATTGGAAAAAATTAGCGTTTTTCAAAGTGTTGCCATCACATTGACTAAAGCTCCAATTAAAAATAAATTAAATCTCTTTGTAAATGAAATCTGCAAAAATATAATTTTCGGCACGTGTCTGTAGGAAATGAAACAATTAAGAAATATTATTTTTTCTAAAAAATAAATTCAAAAAAAATATTTTATGATCTTTTACACTCTCTATATTATTAATCCAATAAATCAGTTTTATTTTAAGGGAAGTCTTGTTTAATATGAAAAGGATATCCATTCAAATCAGAGCCACACAGATAATTTGTAAACCTTTAGTAAGACACAGATATGCTAAAATGGTCTAAATGGAAAATGATTATATTTTATGTAACTCGATATAATAAATGCTCTAATAAATAACGAATTTTTCATTTAACATAAAGCTTCTGCCGTGGAAATCACGATTAACAAAATGTTCTTGAAACACTAATATTTTAAATAAAAAGAGTTAATTTCCAATCAACTAAATCAATCACTTAAACTGACTGATTTGTGAAAATTTGAATATCACTATTCAATAAAAAAAGGATAATTTGAGATTTTACATCGATCGTTTCAGAGAAAAAACGCCAATCAGCGAGGAGGTTTCTCAACATTAATTGACCTAAGATTATGAAAATGTTGTGTTTTTCTAAATTTTTAACATTCAAAACTTCATAAATAAGTCTTAGTTGATAGTAGAAAATAGAAACATTTATTTATTTAAAATTTGGTGTGTCCAGAATATTTCACAAAATATGATACCTCACTGCATTAAATTTAGACTTCATAATTTTTGAAATATATTTATAGGCCGGAACAAAATATTATTATTGATTTCATTTCAATCCTTTTGAAAGCAAAACTAAAAACTGAATTTTATGCTGAATCTGAGAAATTTTTGTTGAATTATTGTTTGAGATATTTCATAAACTATGAAAAATATTTTATACTTCACATAAGACTTAAATACCGAGCGACTCTGTTTGCAATACTCATATTCAATAATAATAATAATAAATAAATAACAATAAAGATGATAAATAAAATAAAACGCTTGGTTTTATTAAAAAATATCTTTATTTTAATTGCAGTTTTATCATTTCCAATTTAAATTAAAGTTGAAGTTTTCCCGGAAATGACAACAAATTAGCAAGATATATATAGTAAATTGAACGAAACGATCTGAACAACAGTATAAGTTTGGTATGACTATCAAAATTTGAAGATTAAAAATGTTTTGTTTGAGAATCTATTAAGAGACCTGCTACTTAAAATATTTAATTGAAAATTGTAGCTAGTGGTAATACTGGCGAACCGGCTGGTCTCCAAAGGCGGCTAGTTTGAAATAAAGCCAAACTGATTTAAAAGCCTGGAATATTAAAATTATAAATATTCTTATAACACTCGAATATTCTATTTAACTTTGCATGTGATCCGATTGTCGAATGTATCGAACTGAAATTCATATAATTTTTTAACAGAATACGCATTTCTAAACATAATTCTTTAAACCGAATTGGAATTCTTAATCGATATTTTAAAAAGGATCGTTTGAAGTTTTTGATTTCTTTATGAAATGTTACTTTCGAATTTTTTAGATTTTGAATGAGTTTTCTTTTTGTATCTAAGTATTGATAATGTTTATGTCTCTATTTTTTTCAAACGTGTATTTATAACCGTAGTTAAGTAAAGCATGAAATAGACTCAAGTTTGTATCTATAAGATTGTTGCCAATCAGAAATGAATAATAAGGGTGATTTATGTTCCATTTAAGTTAACATTTTACATAAATAAAAAGTAGATTTCACTTTGAATTTATAAAAAATTGTAAAATATAATTTTATATGGAGAAAGGAATGAATACCATAGGAAACAGCAAATAGAAACGTGAATAAAATTTTTATATAATACTAAATGCTTATACAAAAAAAGTGTTTTTTTTTCAATTTAGAATATATTTAATAATTTGAAATTGCAAAAGTTCTTGTAATTCATTATTTTTATTTCTAAGAGATCGTGATTTAAATCTTCAAATTATCCTTTTAATTTTTAAATGAAGAGAATTTTTTTCTAAAGGAATCATTTCCTTTTTGCATGTATTCTTGTATATTTTATTACACACGGCTAAATGCAAGGTAATGTTTTATATTACATCAGTAGAAATATTTGGTCCAAAACATTATTAATATAAATACTTCCCTATGAAAAAAGAAAGTTGTAGAAATATCTTTTTATGATTAATTCACTATAATTATCAGAAGTCAAGCAACATTTGCTGTCATTTTCCTTTAATTTATCTTGTATATTGCATGATATCTATGTATATTGCATGAGACAAGGTTCCTAAAATATCTATAATTCTTAGTTTACTTTATATTTTTATTCAGATATATGAAATAAAACACTTATTCATTGTCTTGAGAACAACTTCCGTTCTTCTTCGCATATGTGTAAATATTCCAAGTAAATAAAAAGAATAAATGAAACCTTACGCACGTCAAGATTGTGTAACAATATTCTCACAAAAATTAACTCATGAAATGCTCTTTTTTTAATTTCTTACGCACCATAATGCGAAATTATTTGAGTTTAACTTCGCCTTTTAGAGAAAAACACATATCTTACTATCTAACTTTATCCAAGATGAATTTAATCAATGATAAATTTTAAAATAAAGATAAGATACAAAAATTATTCAGTTATCGGTTACGTATACACATGAATAGATATATGAAAAGACAGTTTAAACTTCGAAGAATTTAATTAAAAAATAATAAACGAAAATCTTCAATTTGATGCAAATAGCATATACTGAAATCCACCCAATCAGGCTTCTTGCATATTTCAGTTATATCATGTTCGCATACTCACTAAAAGACATGTGGACAGACATTCATCATTTCGATGCATTTGTTCAAAATATGATAGAGATGTATTGGTGAAATATATGTCGAATTTCTTCTTCCTTGGTTACGTGGATTTTCAGTGTCCATCAGACTTGGATATATTCTCGTAAAAAAGCCAGAATAAAAATCTGGGAAATCAAAATAAGTCTATACAATTTTTAAATACTCCATCTTTTTTTATTTTTAAATTTAATCTGTTTATATTTCTATTTTAAAGTTGATCTCAATTCTGGTATATAGGATCTTCAAAAAAGAATTAAAATTCAAGTATGCTTGATATAATTTTTGTAAAATAATTGTTCAAGGCTGAAATTCGTTTTAAATATATTGAGTAAGAAATTAATTTCAAATTAAATTTTGTAATAAAAGCAAAACATTTTTTTTTACTTTTACATTTATGAGAAATTTAAATGAAGAATATTTTCACTTTTCATATATACTTCAACTATGAAGAGTTAACCCAAGTAATATTTTCGAATATGAAGCGTTAAACTCTTTTATGATTTCAATTGTATATTTGGGTTCCACTATTTTTCAAAAAATATAATATGTTTATCTCAGACCGAATGAAGATATAATGGTCATATTTTATGGCATTATGGCCATATTATGGCATAATGGCCATATTTTATTGGCCTTATTCTTTCTAGCAAAAATTATATCTTTCTGATAGTAGATGATACATATTACATATCAGACGATTTCCATTCATTCCATTTTATATAATTAAAACTCGCCTTTTTTTGTCATTTTCCTTTTCTTAGAAAATTATAATTATGTTTCATACAATGGTAGTCTCAGTTCAATTCTGAAAAAAAATGAAGCATTATTTGAAAGATATTATAGTAGAACATCTGAAAATTTCTTTTAAAATATTATATGTTTTTAAAATGACACAATAAAATTGTGTATCAATAAAATATGAATATATAAAAAATATTTTTGATTAATGAGCCAAAATTGGATATTATGATTTTATGATACAGGATAAAGATTTGAAAATCAGAAGCAATTTGGAATTTTTATTACTTTATAAACAGAGCAAAATGTGATATGGAAATCTTGTATCGTCTCGCTAAAATTTAATTTTTATTAAACATTTTACCATCTTTGAAGTTTCTATGAATATTTAAATCTATGAAAGTTGTTTTCTTTATTTTAAGCTGAACTATTTTTTGAAAAGTAAACTCGTGCATTTCATCCAAATTCTGAGTAAAAATTTAATGTAGGAAAACAATAAAAATTCACTAGAACTTTTAATCTGGAACGTTTGATAATTTAAAGAAAGTTTTAAACATACTGTCTCGGAAAAGAAGCCTAAATCGGAATTGAAAAAAAAAATTTCTATTATATATATTACCTATTATTGAACACTTATTGAAAAAAATATTATATCAAAGGAGAATTTTAGTAGAAATACCTTTAAACACAT
Organism: Argiope aurantia; assembly: GCA_026543865.1. Taxonomy (NCBI): domain Eukaryota; kingdom Metazoa; phylum Arthropoda; class Arachnida; order Araneae; family Araneidae; genus Argiope; species Argiope aurantia. The sequence goes on along the minus strand of JAPMOR010068394.1, from coordinate 96,371 downwards.
AAACAGAACAACTGACTTTTGATTTAAATCTTTTTGAAGCAATATTTGGCAAAGTAATAAAGTAATTATATTTAAAAACTAAGAATTACGTCTCTTGTATAAAATATCAAAAATTTTTTGAATATTTTTATTCAGAAGTAACCAGAAAGTTGTTTAGAGAGTAAGGTCTTTTCGATATTTTTGGAGCTATCTAAAGAGAATTATTAGTCAGAATGGCAAGCACAAAGCAAGGAGATTTCACCGACACATCAAATATTTCAGAAACAAACAATAAAAAGGTAATGTTTGAAACTTAAGTGGCCTTTCTTGCCTATATTTTGCTTGGTTGGTTCAGTCGTTGCATTTTTGTTATTGTATTAAGCAGTTTACAATAAAAAAGGACTTGATAGTCATATTATCAACTAAATGCATTTTCTAAGCTTCAAATTATCTTTATTTCAAGTATTTAAAGTTTAAAAATTAATTTTGAAATCAATGAATCGACCTACTTATTATTCTTAAGTAATAAAAAATATTTTAAATGTGGAATTTTAAGAAAATATGCACGTTGCAAAATTTTAAAAAGAGCATGAAAAACTAAATGAGCCAGCCTGGCCACCTTAAGAATTAAAGAGAATGCAAAAATTTTGTTTTCGACTTAACCCCCCCCCCCCCCCCCTCGAAATTTTATTTTTCGTAACATAACATTGAGAAACGCCTTTCGGTGAAAAATTAAAGGAAACAAAAAAACTGATTGAAATTTCATTATAACATTAAACCAGTGAGAGAGATCCCCCCAAAACTGTCTTGTATATTTTCTAATTAATATACTTGTATTTTAATAATTGAAAACGATGCGTGAAATGTAATTTCGGAACAACCTATTAGAGTGCGATCTTCGGCTATTCATCGCTAGAATGTAGCTAATACAAAAGCATGGAACATCGAATATGCATTTTGAATAGTTTATCCGACCTATTAAAATCAAAATTTGACATAAAAATAGTAGTAAAAAAAACATAATAAAGTTTATATATTTAAATCTTTGCATTTTCGAATTATCGCGCTTACAAGCTTGAGCTAGAAATGGTTAACCCATTGACGAATTTGATTCCAAATTTGATATACATTTACACTACAGATGTTAAATAAGGAACCAAATTTTATCCTTCAAACTGTTTTCGTTTTGTTGTTATCGCGTTAACTTATATTCTGACAGTAGAGCAGACATTCTGAATGGATTTTGTTCAGTTTGAATGGTTAAAAATCTACCAATTTCACGTATATATCCTGTATTTCATCTAACTAACTCAAAGAGTTTCAGAGTTACCACTTTCATACACAGAAGCAAATAGACTGACGGATGGATGGACAAATATATATATAAAAAAAGAGGCTTTTGAAATCAGAGAGTTCTGAAAAGCGAATATTCAACAAAATCTCATCTTATAAACTTTTTAACAATTGCAATATCTTCTCTTTAGATACTTCGTACACAAAAAAAAAAAAAAATTAAAAAAAATAACATTGTGATTAATTTTTTAAACTTTAGTAAAATGAAAGGTAAACTCACATGGGGAAATTTTATATTGCACAAAGACTATTTTTAATGACATGTAAGAATGGTTATTATGCAAGAATTATGCAAATTTTGGTTTTACAATTTTAAATGACAATATTTTGTGCAGAAAAACGAACTTTACAAATTACAACAGAACTTAGAAAAGTATAATAAAATTCAAATTAACGGATCATTTCAATTTATAAATAATGTTTCACGAAAACTGTTATTTCTCAAAATGTTCGCATACATTTTGATTTACAATTATTTAACCACATTCTTTACATATAGACGATGCATTCAAAATTATTTCACAATGGAAACTAAAGCAGATTGCTTTTTTCATTACATTACCTTCTTTATCTAGATCTATATCTATCTATACTTATAATAAAGCTCAATGTGTGTGTGTTGGCGCTCTACAGGCCAAACTTTCTTGCCTACAGCTACCAAATTCGGTACATGTATACCTTGGAAGTCGAGAATGTGCATCTGGGGTCCCTTTTTTGAATTTTTAATTAGAATTTTAATTTCCCGTCAAAAAAATCTTTATTTCCCCACAACCAAATGAGTAAGGTTTCAGTTTTTTTACCACGTTAATGAGGGTAGGAATAACATTTTCGACCGATTATTTCAAACGATTCTGTTTATTTTCTTAATGTTGGATGCATTTAAAATTAAACATTGTTAGTGAATCGATCTTTCAGATTCATTCTGAAGTACTTTTGAATTAAAATAAAACAGAATAAAGGAAATTAAAAATTTCTAATCTGTATATCGTTACCCCAACTGACGTAGAAAAATTCACGCATTTGCTTTACCATAAAGCGTTGAAAATTTGCTCATGCGCATTGTGTTCTGATTGTTGACAACTCTTATTTCCACTAGTAGTGCTTTCGAAAATTTCTGTAAATTTATTGTTGACATCTGCTGTAATTCTTCATAACTGTTAAATTTTATTCTTTTTCTTTTTGTAATGTGGTACATACTTACTTCTGTACGCCCCGTGTGATACTTTGTGGTTCACGGGAGATTTATAAATATTCAATAAAAAAAAATAAGATTGTTGATAATTGTTTTCAACTGATGCGGACTTGATTTAAATTATTTTAGGATAGTTGTAGGTTTTTGTAATTAAATTGTATTTATGTTAATTATATATTTTTCGTATTTATTCGTAATTATTTATTTTTATAGTTTTAAGTACATTTTTTAAGTAGTTTTTAAAACCTGTTTTCGACCGATTATTTTAAACGATTTTGTTTATTTCCTTAGTGTTTGATGCATTTAAAATTAAACATTGTTAATTAATTGATCTGTTCATGATGAATCTGAGAAAATTTTGCTGACAAATTCTTGAGATATTACATAAATTAAGAAATATATTCTTTAGTGCCCATAAGGTTTAAATGCTCAGTGACTCTGTTTTCAGTAATTATATTTTAAAAAAATGCTTGGTTTCAGTAAAAAAATATTATTGTATTAACTGCAGATTAGTCATTTCCACTTTAATTTAAAGCATAAATTTTACGGGAGCTAACGGAAAATTAAAGGGATACATATTACGACTGAAATCCTTTATATATTATGAAGGAATATATTTGAAGTTTTAAAATATTTTGACGAAGAAGCTATTAAAGTAGGAATTACATAAAACATTTAATTATTAAAATTTTAACGAGAATTAAGATTGGAGAACCGGCTGGTCGCAAAGGCGACTAGTCTAAAATTAACCGAAGAAAACAAAGATTAATTTTGTAACATTTCTCCCAAATCTGTTGTTATTTTTAATTATCGGTTGTTATTTATTTTTTAATTCTACTGTAATTCCTTGAAAAGTAACTCAAGGACAAAAATAAAATCATACTTTAATTTTAATAAATCTGACGTTTTCCCATTTTATTTGATTTGAACGTTGAAACTGCAAACGATTTACATAAATTCGATATCAGACGATTCTCTCGGTAATAATGACATTCATTTTAACTTTTGTATTTCTGAAAAACAAATTCGAATGTTAATTTCGTCTAGTAACTACAATATAAAATAAAAAAAAAGTTTTAAAAATAAATTTGGCTACAGTTTTATTCATATTTCAAATGTGTGAGAGAGATAAAATTTCTCTTATGCAACAACATATTTGCGTTTCATGAAAACAAAAACGAAAGAGAGCAAGAATGTTATTTTCCGTTCATAACAAAAGCAACAATTTTAACTTGCAGAAGTGAAACTTTTTATAAGAAATATAAATTAAGAAACAAAAAGTTTTTTTGAAAATATACAGGATGATCAACAAATAACAGGAGGTGTTCAGAACCCTGTAGCGTGTTATGTACTGGAAGAAATATAACAAAATTTGGCACCATACACATTAAAGTTTGCGGTTTCGATTTATCAAGAAAAAAATATTGGTATCAAAAAATGCCAATGGGAAAGTCCTGGTGCTGCAACCTCATAATATGTGAAAAAAAAGAATACATAACTGCCAATGGAAACAGTAAATAGCAACACACCAAATACCAATAAAAAGCGCTTATTATAGCAACTTACAAATTTGGTTCAAGGTGACTCCCAACTTGATGTTCCAATAATTACGATGTTTCAGACGATGGCTTGCAGAATATCGGCATTTATTCGTCGGACATGTAACATTATTTCATCTTTTAAATTAGAATTGTCAGGAGCATCTCCTTGATACACAACGCCTTTCAAGTGAACTAAAACTGCCTCACAACCAGAAATTTCCAAGATTCAGATCAATGATATCAGTTAATGGGTGTTATCTTATACGGATAAAATTTCAGGATCTTACGCAATATCTTCTGCATCGTTGAGAGCAGGGTAAGTCATATCACTGACTCTCCGACCGGCCCAAACGCACACAGATGAATAATACTGAATGACCGGATCGGCGCAACAGCAACATTGGCGGGAACTGTGGTTGAGTCCTAAGGGCCATCACTGGCCACGGTGCAACCCTTCCCAAAGGAAAAATGTCCCGTCATTGATGGGAGGAGGCAAATCCCCCCACCTTTTCGTGTACCCATAGAGTGACAAGATTAAACCACTATGCCGGAAGCATATTATCCCCATTTCGAGGCGCCTCCCCCCCGGGGTTTTGAGAACGGGGTATCTATTTGCCGCGATATTGAACGTGCATTACTGATAATCTTCTTATTAGCTATCGCCTGATTCATAGAGGCAGTTGCAACTTCTTTAACTTGTCCCTGCTTGATACCTTTACGTCCTCGGTCTGGTTGCACATCAAGAATTTCTATTGTTTCAAATCTTTAAACCATTCTTAGTAAGTTAGTTATGGTCATCAGTCTATGTAACTGTTTTAACAGCAGGAATGCATAAAGAACAGCACTGACATTTTCATCCCGCTAATAAAGTAGCTTGACTAATAAGGCGCGATCACGTAGTGACAACGCAATCGACGGGCTAATTTGTGCAGAATGACATAAATTCCCGCAACCCCTCCTTTTATCCTCGATGTTACGTCACAAAGTACCCATATAAGCAAATTACATGATAAAGTTTTCAATCGCAGCTCCAGTATTTTGGCGTTCCAGTACTCTGGCATTTTTTGGTACTATTTGTTTTTTCTTGATAAATCGAAACCGTATGCTTCAATGTGTATGGTGGCTAAATTTTGTTATATTTCGTCTAGTACATAACACGCAACAGAGCTCCGAACACCTTCTGTTATTTATTGATCACCCTGTATCTAGAGATTCTTTGGAAAAAATAAGATTGATTTCTTATTTTTATCTTACAGAGACAGTTCTGAAATAGTGAACATTTTGGCTTTAAAAATAAGGAACGTCAGTCATTTCTTAAAAAAATTTGAACTATGTTTTGGAACACAAACATTGGGAATTGAGATTAAATTCTGCTATGTGGAATAAATACGGAAAATTTCAAATTCCATTTCAACAAAAAAGTTGTAGAAACTGCTTCAAAACTACCTAAATATTTGATTTTTTTTCTTTAATCATAATCCTGATATATTTCAAACGCTAACTTATATTCAATTTTTTATTTCAAAACACATTTTACTTTATTTTGAACTTTTATCTCTTAGAATTTGCGATAAGAACTTGAAGATTTTGGAAATATCTTCGAAAATAAAAATAGAAATATTGAATATCTTTTATTGTTTAATAAAGCGAGTCTGCCTTGCTTTATCTTTTTTTTTATTTCATACTAGCCGCCTTTGGCGACCAGCCGGTTCGCCAGTATTACCGCTAGCTACAATTTTCAATTAAATATTTTAAGTAACTAGTCTCTCAATAGATTCTCAAACAAAACATTTTTAATCTTCAAATTTTGATAGTCATACCAAACTTATACTGTTCGTTTCGTTCAATTTACTATATATATATATATTGCTAATTTGTTGTTATTTCCGGTAAAATTTCAACTTAAATTTAAAGTGGAAAGGATGAAATTGCAATTAATATAAAGATATTTTTTAATAAAACCAAGCGTTTTATTTTATTTATCATCTTTATTGTCATTTATTTATTTATTATTATAATTATTGAATATGAGTATTGCAAACAGAATCGCTCGGTATATAAGTGTTATGTGAACTACAAAATATTTTTCATAGTTTATGTAATATCTCAAACAATAATTCAACAAAAATTTCTCAGATTCAGCATAAATTTCAGTTTTTAGTTTTGCTTTCAAAAGGATTGAAATGAAATCAATAATAATATTTTGTTCCGGCCTATAAATATATTTCAAAAATTATGAAGTCTAAATTTAATGCAGTAAGGTATCATATTCTGATAAATATTCTGGACACACCAAATTTTAAATAAATGAATGAATGTTTCTATTTTCCACGATCAACTAAGACTTATTTATGAAGTTTTGAATGTTAAAAATTTAGAAAAACTCAACATTTTCATAATCTTAGGCCAATTAATCTTGAGAAACCTGCTCGCTCATTGGTGTATTTTCTTTGAAACGATCGATGGAAAATCTAAAATTATCCTTTTTTTATTGAATATTGATATTCAAATTTTCATAAATCAGTCAGTTTAAGTGATTGATTTAGTTGATTGGAAATTAACTCTTTTTATTTAAAATATTAGTGTTTCAAGAACATTTTGTTAATCGTGATTTCCACAGCAGAAGCTTTATGTAAAATCAAAAATTCGTTATTTATTAAAGCATTTATTGAATCGAGTTACATAAAATATAATCATTTTCCATTTAAACCATTTTAGCATATCTGTGTGTTACTAAAGGTTTACAAATTATCTGTGTGGCCCTCATTTGAATGGATATCCTGTTCATATTAAACAAAACTTGCCTTAAAATAAAACTGAATTATTTGATTAATATTATAAAGAGCGTAAAAGATCATAAAATAATTTTTCTTGAATTTATTTATTAGAAAAAATAATATTTCAAATTTGTTTCATTTTATACAGACACGTGCCGAAAATTATATTTTTGCAGATTCCATTTCCAAAAAGATTTAATTTATTTTTAATTGGAGCTTTAATCAATGTGATGGCAACACTTTGAAAAAAGCTAATTTTTTCACATGAATGCGAAACGTGCTCGAGTACCTTAAATTTTATTTTCATTTTGTACAAAAAAAATTGTTGAGAAATATAGTTAAAATATTTATTTAAAAATTCATTAGAAATAGAAATTTAATTTTAAGGTTAAAACATTGGTATCATTTAATAGATAAATTTTTGATCTTTAACTTCATGTAAAAATCTTTTTTGTGCTGTAATATTTTTGGAAGTTATAGCAGAAACACGCCAAAATTTCGCTTAATTTTTAAATAAATAAATTTATAATTCAAAATTCAAAAAAATAACCCCCAGGAGCACATTTCCGGTCTCCAAGGTATACACGTGCCAAATTTGGTAGCTGTAGGTTGAATGGTCTGGCCTGTAGAGCGCCAACACAGACATACACACACATTGAGATTTATTATAAGTATAGACATAAGAAAATGGTTATAAAATAATTAATAATGCATTTTTTAAGTACTTTTCCCTGTTTCTTACATTCTTTTTGAATTTTATTTTAGTTTCTATTCGTAGTGAATTATTTGATTTTATGCTATTGGAAATTAAAATATATAATTACGTTTCACTAAATCAAATTTTTTTTACAAATTTTTTTGTTTGCAGTCTTTCTTACAAATGATTATAGTAATATTCCTTTTATTATCTTTGTGGATTTCATTTTGTTGGGTACGATTCAAATTTGGTATTCAGAATGATAAATGAATAAAAAATAATAAATAATGAAATTGAATATGTATGTTACGTGATTTACTCTTCAGTAGCTTTCAAAATTTTCCAAGTTTTTAAAATAAATTTAATAATAATTATTTATACATGTAAGTCACATCATTTAAGCATATTGATTACATTAGAAATTGATTATAATATTAAACTGAGATTAGAAATTATCATTTATATAATTTAATATTGTTTATTGAAGATTTAGCGATATTATTTTATTCTTCCGCTTAGTTAATTAATTCTTTGAATGAATTCAGTTACTGGGTTTTTTTTCACACAATTTTTGGTTTACTAAAATTCACAAAATTTATATAGTTTCAAGTTTCTTATAATGATTCAATATTCTACTATATTCAGAATTTAATTGGTAGTTAAAAAATTGGTTTGAATTTAAATTGTTTTGATAATAATAATAAATTGATAATAGAGTATGAAAGATTAACAATGATTTTAATGACGATGCATTTGAAAACATGTTTTTGCACTGAACTGAAAAAAATTTTTTTTTATCTAAAATATGGATAAAAAAATAAAATATTAAAAATACAAACAGAAACACTGGATACAATCTCTAAAAAAATTAAGTAGCACATAAGAGGTAAAAATAAAATCCTTAAAATTCATCAGTTTTTTGCTCTTTAACTAAAAACTTTTATTTGACTTCAGTTTGTGAAAAGAAATTTTATTACAAAATTTTCATCAAATGACCTATACTCTAGAGTTTTGAAATTATGTTGAGTTGATTATCGATGATAATGCACTATTTCACAATTTCCAGATTTTTATTTACATTTGATATAGGTGAGTAAAGATTTTTAAGTATTGGTGAAAATATCAAAGGTTTCTTTTCGAATTCAAAGTTATAATTTTCTGAACTGTTTTCTTTATAAAATAATTTGAATATTGTTTTTTCATTCTTTCGTGAGAGAATATATTCATTTTTGTATTTGTTTAATGTATTTTTAACATAACTTTAAAGGCTATTTTCAAAAATTTATAATTTTGTTACAGCTTTCTAACAAATCTTCTCAAGTGTTAAAATCTAATGCATATATTTTGTTACAATATGATAAAATTTTTGACATAATCAGAAACTACAGAAATGCACACTAAGGAATAAGCTATTCATTTAAAACTAATTTGCAGTTGTTTAATGCTTTATAATGAAAGAAAATGAAAATACTACTTAACATATCAGTTGAATATTAATATTTAAAGATTAGATAAAACGACGATGCCTTATTTAATTAAGAAATTAGATAAGATATTGTTAATCTGTATTATTTTAAACTTATCTTTTGATAAAGTTCTAAACTAGAAGTATTTTACTTTAAACATTTTTTCAGTTATAAAACAATAATCTTTCCTATTTTTACTAGCTTTTTGGGTTTTAATTGATAGATATTTATTCCATAAGTTTCTTAAATTCACAAATGTAATTATTTTACATTATTTTTAAAAATTCATTATTAACGAAGTCACATACTTTCATCGATAGAAGATTAATTCAATTTTGATTTTATACATGTGCCGTTCTTTGAGTGAATATTTGAAAATGATTTGGAGATCCCAAACAATTTCTTTAAAGAATTATGACATAAATATTAAAATAATACCTTTGATTGCTGTATAAAATAATACCTAAGATCAAAATGTGTAAAATAAAATAATAAAAGAATTTAATACACATTCAATAGAGACGTTTAGACTTTACTCTAACATATTTGTAAAAGTTCGTGCCTTTTCTTGAGCAAAGACTGCAATTCAGGAGAAATTCAATATTGTGTGCCTTTCCTTGAGCAAAGACTGCAATTCAGGAGAAATTCAATATTGTGCAGATCTGGATGTGCACCGTTATTATTTTATTTTATCATTCTTCTTGTAAAATCGGGCAGCACAATAGAAACATGAAAATGTCTGAATTTTTAGTCACGCCTTTTGCAAAAAAAAAAAAAAAAAAAAAAAAAAAAAAAAAAAATCAGAACTTTGGAAAAAAATCTGAACATTTTATATCCATGCTGTAGAAGCCCTTTTTTTAGTACGATGCTTAGAATGCTTTGAAATCTGGTATCTTTGAATGTATGCAGATGGTATTTTAGCGAGAAATAGTCAGAGGCTAGAGATGGAGTACGATTTTTACTAAAACGGAATATTTTTTTCAAGCTCATGCTTTTCTGACAATATGTTGAAACATGTTTTTAGTTTATTGAATATTAAGGAAAGCTGATCGTGAAAAATTAATAATTCTAACTTCTTTGACGATATCTTTTTGTTTTTCTTTTCTTTTAATCAAAACCTTTTTTTTTTTTGAAAAATAATTTAGCCCATAAATATTCATAACACTTTTTTTATCTCACATTCCATTATCCAGAAAATGTCATTTCCTTTACTCAAACAGCTAAATTTTATTTTATTTTATTTAATTTATTTCGTGACTTTTCAAATTTTGTTGATGAATTTTTATTTTTCGTATATGAAGAATAAAAAAAACGAACACTGCAATCATCAAAACATTCGACATCAAAATTTTGTTGAATCTCTTCTTTGTAGACGTTCGTCGGAAAAGCTCATTTTTGGTATTATGTCTGTCTGTGAACATAGTAATTGAAATAGCTGTAGAGGGATGACATTTCACATGTGGTCCTAATACTAATTTTGTAAGTTTCTAATAAATATTTGACTAAATTCATCAAACTTAAGTCAGTCTATTTAAGTGCTCGGAATGTTGATAATCAAGAAATGGAAAGGATTATGCAATGGAAATGTGTAATTTGATATTATAATCATAAATGGAAATAAATATCGAATTTCGGAACAAATTCATCAACAGAGTGATCATTTTTCGGGGTGCACATTAAAATGAAGATTGTTACGAATCCGTAATACTGCTTCCCAGCATAGTTGTTTCCATCATTGGAAAGAATGTTTTACAGTCATCTGTATGGGACAGAGTCTGGGCGTCGTGTCGGGGGGTACCAGAGCTTGGCGACAAACTTGGCGACTTTGGCGCCAAAATAGATTATACCCGAAACATCGAGAATTTTCCCGATCCGTCCAGTAGGAACCGAGATACGCCTCGAACGTTCCTAATTGGTTGAGAGGCTTCTAGCCCCGCCTCATGAGACCTATAAAAGGGTCTGCAGCTGCCAGTCAGTCAGGAGGAGTCTGAGTCGGAGAAGTCGAAGACAGAGTAGTCGGAAACGACGGAGTCAAGCTAGTGCTGAACTGAGCCGTGCGCTACTGTCTACAGTAGATTCTGGTTATATGCTGCTGTGTGTGCTGTTGTATGCTACACGTCTCGGGTGAAGATAATCGTCTTCTGTGCTGTATATAGTTGTTGCTTTTGTGCTGTCCTGTGTGTCTTCGTGTAAATAAACGTTGTTGTTTTATTTTCTACTGCCGTCTGCTGATTGAGCGTTCTACACACCATATCACTTCCACTATCCAAACGAACGCCGGTAAAAATTCTTAACAATATGATAGAGATAACTATATAATAAATTAGATAAATGAAGCAGTCAATGAAAATAGTAAATGTGAATTGAAATTTCCCTCAGTCTTTTGAGAGAAATATTCCTAAATTCACTTTCAGTTTTCTCCTTGATACATATTATTCACAAAGAAGAACCAGATTTAAAATATTTATTTCTAAAATATAACAATAGATATTCACACATCCGGTAGACCATGAAAAGTTCTAAGTTATATCCTATAAATTCAATATGAGTTCCATTTATCATGCAAATCGAAAAACACGAAATAATCTTAGTTATTGAATTCATTGCAGAAACGATTCAATCTTACAGTTCTGAAGAGTATCAGGCATAGGTCTTAACTCTTTCACTATTGATCCGGCCCAACCACCCGTTCAAATTTTATCCTCGCAGGTCAGTTTCTAATTCAAAAGAGGGGTGCAGGAAATAAAACAAGTTATCACCTAGGATGTTCTCGCTTTACATTCTGCACCCTTCGTTTGAAAGAGAAACTGGCCTGACAGGATAAAATTTGAAAGGGCGGTTGATCCGGCAAAATAAAGAAAGAATTAAATGAATGCCATATCCTTAGTTGCAACATTCCAAGCACTATGATTGTTGATTTCTTATAGTTACATTCGAAAGTATTTCAGATTCACTCAACGTTTTAAATAAAGTGCGAAGGAGCCCAATTCTTTTTTTTTCCCCTTAATTAACTATCTTCTATGTATTTTTTGTTCTAATTCTTGTTGACAACTACAAATTAATCCTTTGTAGAACTTATAACGAAATGAATGCTGTAATTCAACAACGAATTCCCTCCTTGCATAATGTAGTAGAAAACGACTTTTCTCTTGAGCTGCCACTTTTCCTTAAACGAATAACAGAGCCGCCATTGAAGAAAAAATCCTAATTATAAATGAAAAAAAATGAAAATTTCTCTATCTATCTATGTATCGTTTGTGCCGTTGCCTGTTGTTGTTCATTAGGAATATATATTTTGAATCCACTCCCTTTTATAGATCAATAACTTTATTACAAAATGCTGTATATTATGCCACTATAAGCAAAAATTGGTTAGAGTAAGTTATAATCTCACTTGACAATTTTGTTTCCACTTTAGAGAATTTACCGCCACTCTCCTTACTTCTCTCATTATTTTCAAAGGAGGCAGAGCCTTATGAGAATAATTTAAAATGAAGTTCTATATTGTCTAATTAGGTCAAAAAGTTGAGGAGGTTATTAAGAAAACATCAAGGTAATCACGAGATATTAATTATTCTCGACTTTACCAAGAGCTATCGATCATTAAGAAATCATACATTCAAAATTTTATTAAGCTAAGTACAAATAGAAAATGGTTTACATACACTCTTATGAGGTTTATATTACTAGAAAAACCGTTCGGGGAAATACGGTGAAAAAAATCAGCATTTGGAATAAACCACAACTACAAACTGGCTACTCCGACCCGCTAGAAGACACATGGAAAAATCTGAATGACCGGACAGTCACCACAATAGCAACACTGTCGGGAACTATGTTGAGTCCACCAGCCACGGCACAAATCTCCCTTAAGGAATTGCATTCCGTCTTCGAGGGGAAGAGTCAGACCCCCACCCGCTTGTGTACTCACAAGCGTGGAGAACTAAGCACCACACCGGACGCTTCTCGTCCTCAATTACGAGGTGCTCCCCCCGTTTGACAATACGTGAGATATAGAAGAGCAACACATTATTTCAGAAAAAACACGAAGAATAGATATTAAAATCACAGCTAAGGCTTCAAAATACTTGTAACAATTCTGCAAAAATTTATAAGATAAGAAGACAAATAATATCTAATTAGAAAAGATCAATAGCGCTCAGAGTGTACAGCAAATGATATCGGTATATGAACACCATGGAATTTTCTATAAGAATCTGGGAATCTCGTTTCTAATAAAGAGCTTACTGAAAAAGCTATTATCATTCAGTTTTGTTGCCAAATTCATTGTCAAATTGTTTCCAAATTTGTCGCCAATGTATGAAGTTATTGACTTTGTATCCGTTTGGCATCCATTCCAAATATAAAATTATCTTCCTTACTATGACTAATTGTGCAGAAAAATAATACCTTATATTCTTGAACTAAAAATTCGTCTGGAAACCAAACGCATTGCAATGGCAAATATATGTTTCAAGTTGCTGAATGTTCTTCTTTCGTATTCTTGGTGACAAAAATTATCGTTAAAATGATAATGCAGAAAATAGATGCTACTCTTCTATAAGATGATGTACAATAAGTAGTTCAGAGAATCTGGGTGAGTGGTAATCTGTAAGAAACTACCAATGTTCGTTAAATGGTAATGCAGAAAATAGATGCTACCCTTCTATAAGATGGTGTACAACAAGTAGTTCAGAGAATTAGAAAGTGTGGCAGTCTGCAAGGAGCTATCAATGTTCGGTAAAGAGATAATGCAGAAAATAGATACTACCCTTCTATAAGATGGTGAGCAACATGTACTTCAGAGTTTGCAAGGAGCTACCAGTGCTTATTCGCTAACTTGAACTTGTTTCTTATTTGAAGGATTGAACTGTGTAATCGATATTTCACTCACTTCCTCCTGCTTTTTAAAAGATATTTGAAATTTTTAGCTTCGTGGATTCTGGCGGAGATACAATATTTTGATTTCCCTTCAGAATTTGATTATGAGTTAATGAATTGTTTTTAACTGCTTTTTATTTCAATATGGGATTCATGATCTTAAATATATTTTAAGAAAACATTGATTGTATGCCTCCAGAATATTTATAACAATGAATTATGAAATGAATTAAATATCACATAGTAAAAGTATAACAAGAATAAAAATTACTAACGCACAGAAAAAAAAAGAAAAATTTGTATCTAAAATACGGAAATCAAAACAAACGCATCTACAAAGATTTTTATAATAAAAAAATTTCAAAAAAAATATTTCAAAATTAAAAATAAACTATAAATGATATAAAAAATTTCATCATGTTTATAGTATTTCCACCATCGTCTTCTTTGTAATGATTTTTATAGACTTCCACATTTTTGAAAAAAATAACAACAGATAATTTTGAATTAAACAGATTTTTTTGTCTGAATGAATTCCTTTTTACCAATATGAACGCATAATCTTTAAATAACAAATGGAGGGAGCTAGATAAGGGAAATTCGGAAAGCGATTTTGAAAACAAGTTTGTAAATATATATTAAATTTAAGTCCAATTTCTTTAAAAAGCGATATCTAAAACAAATACTCGATTCTTTCTACATTAAGATAAAGTTGAACTCAAAATAGAGTATATTTTAGATGTTTATGAGAGAATTGAAGGAACGGCACTTTATACCTTTTCCCTTCATTTCCCATAGAACTTGTGTAACGGTTTCGACACATGAATTTTAAATATTGTAAAGTTAAAATTTGACCTTTCTTATTTTGTTCTATTTATTATTTATACCTTTATTTAAGACCTATTTGTTTTTTT
>JAPMOR010068394.1:66765-81171 GCA_026543865.1 Argiope aurantia | reverse complement strand
GTTCTATTTATTATTTATACCTTTATTTAAGACCTATTTGTTTTTTTTATGTAATCAGAAACTATAATTTTTTTCAAAATGAAAATACGGAAAGTTTTCTATAATTGGAAACAGTCATTAAATTGCGAATCATTCATCATTTTTCAAATATAATTTACACTTATAAAGTTTTTTTTACTGCCTGTCGTTTGCTGTAGTATATTCAATGTATTAACTCTTTCCTTTGAATATCTCAACTACAATACAATTACAAATTTTTGGGAAAATTGCAGACGTAAAATTTCTTTGTATTATAAACAGCAATTAAAAAACAAAACAAAGAGAACTGGAGTTCGAAATATGCATTTTGTATTTGGTTCGCTATTTTCTGACTGCATTAAAAACTATTTCCAGTGACTTTTCTCTCCATTCTAATATCTACTTTCCTTGAAATAAATTCAACAAATGTAGATTAACCTTTATGTTTGTTAAAATGAAAGAAATTATTTTCAGTATGGAACAAATTTATTTTTTTTATGCTAACTACGAACTACATTTTGCAAAAGTTATTGGAAAAAAACGTAATCATTTTTAGCTGAATATTCGCAACTTTTAACATTATGCTTGATTTCAAAAATAAAACTGCAGACAATCTAAAAATCTCCTGTTTTAGAATCACGTCTGGAAATAAAATTAATCTCAATAGTTTATTTATATTTCAAAATGAAAACGAAATTGAAATATATTTAGAAATAATTATTATAAACGAACTCAAAGATATTTAATGATTGATTTAAATTATGTTTATATCTCAGATACAATAAAATAAATAATGCCTGTTTTTAAGTTTCAATTTGTGTAATAAGAAAAAAGAATTGTACTTCCCAACATTGTTATTTGTAATATATACAAAAAAAAATCCATATTCATAATACAAATACAAAAATACATAAGAATATGTATACATATTTATACCTATTCACATATGAATGTTTTTATCATTTTATTATACCAATCGAGGAATAAGGCAACATTATACAAAAATATAAATTTTATAACAAGCCATTTTGTCGCCATTTCGCAAAAAAAAATATCATGATTAAATTTATAATTTTTTATCTATACTGAAATTTCATTCTATAAAGAGGATCATAGAATTTTTAAAAATGCTGCCATTTAAATTTAAAGTCGAATGTTAGGAAACAAATTTAGGGCTCTAGACACTACTGATATTGAATGAAAACAAATATTAGCAAAAAATTAATTTTTAAAATACAATTCGATAATTATCAAAATCGAGCGAAGTGTAAAATAAATGTATAATTTTTGTCTTTTTGTTTAATCTGATAACATTTAAATTTTCTTAATGTTTATATAAAAACATAAAACTATAGATTATGATAAAAAAAATGTTTTGACAAAAATGAAGTAGGTTTGAATAATAAATTAAAATTCAGATAATAAAATAATGAATCTATTATATTAATTAATATAGTTACTTTAATCTTTTATTAATATTAAAACTGAGATATATTTTAGCTGAAAGCAAACGATAAAATAATATGTTTTTATAAAAAGTGTTTCATTAACTTTTTCAGATTTTTTAAAAAACTGTTTGAAAACGATTTTGAGACAGTACATTCTGTTGAAAATTATGAATATTGCATACAAAATAATTTAATTATATTTTTTTGTAGTATCGTATACTAACTATAAGTACTATAATGCATTAAGTTTCAGAAAATAAATTATTTAATCTGCTTTATGAATTAATAAAGTTAATATATTTTTTTATTAATATAAAAACTGAGATATATTTTAGCTGAAAGCAAAAGATAAAAAATTCTGTGCTTATAAAAGCGTTTCACCAGCTTTTTCAGATTTTTTTTAAAAACATTTTTTTGCAAACGATTTTGATATAATACATTTCATTTTGTTGAAAATTATAAATATTGTGTACAAATTAATTTCTTTAAATGTATTGTTGTATTTTATGGAATAATGCCTTTTTTTACACTTTCTTGTTCAGCTTATATCACTTATATTTGCAAATTGAATGTTTGTAAAGTTGAAAATAATAATAAAATGTTCTCTTATTTTCTGAAATATTAGAGTTGCACTTATTTTCTGAAGTATTGGAATTCTGCATGTTTGTATCTACCTGTAGAAGCAAAATATTTTTGCTTTTACAGAACCTAATTAACTAGTTGATCGACCAATTTTAATTTGATTTTTAAATACGCGGTTCCATCTTGCAGATAACGCTTAGTGATTCCATAATATTTATAATTTTGAATTTTGACATATTTTAGAGATATCATAATTAAAACAGTAATATATTTCAGATGATTATTGATAACTAAAATACAAAAAAATAATTTTATATCAGAAAAAATTGAAGCCAAGAAAAAAATTCCAAAAGGAGAAATTGTTTCAAGCAAAAAATTGAGGAATGAAACCTCGAAAATTATCATAAGAAAAGAAATTTTCAAATATAATTTTATAATTACTATATGATAAAAATTCCAATTTAATTTTCATTATTTATATTACTCAAAATCTTGTACTCATTTGTTTATTGCATACATCAAAATGGGATGGATAACTGAAGCATAATATTTTTGTTTATTAAGAGGTTTCTTAACATTGTAAGTCTTCAGAAAAACTAATTACTTTATCTTCTGTTCTTATGGTCTTAATATTTATTTTTTTTATTTAATTTTAGTACCATTTTACTTATTGAACAACAAAATTGTTGGCTTAACTTATTCCTTCTGACGAAGCAGTATCGACAGGATTTGTTGTGGTTGACTGCTATCTTTACCATTATCCATCCATATTACTGACAAATTCTCCGAACTGGCATCCAGGCGGTTGGTCCTCAGCCATAAAACGGTCAATCTGTAACCTGCCTCCCTCAACTCCCCCTACACTTATCATCCTGTTCATTATCAAATTCTCCGTATTCCTCCAAATGTGCGTTCCAAAACGAAAGAAAGGTACACACTTTTAAACTTTCAAAATGTTGGCAAAGAAACTGTCAATTTTTAGCACATGTCTTTCAATGTTTTAAGATGTTTTAGAACCATTAGTACTGAGCTACTGTACTTAGTATTTTCAAAATTAAGAGCAAATTCTTTGATAAACGTCTAAACTGGAAATTTTTCACTTTTTATTTTTTTCTAACCAGAAGTTTTTACTTTTTTATTTCTTTTTAAATTCATAAGTATAGATATTTAAAAATATTTTTCAAAATTTAATCCCCAATATAATAACACACCTTAAAGTAAGTTTAAAAAAGGAATATAAGTTGAAATATGCACATCACTTCCTCCTTTTATATTTTTGAGAAGAAAAAGTAACAATCTAAAGCAAAACGTGAAAATAGCATGCCATAACTGTAAAAAAAACTATAAAGAGTGCTTAATATTTTAAAGTAAAAAGTAAATAAATCCATGAAAAAATATATTTCCATCTGAATGATTTATTTATTGTATATTAACTAATAAAAAAAATGTCGGAAAATTGCCGAAATCATTTGGGAAAACATATCACACAGAAAATATTCCCTCCTTTAAATTAAGATATTTCACTTAATTTAAATTAAAATATGCTGGAATTATTTTCCAAAAAATGAGGTATAGTCTGTAAAAATATTACTTATGATTAATTAGAAAAGAAAATTCAATTAACTTCAACTCTAACGTGAAAGAATAAGCTTTGGTGCATGAAATCAAGTAGCTTCTCACGAGAAAAAGGTATCCTAAACACCCTCAACTTTTTCTTAATTTGTTTTGATAAAGTAACCTGGCTTTCTTTTTAATTAAAAGTTCACTGATTTTATCAGATATTAAATTAAGATAATGTGACATTTTTTTTAGCTGAAAGACAAACAAAAAAATAGTATATTTTCCTAAGTATCTGCCTTAATGGCATAATAAATATTAGGTAAGCAAAATTAGTGAAAACATTTTTTTAATAATGAAGAAAAATATGAAAATAAAAATGGAAATAATTTTTTATAATGCTGAGGTAAGTTATGAAAAAAATAGAAATAATTTTTCAGAATATAAAAGAAGCATAAAAATGCAGGTCCGAAGATAATATTTAAATGAAGTATCCATTATATAATCGATATTGTGTTGAATCCACCATTTTTTCTCCTTCTAATAATGGAAAAAGAAAATGGATCTTTTCTATGGATTATAATCATTGTATCTTTGAAACTGAATATACATGGGATATCTATCACAAAACAGTGGGGTTTGAATAGGCGTGGAAAGTGGTTTTATCTCCCTATAGTATCATCGTTAGTGAAGATGGTACTATTTAAAAAAAATGTTCTTTAAATTAAGAGTATCATAGTCATCTCAAAATGAACAATTTTTGTAATAAAATTTGTTAAGTATCAACTGCCCCTTAGAAACTAAAGACTGATCACCTTTATTATGGATAAAAACATCACTATATAGAATGGCCGTCATTTAAATTTCGACATCTTGTACTAGAAAAATGGAAGAAATATGGGAGGCATGTTCGCTATTCCGGAAAACGCCATCTGTTCGAATTTCGAGTTAGTCGTATAAGCTAGGTTCTAGTAAATGCTATGTGAAAATGAAAATTTCATTTCCATTATACGCAATACTAATTATATGAACATTAATTACTTTCCATGCTGGGTGTTGTTTGCTAGATGTGAGAAGAAAAGGCTTTTAAAGAGACGAAGTAGGTTATATTAGCGGTTTATTTAGTGAATGAAGTCATGAAAGAGAGCTAAGAGAAAGGGGTCTTCCTTCTCTCGAAAATGGGGTGGGAATATATTTTCTGTGCATGTTTCTCTACAGCACCGATCATGTAATGTACTCTCTCAAAACTGCTCGGGTCATGTTGCCGACGAGCCTCAACTCAGATAGAAAGCTGTCATCCTTTGCGATAAGAATGTCGATCTTAACGCCACTCTGGTACCATCAAACAAATTGACTACATCAATAACAAATTGATTACTTGAAAACTAGATTCTAGACCATTGTGATCTACAAATGAACTCTCTCTGCAATTTATGTTTATGTTCTCAGAATAATGACGTTTTTTTTTTTTTTTGAAGCCAATAATACTGGTAAAGGAAGAGATCGGATCCACCTTTTCTGAGGTCACAGTTTTTGAGTTAAATCAAAATTTAATTCAAAACTGCACTTGTAGTCACAAAATTTCGTGCCAAATTTGATATATTTATATCATTCCGTTTCTGAATGATCACGTTTACTTATTTTTGAAAATTCAGACCGACAGGCAATCAACCCGTTGTCGGATTTGGCTCAAAATCTGACAGGTGTCTACACAATAAGATTTAAAATATAGGCATCGACTTTTGTCTATTTAGTTCTCTTCATTGTGTAGTTATCATATTAACTTATATTCATACAGTCGGACGGACAGAGAACGTATTTTATTCAAACTTTGAGAGAAATCTGTGAATTTGGTATAAAGACGTTATACCAAATATCAACTGCCAAGCTCACAGCGTTTGTGAGTTATTTTTGTCACAGACAGATAGACGGACGTACATTCGCCAAAAATGTGTTTTTCGAACTCAGGGAGGTCTAGAACATGGAAATTCAACAAAATCTCGAGTTCGAATTTTTTGACGATTTTTATACTTTCTTCATATTGTACGAGAAAGTGTTTGTTTTGCCTAGTTAGAGGGCACTGGTACATAAAACCTTTATATATTTGCAATTTTAGATTTTAGATAAAATATGTAACTAAGAGGATTATGTTCAACTAATCATAAGAACCTTAAAACTTTAGTTTGTAGAATTTGATCATCCATAATGAGTATAGGATTGACAACACGGATTAAAAAAGTTTAAGTATTATTTATTTTCTAAGTAATAATTGCTTTTGAATTTGCATTAATTTTTCCGATAGCTAAATTGCCATTAGATATTGTATTTTAGAGCGAATAAATTTGGTGTTTTCATAAAAATATTTACAGTAAGCAATTAAAAAAAAAAGGGGAAAAAAAGCGTTATCGTTTAAATGGCTAAATTTTGTGTGAAATAAATTTAAAGAAGAAATAACTTTGTCTGAAAATTTTTCATTACAGATCTATCGAAATATTAATGTTTTTTTCCTAGATAATCATTGGACTTCCCCCGCTTTTTGTCTCTAACACGATGTTGTCTGATACTGTAATAGATATTCATTACTTCCAATTAGTAAGTTTCTAAACACCACTGGCAATTCTTTCAATGCTTCAAAATTTAATCATTCCATGATGAAAATATACCTATTTCCGATTCAAAACTCAATACCCCACAATCAAAACATCATTTGCTTGTATCTCCAATATCTAAATATTGAACCAATTTATAGAAGCTTCACGATCAGTTTTTCTTCACAAATTGCCAGATTCTCGATTGGTCTTTCTTCGCATTTTTTCTTCATCTGATATCGCTGGACATTCATTAATATTTAATTATAACAACATTATTTTTTACTATACCAACGATGACGGGACGTACTTTCCAAGGGAAGGGATGTTCCGTGGCCAGTGATTACCTTAAGGGCCCAAATACAGTTCCCTCCAGTGTTGCTGTTGCAGCGATCCGATTATTCAGATTTCTCCGTGTGACTTCGCACGGGTTGGAGTAGCCGATTGTCGGTTACAGTGCAGCGAAATTTAAAAGATGAATGGACTGAACAATTACGTTTTTAAAAGCCTTAAGGTGTCAGGAGATTAGTCACCAAAAGAAGGGTCCATGTATTCAATGAACAGAGTATATGTGAAGCGATTATAATAATGATTTAGTATCTAATCATTTGGCAGCATCTTGGACATGAATTTAAATCTAGACGATTCATCTGAAATTAGGTATAACCAATGTTCGAGGCGAGCCAGCTTTTTGCAAAGGTGATTGATTAAAAAATTCTGATAAACAAATCAAATCTTAAGTATAGTTAAAAGTTTCAATCTTCTTTTTAAAAAATGAAATTCAGAACAACTCACAATGTATGAAATCAAAAGTGACATTTTATTTCGACCAGTAACAACACTTTATAAGTTTGTTACATTTAGTGAGTAATTTTTTTCTCCATTTTTGTTTAACTTTTTTATATTTTTAAAATTTATCTACTTTTAAAACATTCTTTTGTGCCCATTTTTACGCCACATATATCTAGTCAAACTTCACTTTCTAGTTCAAGGCTTTTTCGATCGTTTAAAAGTTTTTGCAGTCGCGACTTTCTTTTGAAGCTTTGTCACAAATCTCTCGGGAAACTAAATCTGGAACATTCTTTCCAAATCAAAATTACATTGTTCCGAAACAAAGTAGGAGAACTAGGTTTTCTTTCTTAACTTGAAACAAACGCAGATTAAGGCCAAGTCTGAAGATAAACTAAAAAGATTATTTACATGAAAAAATGGCTAAAAGCGAATAAAAGCGTTTGAAATAAATGTCTGAATATATTTATTCATTCAGGGGTATATGTTTTATTTTATTTTATACAGGGTGTTTCAGTGAACCATTTCAGAACTTCTGAGAGAGGTAGGGTACATCCTGACAACTCGAAATCATAGAGCAATGTGGGGTCGGAAAGGCTTTCCTGAAACGGTGTTGTACACAGAAGCACCATAAAGAAAAGAGACCGTAAATGAGAAATCGTTTTAATAATACCTGAAAAGAAACAAAAGTTACATGGATTAAAGTAAGTTTCTTCCACGTGCTACAATGCACGCCTCACATCTCCGACGCATGGACATCCGAACATTCTGGAATACTCCTGGCATATCTCGAATCTCTCCGGCAGCTACTGTGATTCTTGCAACGAGCTCCTCAGCAGTGTCAACAGGGTTGTCATAAACTAGCGATTTCATATGACCCCGGAAATGAAAATCAAGACATGATAAGTCGGGTGACCGAGCAGGCCAACGCACGGGACTCCCACTTCCGATCCACCGGTGGCCAAATGTGACATCCAGGTAGTTATGAACATCTCCGCTATAATGGGCAGGGGCTCAATCGTGTTGGAACCAAATTGTCTGTTGCGTCGATGCAGAAATCTGTTCATCTCTCAAAAGTTGTGGCAATATTTGCTGCAGAAACAGCAATTACGTAGGTCCGGTTAGACTACCCGGTAACAGGTAAGGTCCGATGAGGGGAGCTTCCACAATACCGGCCCATACATTGAGCGAAAATCGATTCTGTGCTGCACGACGTCGTATTGCATGCGGGTTCTCGACCGCCCAGATATGGTCATTATGAGTGTTGAAAATTCCTTCCCTTGTGAAGGATGCCTCATTGGAAAACAACACTTCAGCAGGAAAAAGGGGATTTGTAGCACATTTTCCCAGGTGCCACTTTGCGAAAGCAATACTAGGTACATAATCCTCCGGTTTCTGTGTCTGAACACGCTGCACGTGAAACGGATGCATGTCTTCTGCTCGGAGAATCCTCCAGACGCTGCAATGGGAAACCCGACTGCGTTTGCTACACTTCGTGTACTCGTTCTTGGATTCCCCTGTACATGCTGCAGCACATTCTGTTCGGTGTCTGCAGTCCGTGTTGTTTTTACACTGTCCCTGTGAGCTCTTTCTAATGAACCTGTCTCAGCTAACCTCTGGTGCAGTTTTGCAAAGAAATTATGACTGGGAATACGCCTCGTCGGATATCGTTCTGCGTACAAACGCTGTGCGGCTGGCCCACTACAATTTGCAGCCCCGTACGCCAAATGCATATCGGCTAACTCTGCGATCGTGTAATTATCCATTCTACTAACTTGGCGTTCTTGTGCGAAATGAAGATTCCCTGCATGAAAGCTCGGACTTTTTGCACAACGCCATCTACCGCGTCAGGAAAGCATTTCTGACTGCCCATGTCTATATGATTTTGGTTCGTCATGATGTACCCTACCCCTCTTAGAAGTTCTGAAACGGTTCACTGAAACACCCTGTATAGAGAAATGATGTAACAATGTCAAAAATGCGCAAAGTTCAAAAGAGAAATGAACATCTATTTTATATTAAGTAGAAAATGTACCCTACTGGACGAGATACTATCCTGCTAACAATATATCTGATACGATTGTCACGAATTAACTAACGGAAGTTGAAGAAGAAAATCTTATACAAATAAACAAAATACCTAAATAAATATATTAATGATTATAGAAAGCTTTAGATATAAAATAATGCAATGCAAAATGCAAAATAAAAATAATACTGTAAGAAAAAATTAGGAATAACATCCGATTTAAGTGAGAATATAATACATCTGCATAAATGTAAAGTTGTAAATGCGCAGATTTCAGCATCTGTAAATATAAAAAATATTTGAATAAAATATTCTGTTTATCACGCAATAACTAATGACTTCCTTGTATATGAAATATAAAGAAAGTATTGTAATCATTAAGAAATTCGAAAGCCAAATTTTCGCCTTTTCGTTTCAAATCTCATTGAATCCGAAAAAGGTTTTTTTGGCATTGTATCTACCTGTCTGCGAAAACGATGACTGAATTTCGCTTTGAGCTAGACGGAGGGAATTTGTGACATTGAATTACTTGTAGCAAAATCCATTCCAAAATTTTGAGCAAAATACATTCTCAGAAAATATTATTACAAAGTGGTAAAACGTATCCCTGATATGCCAATCTTTTCGACAAAAGTTAGCGACTTGGCAAGAAATTTGGCGATCTTGGCGATAAAAGGAATCTTCTAGAAGAATCCAGATGGTTTGAACATTATTTTAACTGAGACCAATTTTTCCTTGAAGCTTGGAGAAAGTTCTGACGCTGCTTCCACAGTAGATAACACGACTTGCACCGCGAAGCAAAATTACAGGTTTGTAACGTTGCTCCCCTCTTCAAAGAGAAGTAATCTTGGGAAAGTTGCAGAACTTTCTCTAAGCTTCAAGGAAAAATTGGCCTCGGTTGATATGATGTTCAGACCATCGGCATTGTTCTTGAAAATTCCTTTTATCGCCCAGATCGGCAACTTTTGTCGCCAAGGTCACCAAATTTCTCGCCAATTCGCCAACTTTTGTCGCCAAAATTGGCTTGTCAGGGATACGTTGTATCACTTCGTCATACTGTTCTCCCCTTCAAAGATTGCACGACCCGTGCAGTCTCATTACATAGAACTATGATCAGTGGCCCGGTACGGAGCCAGTTGATTAATGTGGATGACTTTTGGCTTGGCAATCGACGAATTTCGTACTCTGTAGACTACATCGTTTAATCTCTTGATAATAGTATAAGGTTCTTATCAGTTCTATTGTAACTTCGGACTCAGACCTCTCTGTCGCTTCGAGTTATGCATCCAGACTTGATCACTTTCCTTAAATTAGTCTCGGTTGATATAATGATCAAACCCACTGGATTCTTTTAGAAGATTCCTTTTGTCGCTAAATTTCTCACCAAGTCGCCAATTTTTGTCACCAAGATTGGCATGTCAAGGATACAATTACCACTTCGTAATACTGCCTTGAAGAGGGGAGCAAAATTACAGGTTTGTAACATTATGTTTGTCTATTAAACAACAAATAAACTCATTAACTACAAACCACTAAGAGATATGTAAATAAAATATGGTACGGACGTTTAGCATTAAAATATAGATATCAAATTTTAAAACAAATCCGTCAAACGATTGACCGTCTCTCGGTTTATACTTTCGTATGCATGTAAACATAGTGACTTACATCAATGAAATTCGGTTTGCGATTTTGTGATTCCAACTGTAGTTTCTTGTCAAATTTTGGTATCAATTGGCGTGAAAATAGGTATCCAAAAAACATATTCCCGCTGCAGATTCAGTAAAAATGATAGATTCCAGGCAGAGATCTATGATTGGTGATAATCGCTCGCCAATACAAAGCAATTTTTTTTCTCTGCCTAACCCGGGTATACAATTTTACGTAAAGGAAAATAGATTATATCTTTATTGGAGAATATGCGAAAAGACCACTCCCTCAGTTTTGTTTTTTCCATATTGAATATTTTTCGCACATTGATATATCAATCCATTTAAACATAAGAATCTTGTTTCAATTTAACGAGTTGTAGCTCGACACCGCTCCAACACAAACGGTATTGATTGGTGTCGATAGAATGCACACTACAGTGCGTCTGGCTTAGAACTGTCCTTGATGTAACCGATTTGTTACAGTTCGATATGTCACTGAGGTACCAACAACAGTTCGAGTTTCTAACGTAGACGCAGTAGAATGCACCACAGCCATGTGCCGAGCATTATGATATTCCTTAGCAATAGTTCCCCGTGACCTCCTAGAACCCGATCTTATTGAGACAGTACTTCCTATTGACCATTGCTGCCAACAATGATGTGCAGCTGATGCCTTTCTGCCACTGCCATTTCTACCATATACTCTTTCTGTAATACTACAGAAAGACTATCGACCTAGTACAAACAATGTGAGCTGTTGATAATGGCTTCTTTGCCTTCTTAAAGGCATTCTTGACTAGCATCTATTCATTATATGAAATATCAACGATAAATAACGCTCCCTAATTTTGCAGCATTTATTTAAAGCAATCCTGATATGCATGTACATAGTGATGCTACTAGAGCTACACTTATGCACCTAGTGAGAAATTAGAATTGACGTCATCATTTTAATTTATAAGCACGCCTACCAAATTTTGTTTTTCTAGCACGGCTTATTCTTGGTACTGGGATTTTTTTCTGACAATGTATGTATTCTAGAAACAAGATGTTAATAGCTTTGAATTTAGCAGTAAGAATACAATTTAATTTTCAAATGTTTTGAATTTCTGCGAGAGAATTATACCTCATATGGACATAACTATGAGGTATAATTCTCTATGGTTAGACATCCATAAGTGGTTTCATCCGAAACAATTATCTTGTCAATGAAAGGCACATCTTAAGAGCAAATTTTTTTTCATCCATTTTCCCAAGAATTAACGTGCTATGATTTTTGGGTTTCTAAATGAACTGATTCATTCATTGACTCAACAATTTATTTAAATTAATTGTGTAAAGATAATCAAATGCTGTTCATTTGTTTTATTCAGAACCAAAATTTTTTTATTTGTTTTATCACATTCACAAAATTCAAAAGATGGTTTTTCAGATTCAAGATAGTCTGAAAAGCGTAGATTCAACAACAAATTTTTTGACGATAATAATACTTTCTCTTTGTATACTTTGCATCCGAGTAAGTAAAAAAATAATTAATTGATTTCCATTAACTATTGAATTCTTTTAAAGAATAGTTTACTCAGAAATAATTTGAGAAAATAAATCACCCGTAACTGTAAACTAAACTTAAATTCAAATTAAGCCATTTCCTGCATTTTTCGAAAAAATGGCACTTATTTTAACCGAAACAATTTACTTACGTTTAATTGGAAAAGAAAATTCAATTAATTTCCAGTCTAATGCGAAAGAAAGTGAAATTCGATTATCGCTTAGGTTGGTAGAAAAAAAAAAAGGAGTAACACAAAAAGTATCTCAACATCTTCTATTCTTTTTTAAATTGCTTGAATAAAGTATCTTCGTTTTTTTATTTAGTAATTAAAACTTCACTGCTTTTATTAGATATTAAATTAAGATAATGTGACAGTTTTTGCCTGAAAAGAGGTAAAAGCCTCATATAGTTTATTAAGCAGTTGTTTTAATGAGATTGTAAACATTTAAAAACTGAATATTATCGAGAAACTTTTTCTGAATTTTTAAAATAGGAAAACAGAAATGAATATGCGACCACAGCTGATAAAATATCACGAGAAAAAATATCCATCTTTTGTTAAGTTAAATCAAAGTCCTTTCTATTAACTATTAAAAAAACCTCTCCGCGGACAAATATTCAATTTTGAGTTTCGAGTAGATGACCACGGCAACCAAACCCACATTAACCAGCTAAACCAGCGTCATCAAATTTCCACGTCATACTTGCTAAAGGAAATGAGATTGCCATGGAATTAAGAGGAATCGGAGTACACGTGTATCATTTTTAGATACGGCGCATCATTTTTGGAATCGAATTGCAAAACCTCGAAATTGACCAAATCACATCGGCTTTCAAAGCATTTATTAAATGATTTGTGAAATTGATACATATTAGTGGTGAATATGAAAATGGATTCGTTATTTTGAGTCACATAAGGCCACCGAAATTCCTTAAAAAGTGAAAATCAAGCACGAACCTTCCCTACCAATGAGGAAGGAATTCAGTTATTCTGATAAAGGATGTTGCTATTGGCGATATGCGAGGATCGAACTCGCAACCTTATGGTTCGTAGCCGCTTAACTTGACCACAAGACAAGAAAAATTTCTTATGTCTCGCAGCTGTTAACTGGCTTATAAAGCGTCACCACATTACTCCCCCTCCAGTGCGTCGAAGTTGAGACGAACGATATTTTGTCCTGTTTTTGCTGTGATATATTTTATGTTGCGCTTTATCCATTTTTTTATTGACTGATTATTTATCAGCTTTATTTATTTATTGACTGATTATTTATCAGCTTTATTTATTTATTGGCTGATTATTTATCAGCTTCATTTTTTTTATTTATTGGCTGATTTTTTATCAGCTTTTTTTCCATTTATTTCTGGTAGAGGGCGCCACAACAGTTGTATGAAGTTTGCGTATTTTCGTCACCGGGTCACCAATGTTGCTATTGGCGATAGGCGAGGATCAAACTCGTAACCTTCTGGTTCGTAGCCGAGTAACATGACCACAAGACAAAAGAAATTTCTCATGTCTCGTAGCTGTTATCTGGCTTATAAAGCGTCACCACAAGGACATGGTCGAAGCAGTATGGATTGGTTGTATTGACATAGCGCAGATGAAGGAAATTGAAGGAGGTTAACGATGGCGTTGGACTCGCAGTGGAACAGTTTCCAGAATTGAAAACTCATGCGACGAGATATGGTGGACTCATATTTATTTTGAAGTGGATATTTTTTCTTGCAGTCACTCTCGTCCTGCACGTGTTTTCACAAGAAATAATGAATGCTGCGAATTCGATCTGAGACTTACTATCAGATATTTCCCACACATCAAATGAAATTCCTAGCATATGTTTGTTCAAATCTAAAAACCTAAGGTTCATTTGAGATCATTCGCTATGTTTCCTTCATCTTTCACTTATTTTTTAAATCTTTTGTATTTTTTAGAAAATGGAGTGATAGAATGATGATTATTTGAAATGTATTCAAATATATAGAGACATCTTGACAAAATTTTAAGTTGGCCTGATGACTCCCGAAATCGTATCCTATTTAATAATCTGTTGACATTTTGCTCAGGGGTGGATTTACAACCAGGGAAATTAGGTAAGGCCTAGGATTGAAAAAGGGCCACAATTATGTCGAATAAGAGGCTTTACTCCCTATCTTACAAATAAATAAATTTGTAAAAAATACAGATTCCAAGAAT
>JAPMOR010068394.1:39761-66755 GCA_026543865.1 Argiope aurantia | reverse complement strand
GGGCAACCGCCTTGGGCTACAAGACAGAGGCTTAGGTGCAAGCAGATCGATTAAAAAACTTTATTTCCTATTTTACAAATAAATAAATTTGTAAAAATAATACAATATTAGTATGATATTAATTATTTATCATGCATAATTAGCCAAGTTTAAATATATTTTATTTCATTCACTAATATATTAGAACAATTATGAAACCGAACATCCTCTTTATTCAGTAATATTTTGTTCATACTTAGATGTCAGAAAAGTTTTTTTTTTTAGTCTCTAGGTATAAATTTCTTGTGTCCAAACAAGTATAAAATAAGGCTTACAAATGTTAGATAGCGGAAGAAAATTAAAAAAAAAAAGATCCAAGTTCGAATTTTTTGTAGATTACAATATTTTTCCTTTGCTTCGTATACAAGCAAATACAAAATGTTAGTGCCTATAGAAAAGAAAGCTGTGAAGAAAAATAATATTTTCCATTCGAGCATCCAACTATAAACAAGAAATATCACGCAACCGTTACTTCTTCCGATTTAAATGGAAACTAAAAATAACCATCTTACCATTTCACCGACTTGTCACTTCACTTCCAAAACCTCACAAAACTGCGTTGAGGTGGGGTGGGGGAAGTCACTTCCATTGACCACTTCATCCCCATCAAAAAGCGCGCGTCTCGGGAATAAATAAATTGGCTCTCGTGAAGGCCTGATAAACGGTTAAAAGGGTCCGTGCCTTCATTACGGAAGTTGAGAAGCGATGAGACCCCATCCGCCACTGCGGGTAATGAGATAATTTAGATACTGGGGCGGATAGCGAGTTCCGCCCTTGCAAATTGGATGTCTTCGCTAGAAACTTGGAAGTGGGCGGTCGTCGTCTTCGGGTGTGAAAAGATACGTTGACGGGATATGTGAGGGATCGAATAAAAATTGTAGTTTTTATTTTTTTGTATTAGAAGTTAAGGAAATGTCTTAAAACTTTAAACGAGAAATTCTTGTGTATACATAAATTTATTTCATGTATCTCGGAAACAGGTCTAACGATTCGGAGCAAATTTTATATTTCGATTAGGTTTCGCTTTTTAAGTTTATCTATGTAAATGTCTTTCCGGAAAAAACGTGATTTTACACAAAAAGAAAATTATAACTGATTATTAGAATAAGTACATTCAACTTCCACTTCGGAGCATGGGCAGTGCATAGTGGTCAGAACACCATAAATGACTCGTGCATTGCGGGTCCTCGATTCGAGTCGCACTTTCTGCTTTAATTTTTTACTTATGTATTTATATTTAATATTTTTGCTTTTCAAGTTTATGTATACAGGTGTCTTTCCTCAAAAAACGCGATTTTACTAACTATTATATATTAATAGAGCTAATTTCTAATAATTAACTATTAGAGATTAAACGCGATTAATTTTTTGTTAATAAGTATTAGAGCCTTTTCTGTTCTATCTGCTCTCATGCTGACAATGATATATATATCCATTTCGGACCCGATTTCACCATGGTAAAACTGAATGTAAGTTCAAAAATATAAGTAATGAAAGATAAATTGAAAAATGAATACTGTGATATAGCTGATTGTTTTGAATAAAACGTTAAATTGTGAGCCCTTAAATAAACATGTTAAACTAAGAACATGTAACACAAAAGCATTTTATTTAAATGGCCAGTTCATACGTAAGTAAGATTGAAAAACATCCATATGTAATCAGTATGTGATTTGTAGCTAAATATTTTCTCTAAAAAAACATACGTCGAGCTAAGTTTGATCTTTCAAATATTTTCCTTTTTTTCTTTTTGTATTTGTATATCCTAGAATTTTCTCTTTTATAAAACATGCTCTTTCTATGTATCTGAAACGAAAATACATTATAAGGGGTAAGAAGTTTGGCAGTGAAATTTAGAATAATTTCTATATTTAGTGTGATGAAGCAAGGGTAGGGGAGGATCTCTTGTACTGACCCGCGTACAGAAAAGCCAAAAATAGGCCACTCGAAATCTGAATGAATACAATAACGCTATATATATATATATATATATATATATATATATATATATATAGTTACGAATTTTTCCCAGGGTTCGTTTGGATAGTGGAAGTGATATGGTGTAAAGAACGCTCAATCAGCAGGCGGCAGTAGAAAAAGAACAACGACGTTTATTTACACGAGGACACACTGGACAGCACAAAAACGACAGCTATATACAGTACAGAGACGACTATCTTCAGCCGAGACGTGTAGCATACAACAGCATACAATCAGAATCTACTGCAGACCGTAGCGCACAGCTCAGTTCATCACGAGCTTGACTCCGTCGATTCCGACTACGACTCTCGACTACTACTTCGACGACTCCGTCCACTCTGTCTTCGACTTCTCCGACTCTCGACTCCTACTGACTTCTACCTTCCTCTGGCAGCTGCGGCTGCTTCCTTTTATAGGTCTCGGGAGGCGGGGCTAGAAGCCTCTCAACCAATCAGGAACGTTCGAGGCGTATCTCGGGTCCTACTGGACGGATCGGGAAAATTCTCGAAGTTTCGGGTAAAATCTATTTTGGTGCCAAAGTCTCCAAATTCGTCGCCGCCAAATTGTCGCCAAGTTTGTCGCTAAGCTCTGGTACTCCCGACGCGCCACCTGGTGTCCGTCCCATTCAGATGACTGTAAAACTTTCTTTCTGTTGATGGAACAAACTATGCTGGGAAGTCGAATTGCAGGTTTGTAACAATATATATAAAGAGAGAGAGAGAGAGAGAATTATTATTATATATATCTATATATATTCTATAAATTCTATATATGTATATATAGAATACAATTTCATAGAATAATTGAATCAAGGGGAAAATCTCTTCGTATTCATTACACACAATTGCACCAAGCGAGAAAAATGAAATTTAGTATAAGGTTTTATACACGCTGTGTGTACACAAATGCGTATTTTGTTACTGTTTTTGGTCAGCACTGAATTTTACTTCAAATATGCCAAAGGATCAGTTGTCTATCAGTTTATCTATCTGCATATATAAGATTGCTGGTTTTAAAATTTTAAAAATAAATTTTAGTCTACCTGCTCACCTGAGCTAGGCTAAATTAAATATGGAGTAGACTAAATAAGTTAAACTCATCAATTTGTGTGTCATGCATAAGAATGCCGTAATTTAACTTTTTCTAGCTCAATGGGTTAAAAACTGCTAAACGTTTACTTAGCTTTTCGTGTGTAATGGGATATATTTTATCCCACCTCAAAAACTTGAAGTTACTCATTGTCATATTTTTTTGAATATTTTATGAAGTTTGTATATTTTGAAGTTCTTGTCTAGTTGGCAACCTTATTCAACAATAGTAAAATCATAAATGAATAAATAAAAATGTGTACAATTCGAAACGCATCAGCAAGTTGTGTGTATTAAAATTAATACTCCAACCTTGATTACAGCAAAATTAAATTTGCTGTAATCAAGGTTGGAGTATTATGTGATGCAGAGAATTTTTGTCATTCATAATCATGTGAGTTGTTTTATTATAACCGAATAAATTGTTTTATAATTTTAAAAAAACGTGTTATTTTGTTTTTATACTAATTTGGAGTCTATGAAATAAGGGGATTATTTAAGCCCTACCCTATAAAAAAGGGATTATTGAAGTGTTCTTAATTTTCCTTTGAGTAATGTTTCATGCTAGATAATCGTAAAAAATTTTTTATTAATTTTTTAGAATAAAAACATTCTGCACAACAAGGGCTTTTATTTTCCTTAAAATTGTGTCCCTTAAAGAATTAAAAACAATACAAATAAGATTGGTTTGGTTCAATTATATTGTCGCAACAGCAACACTGGCGGGAACTGTGGTTGAGTCTTAAGGGCCCATCACCGGCCTCGGTACAACCCTTCCCTAAGGAAGTACGCCCCACCATCGATGGGAGAAGAAAGACTCCCAAGGTACCCACCAGGCAGTATCCACCAGTGTACCCATCAGAGTGGCAATGATCCAACCACTATACCGGAGGCATCTCATCCTCATTTCGAGGTGTCCCCCCCCCCCCCCGCGTAGGGATACTAGTCTATAACATAAGTAAAGATGTGTGATATTTCTTTTAACCATTTGTGTAATTATATTTGTTGAACATTTGTACAAATCTCAATTGCTATACCTAAGCATTATCATTTTGCATATAATTTTGATATGGCCTTTTCCACTTCGATAAGTTTACTTTGACTCCAAATAAACAGAAACTATATAACTGGGCAGTACAGTTATCCGGTACACTAAACGTCATCCCAACAATGCGCTACATAGCGAACCAGATTAAAATTATGAGGTCCACCAACAACGGTGGAATTGCGTTACTCCAAAATGCAAAGCAAGCACATTAGTCTTTCCGGAATTGATCTCACCTACTCTCTAATAAGCCCTCTATGAAATTCAAATATTATGATAATCGTCGAAAGGGACGGCGAATTCATTCTCACTCAAGCTTAATCCATCGTCCAGTCCACATCTTAGAATGAAGTCGTGCTCTCTTAGGTTAGGTCTTCTGTTAGGATCTCTGAGATAAGCTCTTCCTAGGTCCCTCTGGGCTTGGAGACAGATAGCTGCTTTTGCAGTTGAAGCGGTTAAGTCATTTGGTAATTAGTTAGGAATAGAATCTAGTTTATTCAGTTTTACTTTCTCGTATATGGAGTGTACTACGTATCCAAAGTCATCCAAAATTCGAAACTCTGAATTTTGGAAACATTTCGCATTTCAGACCTTACGGACTCCATAAAATTTATTTCTAAAATTATGTTTTTAAGTTTGTTTGGGTCGCAGTGGCCTGCCAGCAAAGTCTCGGATTCTGACCAGGTGGGTGGGTTTTCAGATTCTAGACCCGATTCCACCAAAAAAATGTCTTATAAGCGGATCTGGTGTACATTAATTCGTTAGGACCAAACTTCCTCGGGTTGATGCTGTGTGGAAGTCTGGAGAAGGGAGATCCATCCTCGTCACCTGAACGTGGTTCAAAATTACGGAGTCCTTCCCAAATAGCCGTAGTGTTGCTTTAAAAGAGAACGGTTAATATTACTGAATTTATCAATTATGTTTGTTTCTGAATACGGTAATTCAAAATCCGCTTTGAGCTAGATGTCTGAAATTTGGGTATGGTCTTAATACTAATTTGTAAATTCTAAATTTGCAGATTTCGAACAAAAATCTTTCAGAGGAAGTATGTCTGACAGCTTCCGATTATGAGTGAGAAGAGAATTACAAAACATAAGAATATTTTGAATACATTTGAGAGAATAAAATCTTGTTTATAGTTACAAATTCTAAAGTGCAAATCCTTATCGAATAATGAACCAAATTTATAGCAATGTTGTGCGTCTGTCGGTCGGCATTTACGAATGCATATAAGCGCAATAACTCATAAACGTGATGACTTAAGAGAATAAACTTCGGTATGTGGCCTTATGACTAAAACTGCAGTTCCGTTTCAAATTTTGGTTATAATTGGTTAGGGACAAGACCCAAAATATATATTCTATTTTTATTGGTACTTGTATATTAATCGAATGTTCACTATTAATCGCCAAAGATCGCACGTTGGATTCATGCCAAAGATCAGTCTTTCATATTTTTTCGCCAATACCATGCAATTAATGTACAAATATTAGCTTTCTTTAGTATATTACGAAACACATAAGTCAGGTGAAGAACTATTAAAGTAACAATCTGATTACTTGGGACGTTCATGATCTTACCCATGGTGCTCAGTTTTATACGGAGGGGGGGAGGTAAATCTCTGTAAGGGATTACGCCAGAAAATTTCGAGGAGACCACTCATGTTAATTATATATATAGGATGTGCGGAACGGTTGTTTACAAACATTATAGTTAAAAAAAATAAACAATTTCTGTAATAGAATACGCGTTTAGAGACATAAAAAGGGGATAGTCATGTCACTGACTCTCCGACTCGCCCGAAAGCACACGGATAAATAATACTGAATGACCTGTGGTTGTGTGGAATAATACTGTGGTTGGATCCTAAGGGTCATCACCAGCCACGGTAAAACCCTCCCCTAATAAAGTACGTCTCATCATAGATGAGAGTAGTCAGACTCCCACCTTTCCATGTACTCTACAGGATGGTGAGAACCAAACACCATGCCGAAACTGCTCATTCTCAAGATAGAAAGAGGAGGAAGAGCGGCGGCAACAGGAGGCTCTTTATCATTGAATAAATCAAAATGAAAGGATGTACTGAAATTAAAGAGCACATATTGACACTGGCGCAAGAACATAGTTGTAATGGAAACAATTATATAAGTCGTAGGTTACAGGACAGACACGATAAGAAAAAATAGTGTCCAGGAATATCATTTAAAAATTAGGTAGTTGAAGTAAGAATTCAAAGGACTTTCTATCTAAAGTGATACGTGCTTATTTTTAACGCAATTATGTCATTGTGAATTCGTATTCTAATGTCATATCGAAGTTATTTCTTGCATTAATTCTCTGTTATTAAGTTCACTAAAAAGAATGCTATGTAACAATTTATCTTTGCCTTTCCAGCCACTTTCATATTCTATTACAAAAGTGATTTCTTTTTTTTTCAACACATTTTTATCAGTTTGCTTTCTTGCTTGCTCTGTTTCTACTTTTATCTGGTACACATTTCTCAATCGATTTTTAACTAACTTCCCAATAAGCTTGAGAGTTGAAACTTTAAGCATAGCTCAGAACTGGCAGACAATGCAGTACTAACTCAACTTCTTGGTTACATGTTTGCTTGTCATTTCAGTACAAATTTTGCAATTGATTTTAAAGTAATCTAATAATATGCATTTTCCAGATGAGATAAAGGTTTGAAATTGTAATCATAATTCAGAACTGGATGACAATGTAATATTAACTCTATTTTGTATTTCTTCAATACAAATTTCGACTCTGAGTGCAACTCATCGGGAAGTTTATTTGAAATGGACTATAAAACGTCACTACACAAACATAAAAGGTAGAAAATAAATTAAATAAAAAATAAAATATATCGCATTTTTTAAAAAAGATTAAACTTTGAAAAACGATTGAAATGAAAACGAACTTTGAAAAACGATTTTTTAGTTTAACTTGTAAAAATATATAATTATAAGCACAGCCTATGCGATGAAGTTATTAAATACCAGTGATTAAATGAGGATAATTATATGAACTAAATCGGTATTAATTAGGTCTTATTATATGAACTTAATCAAGCAAACTTGAATTGTAGCTATTTTTACTTTTAATTTGATAATGCCTTTAAGCTGACACTCCTCCTTTAAATTGTGAAATATAAAATGGCGCATAGATTGTAACGTGTTGATGCAAAAATTATAGGACCTAGAACACCAAATATTGTATAAACATACTTTGGAAAATGGAAATGTACACCTTTTAAAAGTTTTAACAATTAAGATAGATGAAATTCCAAGGATTCGATAGCAAGCGAGAGCAATCATCCCAAAACCGTTTCTAATAAATTGCCATGCTAGAGAACGTCTGACATGATATTGGCGTACAATATTCACAAAATAACTTTTGACATGAATTTAGCCCTTTTCCTGATGCTA
Organism: Argiope aurantia; assembly: GCA_026543865.1. Classification (NCBI taxonomy): domain Eukaryota; kingdom Metazoa; phylum Arthropoda; class Arachnida; order Araneae; family Araneidae; genus Argiope; species Argiope aurantia. The sequence continues at coordinate 59,172 of JAPMOR010068394.1, read as the reverse complement.
TCTTGCAATCCTCGGTAAGTTATTTGGCGATTAATCCCTGGCTGTTAAAAGTTTCCAAAAATCGAATTTGTCTTTTAAACATGTTTTTCACAACCGATTGAAACAAAAATGTGACAAAAAAATTACCCCTGTAGTCCCAAAATCCTACACCAAATTATATATATTTAAGGTAGTGCGTTTTTTAATTATTGGATTTACATGTTTTTTAAAGCACAGATCGACAAACAAACAACCTTTAATTGTATTTGGCTCCAAATTCGGCTGGTGCTACACTATAGATGCTCAAAATGTGTACCAAATCTTATATGTCTAGCTCTCTTCGTTTTGTAGTTATCGTGTTAATGCATATCCCGGACAGATGGATTTTCTCTGAAAAGATTTTATGAAACTTTTGATAGTAGTCTCTCCAAATTTGGTATAAAAGCAGTGTACCAAATTATAACTATCTAGCCCAAAGCAGTTTTGAGTTATCTTTGCCACAGACAGTACTTCAGTACATTTTACAATACTCTTCATTATAAAATATACTCGATATAACAGCCGGGATAGCCTGGTTAGTAAAGCGTTGGGTTCGCGTCTCTTAGGTTGACGCACATATAAATCTGCGTCACAAAGTCCTCCATTTCGAGAGTAATACCACTGGGGATACTGGATCAGGGGTGATCGTTCTCTGATTCAGGTCTAAATTACGATCTGTGGTTGAATGAATGAAGTCCGCCCCGTAAAAAGAGTTGTGACGTGTGTGTAGTCGTACTCTTGGCCCTAGTTGGCTCTACGATAAAAACAAGAGGCTCCCCCCTTCATACTTAAATCGGCTGTCTTCGAACAGCGGGCTGGTCCGTGGCAAGTTCCATAAGAAACAACAACTCAATATAACATTATATTGAACTGTGATTTTGTAGTCTGTATACAATAATACACTGTATAATAGTACACTAATGCATTACAATGTGCAACATACTACGTTACAATGGATGTAGTACACTGCAATGAACGCTAATTGTATGAATTGTTGTTACAGCTATTTTATCTTGAAATTTTCTTCTATCTTACAAAACTGAGATATCAGTATTTATGTGACTACTATGGAAAATTTTATTCAACAATTCATTTAAAAAGATCGCCGAAATCTAACAGTGATAAATAATATGAATTAAAGGTAGATTTGATTTCAGTTAAAACTGATTTTTTTTCGAATGAATTGTAGGACATTTAACTCGTAAATCCTAAAAAAATTCTAAATGATGGAGATTCAAAAATTTCACGATCTCGATAATATTCTACATAAATTTGAATTGACTATGAAAAATTCTTTTTTTTACCACGCTAGTGAATATTTATCATGAATTACCACGCAATTGTCACAAGCAAGATGTCAATATTTCTTGAGTCTTTTAATTTTAAAATGTGTGTTAAAAAAATGAAGATATTAATATCATTGAATATTTGTCATAAGGACTTATTAAATGCTTCCCAATAGTTTACTTTCAGAAATTACATCATCAATAGAAAATCAATTATTTTAATGATTCAGAATTATTTGAGTTTGCAACAATGCAATTTATACTGAAAAACTATACCAAAATTAAATTTAATATTTGGTAAGGGAAATAAAATAGGAAAAGATAATATTTAAAAAAAATATCCTAAATAAAAATAATGAAAATATTAAGTTCAATTACACTGTCATTAATTTCATTTCAAATCACTGTAGGCATAAAATAAAAATGATTTCAAACATATCAAGGACTAAACTTTCCTGCGAAATACATATATGTACTCATATATGTATTTATATTATGCAAATATAAGTATTTCATATAAATATATGTACTTCATATAAATATATACACTTCATATAAATATATGTACTTTCGGTCAAAAATTGTTTTCTTAGTAGTAGATTATCTATTAACGTATAATTAAATTAACTTTTTATTAATTAGAAATTAACAACATTTTTAATATTTCTCCTGCCATTATTGCATACATGTTAAATAAGTACATATTATTACATAAAATATTCCTCTTTAAAACTTTAAAAAGAAACCTTTAAAAAAGGCTTTTTCAAGGAAATTAATTTCTGTTTAGTCTTTCTCCAAATTTAATAAAATTTTCGCAATCAAACGCAGTCTGTAACAAATTGTTTATTATTCTACAGAAATTCCAACAATTTTCACTGTCTCGCCAAATCTTTTACCAGCGTTGAAATTATGATTAAAAACCACTTTCGTTAGATAATATTTCAAATCATGATTTTCACTTCATTTTTTATAATAATGCCGTGTTTACACTCTGCCAGTTATAAGACTGCCAGTAGGCAGCGCATGCGTAAAAAGACTGAAAAATACTGTTCCGTAAATGGTAAGTAATTATCCCGACCGGAGAACAACATGCCGAGTGTATTTTTCTCTTAATGTGTGTGTTTGTACAATTTGGCGGGGTTTTTTTTGGCATGAAAAAATTTATCACTTATCCTAGATTAATTCCGACACTTTTTGCTCTTTGTTCTTTCTGATGAGAACTGTGCGTTTTTAATTTTATTCTATAGTTCTGTGTGTAGTTTTTTTTTTCTATAGTTATCCAAATTGAGGTATGCTGACTTTTTTTTTTATTTCACCATGTCTCTTTGTGTAAATATCCATCATTTTAATGTGATATGCATTGAAAAAGAAAAATTCAGTAAAGCTAAAACAGCAATTTACAGCCAAGCATGGAATGCACGAATCTATCTTATGTAATTGTGGCAAATATAAATCAAACCTTTCTACGAATGCGCTGCCTACTTGCCGAATATATACCCGGCATAAGGATAACAATTTTAATCTGAAATTCTCTCTGTATATTTCTTGATGCAAAAATAAATATACAATTAAATCTAGTTTCTGCATTAAAATCGGACGAAGACAAGGCAAAAGAATGAAGTATTATCATATAGACTAGAGGTGTGAATTTCCTTCGTTTGTAAATAAGCATACGGCCCCTCAACTCCCAGAAGTTTCCTTTCCAGCAACAAAGTTATGCCTTCCCTTGATTTGGTATGGATGACTTGATGGCTTTCCTAAATCAGGATAGACGTATAATAAGGATACACCTCTATCAGTCAATGACCTTCGAAGCCTCTAACAGCAAGAGGATGCACACATCATGAAGGCATTTGGGGTGGTTTAATGAATCTGATTCGATCGCATTGTGTGCCCTGGGAATTACGTTATCGAGCCACTTGTTGCAGTTTGTGACAATAAGTAGCAACTTCCAGACAACTTAATTTGATTTTCAAAAACGCCATGACAATGATGGAATGTAATGATATGTAAAATAGTGCTTAGTGCATTACGTGCTTGCAGTCAGTTCCCTTTATAGCATGGAAATGTTTTATGATTCTTAATTGTTTCAGGTTTATAGAGAAGACGAGACATAAATATTTGATTTTTATTTATCAATAGAATATTTCGGATGTGTTTAAAAGTATTTTTAAAAAATTGTCAGATGCATTTGTTTATATGCTGTTAATATTCACCAACTGTCTAAGCCGAAGATATTGATTATATTTAATTTCAATTGAATTGTTTAAATATAATTTCACAATAATAATTGTGTCACATTTATAGAAAATAAAATTATGTTATTTTATTTTTCTTACATATATTCTTTTCATCGTGTACATGAACTTTTCTTATGGACACCACCAGTCTCCCGACATCGTAGCACTATTAAAAACATAAATATCCGGTTCATGTATCTTCTTAATTTTATGGTAAACTACACTTTTTTTTTCTGGCAAACTACACAGATACACAATTGGATCTGTCTTCACTCAGTAAGGCCAGAAAATGCCTAAATGCTTGATGAAACAATGAATTTAATTTGAATTTCAAAGTAACAATGTAATATATTGTTGTAAATTAAGCACAAAAAGGTTAAAAATTTCCCAAATTCGGAAAAAAATTTCACGTTTTGTTGAATTGGCACCATTAAAAAACATGTTTTTTAAAAAAAATTTTAAATGGTACATTCATTTTTGTGTATTAAAAATTAGGGAATTAATCGCTAAAAGACTCCAAGTACTCATTAATTTTTATTTAATTGAATTTCTAATTAAAATTTCAAAATAAAATCGCTTTGAGATTTGCATTTGTAACCGCCATATTATATATGTGGCATATTTGGTAGCTGTAGTTCAAGCTGTTTGGCCTACGAAGCTCCAATATATGCACTAGTATATTCATTTTTTTTTATTATTAAAAATAGATACATATGAAAATCATTGTGGTTTTATTAAAAATTATTAATTTATAAAAGCCAATCTTGGCCATCAAATGGCGTGTCGGAAGTTTGGTTATGATTAAATGATTTAATCGAAATTAAACTCTAAACTGTGCTCTCATTTTAATTAATTTTCTTTAAATATCAATAATGATGCAAATTACAATAATATTTTATAGGGTTTTTTTCTGTTTATTATGTGCATAAACCTTTCTAACTATTCCCGTAAAATCCCAAAATATCATAAAGTCGTTTGAAAAGTAACCTACAGGCTAATTCATATAATCTATTTTCTTATAGCCTATAATCGTTCTATTGAACTGATTTTGCCTAACATTAGATGAAAACTTCACCTTTAACTTCCGAAAGTGGAAGAAAATTGCGACATGAAATGCTTGAGGAAAAATTGAAAACGGTAAGAATTTCAATGCAACAACATGTGTATTTTTCAAAATTATGAAAAACGAATTAAAATAAAAACTATCAGAATGCAGGAAAAATTTCCTCGATAAAAAAAAAATATTTCGAATTTTAAAATCATGTAAGAACTTTTCTTGTGTGGCTAAATTTTTAAAAGTTAATGTGGAAAAAGTATAAATGTTTTTCAAATTTTACTTTCATGCATATGAAGTATAGAGGAAGTGCTGTAATCATCAAAAAATTTCAATTCAAAATTCCGTTGAATCACCCAGTTTCAGATCTGCCTGTATTCAAAAAACAAATTTTTGGCATTATGTCTGCTTGTCTGTCATTCAAAAAGTGATAACTCGCAAACGCTTTAAACAAGACAGATGAAATTTGGTATGTGATTTTTAGACCAAATTTGTAGATTTCTGTCAAATTTCGAACGAAATTTATTCGCAGGAAGTTTGCCTCCAAAAAAATTATTTTTGAAAATTTCAATTACATGGGGAATTTTTATGTTTAAATATGTCTTAGAGTCAAAGAAAAACAATTCCCCATATTTCGTTTCTCGTATGTGAACAAAAAAAATTAATCATTTTTGATATATTTCATTCGTTTCTTTAAGTTTTCATAAACAAAAAGAAAGTTTATTAATCTTTAATTAATGATTCAAACTTTATTTTTTGACGAGTTTCGAACTTCGCTGAATCTGAAAAAAAATCTCGAATCATACTATCTGTCTGTGAAAACAATAATACAAAACCTGCTTAATCTAGATGAATAAAATTTGCTGTGCAGTCTTCAGATGCGTAGATCTGTCTACTATTTTAAAAGCAATCCATTCATAGATAGTATACCCACCTGCCTCAGACTAAACAAACATAATAAATTCAAAATACAAAGAGCTAGATAGTTAAAATTTGGTACAGGATTTAAGAATCTAAATTATAAATACTTATCAAAATGTTAACCTTTTTATGAATTTACCAACTATTGGTATACATATTTACATGCCTGTAAACATATTAACTTAGAAATGCAATTATTTCTATTCTCTTATCATTGTGAAACAATCTCCAGAACGAACAACATTCTTCAAAAGTCTCTGTCGACTATAATAATTATTTATCCTCAGTCGAATCCACTTCTTGATCAGCTCTTTATGTCTGCAAGGAGGGCAGCTCTTTAGATGAGGAAGTATTTAGTAATCATTAGGTGCAATGTCTGGATTGGAAGGAGGATAATTGAATAAAATCTCAGGAGAATCGATCTCATTAAATTCATTAGGTCATATTTTAAGTGTAAGCTCCAGAATGGGACTATGAGTGATTTCCTACCTTTCTTGAACTAATTCCTTTTTTCTAATTTTTTAGTATATGAGTCAGCATTATAATTATCAAAAAAAATCCAAATTCTAGATTTTTATGAAACTTTAGTTTTGGATTTCCTGAAGTCAAAAATCACACTTTTGGAATTATGTCTGCCTCTCAGTCTATGATTATTCAAACACGTGTTTCCAACGTGGATTCAATATTACAGATTTATAATGATAGATAAATCTTGTGCTTAGCTTCCTCGCGTAGTGACAGTTATTGAACAAATATTTAATTCTGGTATGTACTATATGAAAGAGAATATGTTCTTATTTATTATGCAACAGTTGATGCAATAGACTTTTGTCGTCATCCGCTTGAAAAATGCTGGTTTAATTTTATTACATTCATTTCAAAAATATTGAAATTTCAGGATTTGCTTGAATATTTTTCCAATCAAACGCAGAGGTGTAATTCGTTTTTTGTACTATTTTGATAACATTTTAAATTATACTTAATTTTATTAAAGCTTTGCTGCATGTACTATGAATGAAAAGGGAAATATTTAATTAATGTTTTACGATAATTAATGAAATTGCTAATTTCTTATCTATTAAACTATTTTGCCATGACGATGCCATTTCTTTAGTAAATTAAATTTGAAATAGCCATGACATGGGAAGGGGAAATGTTTAATAAAATTTAATTTATAAAACAAATTTATTTTCAAAAAGTCTTTGCTTAATTCAAAAATAGTTTTCATGTTTTCTGTTCAGTAAAATTTATTCAAAATTCCACTATATGCTTTTACTCTTCGAAAGTGATCTAAACTCGTTTGGAAGGAAACGCTTTTATAACATATTTTATGAATTAAAAGTTATGTTTCTATTTCCAGTAATCAACTCAATTCTATATATTCTTTAAAATGTATTAATGATCTATTGAAAAGTCAAATAGAGATAAAATTCTGCCACTTTTTGAGAATCGTGTGTGACATATTTGTTTATCTTATCTAAACAGAAACTTGTCGACGATAAGAGAAATTTATGTGCATGTATAATAATACATAATATAAATGAAATTTTTGCATTAAAACATTAAAAATCTTTTATAAACTTAAAAATCTTTTACTTACAAGCACATTAAAATTCCAGTTATTGTTATTATTATATTTATACTTTGTTGCATATGATACCGTTTACTTTTCACCAATGCTTCAAAAATGTTACAAATGTTTCAAACTTGGTTCACAAATATAGAAATAAAAGAAAATTATTAACGAAGAATTTATGGGAAAGAACAAAATATTTCACACACTATTAGGAAAAAATTAAAATACTTCGTTCGGAATAATGTACCATATAACAGCTGGTACGATGACAGATATCATTAAATAAAATCATACAATTGCAAAAGATAAAGAAAGTAATGGCATGTTTTTTTAATGATTATTTTTTAAATAATACTATTATCCTCGCCCCATAATCTTCTAAGATTTGAAGTTCAAATTTTCTTTAATGTTTTTTTAAACATTGTAATACTCTATTATGTCTTCATAAACGTGAAAATGGAAGATTTCACTTTTATAGCAATGCATTATTTATTCAATATATTCAATGTTTGGGTAATATAAAAATTGATGAAAATAATGTAGCTTGTACTGATTTTGATATCAATATAAAAGAAAGCTGGCGTTTTTAATATAAATTCATCTCTCTCTATGACATGAATTACTTCATTTTCACCCTTTTCGTATAAATTTACATACTTCTCAAAGAAAATATCGTTAAAATGTAATTTTTTTTTAAAAATCCGATTTTTAAATTTTTTATGCTAAATTTATTATTTTAACAAGATTTGGATAATTATTTTTATCAACTTAGGAATAATTTTAATTATTTACATGTAAAATTATCTTGGTTTTATTCTCACAGAATTTTTATTTGATTATTTTTTTAGGAAATACGATTTCTTTATCTAGTAGAGTTCGTTTGAAAGAAAATTCTTTTATATCGGAGAAATATTTAATATATTGTTTTATGTTAATCAAACATAAAAGGTACGCATAAGTGATTTTATTTCAGGTTTAAAAGTAGTTCATGTTTTAATCATATATTCAAAAATTGTTTTACTCTTTAGTAAAGATTCTTTGTTTTAAATCTCACATAAACTTTAAGATATTTGCCTTCATATTTACATTATATTAAATAGTTTATACAATTATTCATTTCTTCAAAATAAATTTAATTAAAAATATTTAAAATCCTTATTTTATCAGTTCGTTTTTTTAAAAAAATGTTTTTATTATAAAGATGTTTTAGCTTCTTCTATTATCTCTAATACATTATAAATTCTATGTAATTGCAAACTCACTCTTTTTCCCCGTAAATTCACCTCATGATTGCTACTAACAAAGAAACAAAATATAATACAATTAAGAGCTGGATTATAATTAAGTTATAAAAATATTTTTAAAGTATGTTTCATTCCAAACGAATATACCAAAATGTAAAACTTGTTCGCATAAAAAAATTGAGTATAAAATTGATGTTAAAAAATTCATGTTTACAAATATGATAGAATATAAGTTTAAAAAAAAGATGCCACACCATTGTCACTGGCTCCCTCGAAACTTTTCCAGAAAGTTTTTAGTAAAGGTGGTTTTTATTGCACCTCCATTTCATGCATAAAAATAATTGGCAGGTTCCAAATATATATTTTATTTTATTTCCAAAATGTCGCACATCAACGTTCTTGACTTCATAGTACTGTGTATATATATTTTAAATGCATTATTTCTGCCGAATTATATCAAAAATGTATACACAACTGCAATTTTTATAATAAAATGAAATTTGCATTCGACATTCAAACACACAGACTCCCTATGAATATATTCCATTAAAAATTAATCGCGTACGAACAACTTCGGTGCAAACACTGCATGCCAAATTTGAATTCTCTAGATCAAAGTATATTTGAACTCTTTGGACACTTACAAATAAACAGATATAACTTTAAAAGACGTGTGTGTGTTTTCGGACTTAGGGAAGTGTTAAACACTGGATTTATCAAAATACCAACGATATTTTGTGACGATACCAATATTTCATATATGAGAAAGTAAAAATTTACTTATAATTTACGAGAATGTATTGAAAACGCATGTATAAGATGGTAGACAATGTTACTGCATTGTTACATGTCATAATTGAACAAAACAGTACATTCACTCTTTTTATCGACTTCAATATACAGGATGGTTATAATTAAACCCCTATAAACAGCATCCTACAACGCAAGCGGGTGAACGGATTGCAACGAAATTTGGTACATAGACTATACACAAGATGTGCTAAAGGAATTTCGGAAAAAAAATTATTTCCTAATTTCCATCAGAGGACGCCTTTTCTGGAAAAACATTAAATTTAACACAATAAACGATCAAAACGGGATATAGAATCAGTATAAACATTTTTTGACTAGTTTCTCTTCACTTTGTTATCAAACCCCATTAAGCAAAGGTAAGGAAAAAAATAACAGTACGCTGTTTGCAGGGGTAAAAACAGTTCATTTTTCAGAAACAAGAACAGATTAGAACGCAATTGCACAAGAGGAGCAGTTGTTAATTATGTCAAAGACGACATACTAAAGGTGCTCCATGTGACCACCCTCATTCAACAGCAAAATTTCAACAGTGTGTTCAAAATTTCAACAACAGTTCAAAATTTCTGGACAGTGTGTTCAGCAGCAGATCGTAACTGATTAGTTGTGATGAAGCGTTATGGAATTTTCAGCTTTTCCCGGTTTTTCATTTTATTACTTATAATTCTTGTTCTGGATCGTTAATATTGTTTAAGTTGTCCGTTTTGGTGGTTTATTGTGTTAAATTATTGTTCTTTCGGAAAAGATGCCATCTGGTGAATATTTTGGAACAAAAAATTTTTTTCCGAAATCCCGCGAGCGCATCTCGTGCATAGTCCATATACCAAATTTCATTGCAATCCGTTCCCTCGTTTGAGTTGTAGGATGCTGTTTATAGGGAAAGTTTAATTATAACCACCCTGTATTCTGTTTATTCACCTTCGATCCATCTAAATGAGACACTATTGGATCCGTCTACGAAAAGAAAATACCAAAATGATATAAATTAAAAAATATATAATATAAAATGAGGACGAAGATTTTTCTAGCTAATTTCTTTTTCACTCAAGCATAAATTTTTCTTGAGCTAATTATTAACATACCTTAGAATTGTTCTTGGATTGGTCAAAGATATATTTTCGTCCTACCTTCGAGTTTCTCGTGAAATTAGTAATTTATGAAGAAAACATTTTTTATTGTCTTGAAGAAATATTCGTAACCGCGATGTGGAATTGCTTATCGGAAATAGTAAAAAGATAAGGTGTGGCTTCATGTGACTAGTCAAGAAAACTGTTTCCTGGATCTTCTTGTGTAGAATCTTCTATTTTTTGAAAACAGTAACACAGGGTATGTGCTCACGAACAGTTCAGAAACACTTCGTTAGGGAAATGTCCCCTATAATCGACAGGGAACAATAGTTCATATTCGTATAGTTTTATTTTGTAACCATTTTAATTCCTTCACTGGTTAGAAGTAATGCTTTATGGTAGGTAACTGCATTGGAATTTCAATTTCTGTTGAAGATGCCCAATATTTTTTTCATATTCAATATTCACAATTTTAAGCAAATTTCTTCAACTAACCGTTTGAATTTTATTGTTACATTTCATTTTTTAAAGAAACATTCACTTTTCTATTTGCTATTTATTGTGCGTTTTAATACTATTTTGAAAATTTAAATGTAGTTTACTGTAAATTGAAAATTCTGTGTATTCTTTCAGGAGAAACGATCATGAATTTAAATGTAATGCATATTTTTTGTTTATATTTAATATAAGAATTTCTCAATATGTTTCTCATTTGAGTAACATATTGAGAGATATGTTACTCCATATCTTAAGAAATTCTTATTTCCTAAATTACAGACAAAAAAAGTAACCAAGCTGAAAAAAGATTTTGAAATTATTTTAATGCATTAAAATGTGAAAAAAATTTAAAATTTCATGTTATTTAGCAATTGAATCCCATTATTTAAAGACTGGAAAGAAATGCAGCTTTTCTCTTAGTTCAAGAACTTTTTAACCTACGTTTTATTTACAATAAATAAAACAAATCATTTAATAAAATTAAAATTTTAAATTAGAAGATCTCTTTTTAATACTGCTTTTTAACTTTAAAAATTGCTTTTTTCAAACCACATGTGACTTTTAACTAATTCATTTTTGTTTCATAAATGTTTTTATTTTCTGGTATCTTGCGAGAAATTCTTAAAAATATGTACTAAGTCTGATGAGTAGCTCCCAAGGAGAGTATAAAAACAGCGATATTGATCTTTTGGTGGAGAGGGGAAGGGGAAATAAATTTTATTAACTAAAACAGCATAAATTATAATTAATCCTCGATAAACTGTACATCGATAATTTCTAAAATTTAAGGAATATATGCATCAAATTTAACCAGTATAAAAAGGCAGTATTATGCCTAGTTAAAGTGATCACATTCTATCAAAGTATGAAGGCTGAAATGGTAGTTTTTCGTAATTATTTATTTAAAAACAGTTTTGAAAAAATCATACATAATTTTTCTTTACGTAAGATTTTCTCGCAATTCTTATGTATAATGCTATAGAAATCGGCTATTGAATTCAAAATTCAGCAAATGCGGTAAAAGATTATGAATTTTCATTCTACCAATATACGAAACACAGGTTTCAAAAGCACAAACTATGAGTACTATAAACAATTAGAAATTATATCAGATAAATTATTAATTCGATGGATTCGCGTCAGCCCCTCTTATTTATAAAGTTTTTTTAGAAGAATCTCTAGATCTCGATTCCTAATAGAGGCGCCGTATACTAATTCTTGTTTTTTCCAGAACCTTCATTTTATCGGCATGCATTTTACCCAGGTCGATAGATATTGACCTGACCCACATTTAGGATCCTTTATGAATGTTAGTAAATTTCACATTTCATCTTTTATATTATCATTTCAGGTAAGCAATGTTATATATTCATACGTCTTGTGCTTAGCTTCATTTCTTATTCTTTAGGATATCAATTACATATTTTATCCAATATTCGCTATCTGGGACACAATTTTTTTTCTAATTTACTATGCAAAGGATCATACAACAAAATTTTACCATTCTTTCGCTATTTGAATGCTGATTAACTTCTTTAATTTCATTACATATATTTCAAAATAATTACATTTCAAAACTTGCCTGCATATTTTTTTCCATATTTTAAAGTGGATACCACATCTTGTATTAATTTGATGTTATGTTCTGAATTTGCAGACATGATTAAAATATAAAAGTGAATAAAAAAAAAATAATTTGCATAAATAAAACTGAAACATTTTTTGTGTATTATAAAAGTATTGTTTACTGAATAGCTTCATATTTTGTTGAATATAATAAGACTGTAAACGAAACTTTTAATGAGTATTTTGGGATAACTAATGAAATAGTTAATTTGTTACCAAATCAGCTATTTTCCCATGACGGCGATCAATATTTCCAAATAAAACTGAATTTAAAATAGTCAAAACATGAAAAAGGAAGATATTTAAAGAAAATTTATTTTTCTTGCTTTATTTTGAAACGTGTTTTCTTAATTTAAAAAGATTTTTCAAGTTTTCTGTTGATTAAAAATTTATTCAAAATATCTGCTTTTATTGGTCGAATGCTATTTAAATTCACTACTGGAAAAGGGTACTTTCATTATAAATTTTATAAATTATTAAAGTTGCTTCTCACATTAAAGAAATAACCTTACAAAATTTATTGATTATCAATTAGAAATTTTAATTCAAAAAATTCTGCCATTTTTGAGAGCAGTCTGGGAGATATTTTTAAAAATTTCTCTAACTAGACTCGCAGACTATAAGAGAATTTTATATGCTTGTATGATAATACTTAATATAAATAAATATTTTCCTCTACATTTAAAATATCTTATGTGTTTAAAAATAGTTTATTTGCATGCAAGTATGAATTCCAATGAATGTTATTTTTTTTTGTCACTTACGATACCACATAATTTTAAACAACTGATTCGGTATGTTATAGCTTTTACTTTGGTTATAAATACTTACTGCGTTAAAAATGCTTCAAACTTCAACTCACAAGTACGAAAGTAATAATGAATATTATATCTCTAATAAGAAATATTTCATGTATCATTAGTAAAAAAAATTTGAAAATAGCTTCATTCTAAATAATGTTCTGTATATCGGCCAGTATGATTCTAAATGTTATGAAATAAAATCGTACGATAAAAAACGCAAAAGATTAAAAAAATAATTTACGCAAACGATAAAAGAAGTAAACAATTTTTAATGATAATATTATCATGATTTTTTAACAGTTTTCAAGTTAGAAGCTCGAATTTTCTGTATTGTTGTTGTGGTTTCCAATATTGTAATATTCTATTATATTCCATAAATTTCCAAGCAAACGACTTCACTTTCATAGCAATGAAGATTTTATCCAATGCATTCAAAAGCATTTCGGTGAGAAAGCACTAATCAAAGGAATGCAGTTCGTTTTAATTTTGATTTCAGCGAAAAAAAAATGCAGTTTTTAAAATAAATTCATTTCTATCGATAGCATGATTTAATTCATTTGGTGCCTTTGTTGGAATGCCGAATAAATCTGAATATTTCAAAAAGAAACCCTCGTTAAAATATGAATAGCAAAGCAAAAAAAAATCCGATTTTTATCTTTTTTTATGCTAAATTCATCCTTTGAGCACGATTTAAATAATTCTTTTTTATCAACAAAGGAATAATTTTAATTATTTACATATAAAATTACTTTAGTTTTATTTTCACAGAACTTTTCTTTTCTTGCGGTTTGTTTTTCGAAGTCACTTTTTTTCTACTTTATTAAATAGAATTCTTTTGAAAGAAAATTCTTTTATATCATTTTTATAAAATTAAATGAAAACATTAACCAAAAAAATCATGCATAGTTTATTTTATTTAAGGCTTAAAATGCGTTCACAGTTTAATTATGTATTCAAAAATTGTGTTAATCTGTGCAAACGAAGATTTATATTTTAAATCTTACAAAAATTTTAAGATTTTTGGTCAACATATTTAGCTGATATTAAATAGTTCACAAGTTTATTCAGTTAATCTGAATAAATTTAATTAAAAATATTTAAAAATATTTTTTATCAGTCCTTTTTATATAATATGATAATTCTTCCTAGTTTTTTTTTCTTATTACTAATTTATTATTTATGCATTGTAAATATTATAGAATCCTAAATAATTTTTTTCCATAATACGATACATAGTAGCTGGGATATTAAAAAAATAAAATATAATTAAATCAATTGACTAGTCTGTAATTAAGTTTTGAAAATATTTGTATAGTGTATTGTTATTCTAAATAAATGTACAAAAGTTGGAAAATCTTCAATGCCAGAAAATTAAGTGTAAACGCGATTTAAAAATAAAAACATATAGCATCACCGATAATTGTCTCCTAGAAACTTTTTCATAATCTTTTAATACAGTTTTTATACTATACCTTCTATCTCTGTATAAAATAATTGGATATGACTCTAAATTCTGTGTCTTCCTATATTCTTTTCAAAATCTTGCAAATAATAGTTGTGGTTGTCTTAGCACCTTATATATTTAATGCTTAGTACGCATATTTTGGACAAATTTTTTTTCAACAGAATGAATCTAAAATTTTACTGACATTTAAATAATATATGAAGACATTTAAATAATATATGAGTTGAAATGCCAAGTTTCATTTATCCCATTTACATGCATGTGAAGATACACTTTTACTGACACTTCCCCCCCTCCCCCTACATACACTCACCGATGAGTTTACTGCAAAAATTTGTTATTGATCTGCATCTTACAAGCTAAAATTGTTCACCAAATATTATTGATCTAGCTTTCAACATTTGTAGTTATCGCGATCATTTGTATTCTACGGCAAACACACGAAATTCATAGAATAAATTTCATTAAAAATTTAATAGGTACCATTTTTTGGTGCGATTATTACATGCTAAATTTCAGTCATCTACTCTGAAGAGCGTTTGAACTATCTCGTCCACTGACACACAGATATAATTTTTTTTAAAAAAATCTCATTCAAGGAGATGTTAACATGAGATTCGTCAAAATATTGAATTTTTGGACTATTACAATAATGTCTCTTAGAATCTTTCGTGAAATGCAAATAAAAGAAAGAAAAAGTAAAGAAAGAATATTATGTGACTATGTTCTGGATGAATTTTATGAAAAATGCTCTAAAATAATTATATTTTCAAATATTTCATAAAAAAAATGATTACAAAAATCATCGTATGAAACTGTAATATACAAGCTAAATGACATTTTTTTTTAAATTAGATAAAAAGATATTAAAAAATTTGGCTAAAAAAGATATAAAGCTAAACTTAGTTTAGAAGTTTATCAAACGATTTGCTCAACATTTTGCAGATACCTTAAGAAATATATTATCTAGTTCCTGAACTAAAACATAATCTATATTAAGGTTCGACTGATAAATAACATGCAATTTTCTATTTTTTTTTTCAACTATTGTGAAGCATGAAAACAACTATAGAATATTTCTAAATAGATATACTACCTATTCTCTAATTTCAGATCTGGAAAATGTTTTGAGAAATCTTTATGTACCAATTTGAACAAAAAAATAAGCATTATATTTTAATTTATAATGATTTTACTTACATTCAATTAAAAATTTGAAATAATTTTAAAGCATTATAAGTGCAAATATAAAAACCAGTGTAATTTCCAAAAAAGGGATTTAGAAAAAAAATTCAGATGGTTTTTTAAAGAATACTGTTCAAACATTAAAAATTTTAAATAAAGAAAATTACTTATTTTCTCAAAAAAAAACGTCATTTCAACATAGTCACCTACTTTTAGAAAAGCAGTTTAGAAAAAGAAATAAAATAGAAATGAAAGAAAATTTTAATATACAAAATAAATCATTTTGGATTTTTAAAATGACGAAAAATAGCATTTTAGAAAGTACTGTGTTAGATTTTCTTGCAAACAAAACAGTACTTTGAGGCATTAACTTCTTATTATGTTAATAATAATAAGATTTTAGAACAGTAAATTTATTTACTTACTTAATAGATACGAATTCGTTCAACAAAAATTTACACGAATCACATGCTTAAGTCCCTTAAGTAATTTTATTAGCATTTTACACGCGAGAATACAGACCCTGAAACACTCCTCCCATTGAGGGATGCAATCAAAAACATAACATAATTTTAAAATTCCTGTAATAAAAATATCTATCAAATTTTATCTATATAACTTCGATTGTTCTCCACGTATCGAAAGGAAAGGCAGACTTTCCTTCGACTAACTTTCTGTAAGATTCTTTAATAATCTTAAGGTAAGTGCGTTTTTTAGTACCAAATTTTGTAAATTCGTAAATTAAATGACGTGATGTACTAAATTTTGTAAATTCGTAAATTAAATGACGTGATGTACAAAATTCTGTAAATTTGTAAATTAAATTACATAAATGTATTAAATTTTGTAAATTCGTAAATTAAATTATGCGATGTATTAAAATTTTGTAAATTGATAAATTAAATTACATTATGTACTAAATTTTGTAAATTAGCAAATTAAATTACATGATGGACTAAATTTTTAAATTCGTAAATTAAATTACATAATTACTCATTTTTGCCTTGGTTTCTTTGTAAATTATCATATTCACAGATTGATAAATTCATCATGATTCTCAAATAAATTAGCTATAACTGAAATGGAATATGCTCAGATTCGAGGAGGGAGGGACATTTTTTGAAAAGTGGGGACATTCTGCCCATTATTCATAATATTAATAGAGAATATTAGAACAGCTCATTTTTGATTACTAATGCTTTGTGAGGAGGGGTGAACACATTTTGCTACAAAAATCCACAATTACTCTGTTTCCTTCCTTAAATTAATATTATATTGGATGAATCATTGATCAGGAAATTCATGAATAAAAACAGCAATATGTGATGATGTTTGTATTTCAGAAAATTTGACAATGCGTAGATAATGAGGACAACACTTGAACTCGCAGCTCTTCCCCGAAATATCGTATCACACCTAGCGGAAAGGCGTTTGCCTCATGATATGAGATTTAACATGCATCAAGCCAGAGTAATATTCCGTTTATGAATTTTCATAAATATTATTAAATTATTCGCCTTTTACCTTCTTGTAACAAAGTATAGAGAAATTATAGTAATCATGAAAAAATTCAAACTCGAGATTTCGACGAATCGCCACTTTTTAGACTTCCCCGAGTTCGAAAAACACATTTTCGGAAAATGTCCACCCATCTGTATTTTTGTGAAAAAGATATCTCAAAACCGCTTTGAGCTAGATGAATAAAATTTGGTACAATGCCGTTACATTAAATGTTCAGTTTTCTACCAAATTTTGTGTAAAATCTGTTCAGAGGAAGTTCGTTTGACCGGATGTTCGAATCTACGTTTACACGATAACTACTAAAGGAAGAAAGCTAGAGAGATAAGATTCGGTACACAGTATTAACATTTAAAACAATTTGAAGACAACTGTCAAATTTTGAGCCAAATCCAAGAATGGGCTGTCTGTCTCTCGGTCTATACTTTAACTTATTATGTAAACGCGATAAATTAAAAATGGAATGACTAAAATATATAAAAGTTGATGACTGATTTTTTTTACTACAATTTCAGCTCTGTGCTAAATTTTTGTTTCAGTCCGTTGGGAGTTTCGATTTTCGGATACTTTTAACCGCATGCCAGAAATAAATCGCCAAATAATTCGCCAAGAATGCCATGATAGATTCAGTAAAAGTGCTAAATTATTTCATAGTTAATGTTTCTTAACTATTGCATGTTAATGTTAGGTAAGGCATTTTCTAGCATGGAAACTTTATTCGAGATTATGCGAGCAGGTTTTGGGGAGACCTTCATTGGTTTAACAGAAATAATGGCTTTTATGGCTGTTAAACTATCACTATGGATTGCATTTATTCAAGATTCCCTTTTGTTATTTGGTAATTCATCCGTCTCAAATTATTAAACAGGTAAAATATAAAAAACATGCAATACAAAATAAAAGAGGAAAAGAAATTATTAATTCGAAGCTAATGTCTAAAGAAAGCTACCTTTAATCTTAATTTTATTATTACCTAAGTTACGTTTTTATCAGATCAATGAAAATAATTTTTATTCCATCATAAGTTGAAATTTAGATTCTGATCTGCAGATTTTGGTTCCTGATTATTTTAAAAAATTTACAATTATAAGAAGTGTTGAATGGAAATAAAATTATATCTTTAAAGCATTTGAACCGTTTTTCGGAAAAATTACATTATGCATTTCAGAAATATTTTTGTGCGCTACTATTTTCGGAAAATATGACTAAGTAACGCCTAGTTTTTTAAATCTTTAATTAACTTAAATTTTTTAATTAAATTTTAGAGTTCCTAATATTGAAAGGATTTTAATCGTCTTGAAGATCATTTATGCCACATTTCATCAAATTCAGACAAAAATTGTATATTGCATAAAAAACATAAAAACAAAGATTTATCTTCATACGTATCTATATTTTACAATTAGAAATTTTTATCAGTACCCTTCCAAATGTAACAATTTTGTGATTATTTCAAAATTATTATATTTTGCCTCTCTTTGACCTCTCTGCATAAACTTCGTTTGTATTATCCTGCTTTGATACAATTTCTAAAAAAATTATCACGACAAGCTGAAAGACAAAGTAGATTTCTTTACATCTAAGTTACTATCTGGCAACATAAATTGAGGATATTAGAAACAGTCAAAATTAGGGCTTGAAAATCACTTTTCAGCTCCCATGACTTCAAGGGCAGGGCAGTTACCGAAGCATTTTACTTACAAGTACTCTTCGACTTAATGAGGAGCTAATTTTACTAATTAGATTTTAAAAGTTATAGCTTAAGAAAGATTAAGAATAGCTTAGAAGCCATTTCGAATGAAAATTTCGGCCTCCCATATATATATGTAGTGATATTTTAACTCTAATTTCAATTTAATTAATTTTCAAGATTTTATCTTAATTTTGGCTATAGTAACTTTATTCTAAAATATTCTCTTATTTCGTGATCCAATTCCACTGTCTCTACTTAATTAATTCAAGAAAAGCTTTGTTAAATTGCAGAATCAGCTAAAAGTCTAACTTTCCCACACTCCGCGTGAAGAGGCAAAATACCGCTGATGAGGCAAATTCTTTTTTAAAATCTCCCTGTGTTTCCCCTGCCTTCTCCGCGCGTGTAAC
>JAPMOR010068394.1:17010-39661 GCA_026543865.1 Argiope aurantia | reverse complement strand
TCACTTCACTCTGTATGTGTGTATTTGTATATATATATATATATATATATATTCGCTCTCTTTCGCGAGAAAAATTTATCCTGACGATTATATACTACGAGATTCGGATAGTGATTTCTCTATACGTGTCAATTTAGGTAAGGGAATTATAGATATCTTTTAAAAGAATGTGTTTAGATCAACAAATTTTTATCACTTCACTCGGAATGTGGGAACTTGCCGATTTCAGTAATTTTACAGAATTTCTGCTGCATTAATTAAGAAAAAAGGTGGAATTGGATCAGGAAATAAGAGAGAATTTTTAAAATAAAGTTAATGTTGGCTCAATTAAGATAAAAATATATATAGAAAGTGGGGTTGGGTTCTAGGGACCAAGAGCGGTAAAGAACTGAAGAAATTTTCCAGGAGTCTTGTCCTGAGAACCATGGCAACAGGTAGTCTTCCTGTAGGAATCTATCTAATAATGATTAAAACCAAGAAATAAAATGATAAGGGTAATATTTCGAAACGAACCTAAAATTAACAAAAAGAACTTTGTTTCTAACCCTCTCTCTTTAGGAATCCTCGAAGAGGTTCGTGTCCTTCCAAACTGCAATTACTGCATATTGAAAATCTGTCTTGGCAACAGACAAGTTTTATTAACTCTGGAAAATTGAAATTCTGAGCATTGTATCGGGTTAATCGAACAAAACTTGCTGCTGTCAGCTAGAATTATTAGAATGAAAATTCGTGGCTCTGTATCCAGAACTTCCGTAACTGAATAAGTCTCTAAAAGTCTTTTGGCGCTCTGTTTCGAAAGCGCGAGCAACATCTTGGAATGTAATTTAATTGTTTGGAACAGGAAGCTTTATTCGAGAATTTTACGTCATTTTGAATGAATTATGTTCCCTCCTGGCATTTTAGTATGATTCACAATTTTGCTGATTACTTTAATTTTGAGTGTAACTTCAAATTCTCTGTATAATTTATATGAAAGTTATTAAAATTATGATAATTACGAAATTGTAGTTGCGAAAATAAATAAAAATGCAAACTTTACAGTTTTTATTAAAATATGAGAAATTTTCATATTTTTAAAGATTTATACAATGATTTTTTATTTTCTCCACGTTATTCGATTCACTTTTTCATTTCCATTTCAATTCATCTTTTAGGTTTTTCTTTATTTGTGATTTCATTTCTTAGTTGAATTATTTCAATTCCGATGAATTATTTGGGTTTTTATTATTTTTTAACAATAACAATTATTAGTCATCTTGCATAGATTTTCATTAATCGCTTGGCTTTTGAATTTCATTGTTTATAGCCCTTTACGGGTAGGTTTCATTTTCATTAAACATCCAGTATTTAATTTCATTCTTGTTTCCTTTATTAAATACTAGTCGCCTTTGGCGACCAGCCGGTTCGCCAGTATTACCGCTCGCTAGAATTTTCAATTAATTACTTTAAGTAACTGGTCTCTTAATAGATTCTCAAACAAAGCATTTTTAATCTACAAATTTTGACAGTCATACCAAACTTATACTGTTGTTTAGATCCTTTCGTTCAATTTACTATACATATTTTGCTAATTTGTTGTCATTTCTGGTAAAACTTCAACTTTAATTTAAAGTGGAAATAATGAAATTGCAATTAATATAAAGATATTTTTTAATAAAACCGAGCGTTTTATTTTATTTATCATCTTTATTGTTATTTATTTATTATTATTATTATTGAATATGAGTATTGCAAACAGAATCGCTCGGTATTTAAGTCTTATGTGAACTACAAAATATTTTTCATAATTTATGTAATATCTCAAAGAATAATTCAACAAAAATTTCTCAGATTCAACATAAAATGCAGTTTTTAGTTTTACTTTCAAAAGGATTGAAATGAAATCAATAATAAAATTTTGTTCCGACCTATAAATATATTTCAAAAATTATGAAGTCTAAATTTAATGCAGTAAGGTATCATATTCTGAGAAATATTCTGGACACACCAAATTTTAAATAAATGAATGAATGTTTCTATTTTCCACGATCAACTAAGACATATTTATAGAGTTTTGAATGTTAAAAATTTAGAAAAACTCAACATTTCAATAATCTTAGGCCAATTAATCTTGAGAAACCTGCGCGCTGATTAGTGAATTTTCTTTGAAACGATCGATGGAAAATCTAAAATTATCCCTTTTTTATTGAATAGTGATATTGAAATTTTCATAAATCAGTCAGTTTAAGTGATTGATTTAGTTGATTGGAAATTAACTCTTTTTTTTAAAAATATTAGTGTTTCAAGAACATTTTGTTAATCTTGATTTCCACAGCAAAAGCTTTATGTACAATCAAAAATTCGTTATTTATTAGAGCATTTATTGAATCAAGTTACATAAAATATAATCTTTTTCCATTTAGACTATTTTAGCAGATCTGTATCTTACTAAAAGTTTACAATTAGCTGTGTGGCCCTGATTTGAATGGATATCCTGTGAATATTAAACAAAATTTGCCTTAAAATAAAACTGATTTATTGGATTAATAATATAGAGAATGTATAAGATCATAAAATAATTTTTCTTGAATTTATTTTTTTGAAAAAATAATACTTCTTATTTGTTTCATTTCCTACAGACACGTGCCGAAAATTATATTTTTGCAGATTTCTTTTCGAAAAAGATTTAATTTATTTTTAATTGGAGCTTTAATCAATGTGATGGCAACACTTTGAAAAAAGCTAATTTTTTCCCATGAATGCGAAACGTGCTCGTGCAGCTTAATTTTTATATTTATTTTGTATGAAAAAAATTGTTGAAAAATATAGTTAATATATTTATTTAAAAATTCATTAAAAATAGAAATTTAACTTTAAGGTTAAAGCATTTGGATCATTTAAAAGATAAATTTTTTATCCTTAACTGCATGTAAAATTTTTTTTGTGCGGTAATATTTTCGGAAGTTATAGCAGAAACACGCCAAAATTTCGCTTAATTTTTAAATAAATAAAATTCTAATTAAAATTTCGAAAAAATAACCCCCAGGTGCACATTCCCGGCCTCCAAGGTATACACGTGCCAAATTTTGTAGCTGTAGGTTGAATGGTCTGGCCTGTAGAGCGCCAACACACACGCACATTGAGCTTTATTATAACTATAGATAGATTTATTTTTACATTTTCATTAATCGTTTGGATTTTAATTTTTATGATTTCATTTTGTTTCAATTTTCATCGAGTATTTGGTGTTTTGTATCTTGTTTCATTTATACATTATTTATTTTCCGTTTTAATAAATCGTTTGGATTTTCCTTTTTCTGATTCTGTTTAGGATTTTTATTTGTTTCAATTTTCATCAAATACTTTGCTTATAATTTTTTTGCAATTAAAGCTATCATTCATTTTCATTTTCTTGTTAATTTATCAGTTATCATTTCCTTAAGAATCTGATATTCTTTTTGAGAGGTAGTTTTAAGGAAACTCATTCAGTCTTCATTTTTATTTATTACTCAAATTAATTAATGATTGAATAGAAATATTTGAATATTTCTATTTAATCATAAATTCTCTTCACTTAAGTTCTTTTCATTAACTAATAATTTGCTATATAGATAGTTGAGCTAAAATGTAGATAAATGAAATTTGGTTCGCAGTTTTAACTTCTAAAATGTTGATGCCTAGAAAATATCTATAAAAGTGTTGACAGCCTGTCGATGAATTCTTTCTTGATATTTTTGAAACTCAATGACTCAAACAAATTTGAATGTGAAGAAATAAAATTTAATATGTGAACTTGCAACTACAACCGCAATGCTGTAATAAATTTAGGTTTTAGCTGGTAGGAAAAAAAAGACGTACAAAATGCTATTCGGTACTCTGGTACCTGTGTATACAGCAGTATTAATCTCCAAAAAAATTGCTTAAGATAGCATGGTAATACGCTATTTTATAATTATTTTCGCCAACAGCATGAGTTTAGTAATACATAAATACATGTGTCTTTACTTTTACTATGAAGCAAGCAGCTCTCAGATGTGAAACTCTGAAAATAAAAATCTGAGGACTGGGGGATTTCACGGTCTTGGCAAAATCAACAATTTTATATAGGAATGGGACGGAAAATAACACTTTTATTAGAGAATATGCGAGAAACAGTTGGAGAGATTATCTCCTCTGACTTTTAAATTTTTTTTTATATAAAAACCTATTTTGTCCTTCCACTTCGGAATTTTATCAAAAAAATAGAAATCTCAAATTTCCTTTATTATCTAATTAAATTTGTTCTTAAAGCTAAAGAAAAAAAATGATAAAATTCTACTTTCACCGTGCTATCCATCAAGTTCTATACTATTATTTTTAATGCGAATGAATCATATAATAACCAGTGGGAGTGATCTGCCCGACACTTTATCGTATACTCTCTTATAAACTTATCATGCCAGAGAACGTTTCACACAGCATTACATAAGTGTGTAATACTTACGAAATATTAACTTTTGGCGTGAATTTAATATTTTTACTCAATGTACCGTGAGAACCTTGGCGAGATTTTTGGCGATTAATATCTGGCATAATGTTTATGTTATCCAAAAATCGAATTTGTGTTTTAGACACATTTATCCCACCCGAACGAAAACAAAATTTGACGCAAAACTAAATTTGATATATACCAAATTTGATATATTTGAATTTTCAAATTATAGCATTTATTTGTTTCTGAATGTACAAATCGACAGACAGTCACAATTCGCTGGATTTGGTTCAAAATTTGTCAGATGTCTACACTATAGATATTAAATTTGTGTACCGAATTTTATTCATTAAATTCTCTTCGTTTCGTACTTATCGAAACTCATATTCGAACAGTGGGTCAGACGGACTTCATCTGAACAGATTTTACTCAAAATTTAATAAAAAATCTGCAGATTTAATGTATTTAAATCACTGCGTTTTTTAACTACCACGATGGCATACTTCTGAAAGTACAGATTGACAGACAGCCAACCTGTCTTTGCTGAATATTGGACAGCTGGCCAACCATAGATGTTGAATTTCTGTAGTGAATTTTATATCTCTGACTTTCTTCTGTTCGAACAACAGGAAAGAGAAACTTCTTCTTCACAGATTTTATTCTATATTTAAGACATATTAGCAAATTTAATGTAAATATAATTTACTAAATTTCAACTGTCTAGCTGAAAGTATTTTTGAGTTATCTTTGTCTCAAATTAACAGAAAAATGTGTTTTTCGTATTCAGGGAAGTCTAAAACAAGAAAATTCGTCAAAGTCTCGAGGTTTTTTTTTTTTTTTTTTTTTTTTGACGATTACTGCACTTTCTCTACGCAACTTATATGAGAAAGTAATAAGGTGAACAAATGGGAAATGCAGCTGGCTAACTATTCCGAAAATTATTTTTACCCTAGAGACAAGCATCAAGAAGTAATAAATTTGTATCTAGTCTATACCTCAGTGGACCAAAACCAACTGATTTCTTCATCAAAGCTATCCAGACATTAGCCAAGTCAGCTGTATATCACTGAGCCAAGGACACAACCTTTGGGATTAAGAGTGTACAGCATTCGATTACTGGCGTTTTTATTTGCTTTTCGATACACATTTTGCTGATCTTCACACATCCATTGAATCGTCATGGGAGAATGCAATCAATTCTTTCCTCGTACGTATTTTATCTTTTTGATAAAATACATGTTAGGTGTTATCATACAGTGATGATATTTTCCCTCACACATTTTATCAAAAGTGTTTTTAAATTAGATAGAATTTTTTGTATACGATGGTTACATTTTTCCATCTTCGATGGATTATTAAAAAGATTCACACATTTGTCGCAAGAAATCTATCAGAAAGTTTTTATTTGGGTTTAAGAAAAAGAGATTTAAGCCGCTGCTGAAAGACATTTAAGAAAACGATGGAATAAAGCATTCATTTTGTAAATTACAATCAGAAATTAGTATTTATAATCAACAGACAAGCGTTTCCAACATGTGTTTTCTAAAGTTTTGCGAAACATTATTTAGAAACAAAAATATTTTTATTCTCTCTCTTTTTTTTTTTTTGCCTGTAATTACGATAACTTAAAAACGTAATAAGCTATAAGAGTGATCAGTTTATTTGTTGAATCTAGAGTTGTAATCTATATCTATACTAATAAATAAAGCTCAATGTGTGTGTGTGTGTGTGTTGGCGGTCTACAGGCCAGGTCATTTGACCTACAGCTACCAGCTACCAAATTTGGTACATGTACCTGGGGTCCCTTTTTTTGAAGTCTTAGTTAAAATTTTAACCAGTTAATGAGTAAGGCTTCAGTTTTTTTTTCCCCAACAGTAATGAGGCTAGGGTTAACATTTTTCGGTCGATTATTTCAAACGATTCTGTTTATTTTTTAAATGTTTTATGCATTTAAAATGAAACAATGTTAATTAATTAATCGATCTTTCAAATTCATTCTGAAGTACTTTTGAATTAAAATAACACAGAATAAAGGAAATTAAAAATGTCTAATCTGCATAGCTGTACCCCAACTGGCATAGAAAAATTCACGCATTTTTGTTACCGTAACTGGCGTTGAAAATTCACGCATGTGCATTGTGTTCTGATTGTTGACAATATTATCATCGGATTATTCTTGATTTAAACTATTTTTAGGTTAGTTGCATGCTTTTGTAAGTAAATTGTATTTATGTTAGTTATATATTTTTTGTATATGCTTATAGTTTTAAGTACAACGTTTTTTCAGTAGCTTTTTTTAAACCTGTTTTCGACCGATTATTTTAAACGATTCATTTTATTTTCTTAGTGTTTGATGCATTTAAAATTAAACATTGTTAATTAATCGATCTGTTCATGATGAATCTGAGAAAATTTTGTTGAGAAATTCTTGAAATATTACATATATTAAGTAAGATATTCTTTCGTGCCCATAAAGTTTAAACACTCAGTGACTCTGTTATCAGTAATCATATTATAAAAGATGCTTTGTTTCAGTAAAAAATATTGTTATACTAACTGCAGATTAATTCTTTCCACTTTAATTTAAAGCATAAATTCTACAGGAGCTAACAGAAAATTAGAGAGATACATATTACGTTATGACTGAAGGCTTTTATAATATTATGAATGAATTATATGACTATCAAACTTTGAAGTTATAAAATATTTTGATGAAGAATCTATTAAAGTAGGAATTGCGTAAAATATTTAATTATTAAAATGTAAACGAACATTAAGATTGGCGAACCAGCTGGTCGCCAAAGGTGGCTTGTTATGTAATAAATCCATTAGAGAATTTCTTAACAGTCTTCTGCTTATTATTTGTAATATGAACGCAGTTAATTAAAATTATTACAAAAAAAATGGTAAATTATATGAGATGACATTTAGTTAAGATAGGTAAATTATAACAGATGAGACCAAAATTTTTATTTGAATCTAAGTCTAGACGTAAGCGCCAAAGTGAAGAAGGAGATATATTCTCTCTCTCTCTCTCTCTCTCTCTCTCTCTCTCTTTTCTATCCGTATGCTAACGGACACAATAACTGAAAACCACTAGAAGCAAGATAAATAATTTTAATCAATTTAATTGTAATATTTGACATAATGTAAAATCTATTTGGACTGGACCTCTCATTTAGAGCTGTGGAGTGATGATGAGGAGTTAACTTGAAACAGTACCCGCCTGTCGAAATTTTTACTCCACACCAGCTGATGGACGAAGGACCCTGTCAAATTTAACATTCATCACGCCCATACTGCGGTTCTTTATATTTCGGATCTCCGACTTTCCGGTTCAAAAACTGAGACTTAAGTGCTAAGCTCCTTTACGGAAAAGGAAATTGTGAATGTGATTGCGCCTAAAAAAATATACAAACTGTATATTTTTAATTGTATATTTGTAAAATATACACAGATTGTACGAATCAAAACAGTGCGAATCAACTGTTTAGAAAATCAAAAGAAAGCTATTTTCCATTGACTATTTTCACATATATATAGAGTTTCCACAAAAAAAGAATTAAACCAGTTATAATTAATGTTGAAAAAATCTTATATACAATTTTAAATTTAGTTTCAATTATTATCAATAGGTGCCATTGTATGCCACAGAACTTTTATCTAAAAGATTCAAATTGAATTACAAATAATATTAATATGTAATGCTTCGTGCTGCTTACTTAATTTCAAATTTAGCTAAAAATATTATCTTATTAAAAATATTATTAAAATGTTGTTATAAAAATATTACTGTAAATTTATTTTCTAATTATTTTAAATTTAGTGTCAGATGTTGACAAAAGATGATGCTGTATGCTGCAGAGGTAAACGGATACTTTAAATGAATGTTCTGATGAATAGAATTATCTGCCTTCGAATAGTTACTCTTTCAGAACAAGAAAGAACAAATATCAGAAGATTGATCAAGCACTTTAATGTCTATATAAGATGGGGATTCGATCATCCTGTATTCCAAAAATTTATGTTTTTAGGGAAACACCTCTAAAACAGAGTTGTTGTTCAAGCTAGAGATTTATTAATTATTATAGTCTATCCATATCTGTTTCAAAAAAAATAATTTGATTTATTATAATAGATATAGATTTCCCTGTATATTTCTTATCTCACCTCACGTGTATTCCTAAAAACTCTGATTATTTTTTGTTGAGAACATTGAAGAAAACTACTTATTGGAACAGCCCTGCAATACCGAAAAAGGGTTCTCTCTATGTTGCAGGAACTCAGTGACAATGAATTCGAATTGATTTAAAAATAGATAAGATTTATTTTTGGTTTACATTTCCACCGATTCACTACTTTCACGTATACGTAGTATAAAGAAAAAAATCGTCGAAAAATTCAAACCTGAAATTTTGAAGTATCTCTAAAAGTGATACATCTCTTTGTTCGAAAAACACATTTTTGGAAAATATCTGTCTGTCTGACTGTGCGTGAATAAGATAAATTTAAAAAAAAACTTGATCTAGAAGAATGAAATTTGGTATACGGCCTTAACACTAAATTTGCAGATTTAAATACACCGAAGAGCGCCAGATGGATAAAATTCAATACCCAGAATTAACATCTATAGTGTAGACAAATGTCAAATTTTGAGTCAAATCCAATGAACGGTTCACTGTTCTGTCGGTCTGTATTTTCAGAAACATGTAAACGCTACAACTTAAAGTCGTAATGGCACCGTCATATCAAGTTTTATGTATAATTTTGTGACTACAAGTGCAATTTCGTAGCAAATTTTTGTTTCAATCGGTTGGAAAAATCGTGTCTAAAACTTAAATTCGTTTTTCAGATATTATAAACCGCTTGCGAGTGATTAATTGCTAAATACTTCGCGAAGGACGGCACGGTCGATTCAATAAAAATGCTAAATCCTCGACAAACTTTGATATTTCTGTAACTATTGCACATCAAAGCTATGTAAGACGTTCTCTAGGATAAAACACTTATTAAAGAGTATTCAAGAAAGTTTCGAAGGGAATACACTCCGGTTTTTTTTTAGTATATTACTAATGCTAGCGCCAAAATGAATGAAAAGAGCATTAAAATAACTTTGCATTAATTTATTATGTTAGCTAACATTTATTTACTGAATAATAAATTATACATAATAGAATATAATTCCAATGCCTTTCTTTGTAGGTTTCATGGACTTTGGTTCATAAACTAAAAAACAAATAAAGTCAAATATAATGCAATATCTGCAACTGAATGTCAAGTTTAATACTGCACTTGTTATTAACCCTTAGCTGCGGAGATGAAAGTATCTCAGACCACTAAGGATGGACATTCGATCCCCCCTATTCTATTTTTAGCACAATTGAATGCATTGACCATGTAACTTCTTATTTTGTGACCTTCACTACTCGTGACTTCTTTAACCGGTTCAAGCGGATGCTTTTAAAAATGTTACTTTGCGCGACTTCTGTGAGACCGCACCTCCCTTTTAGTGTTCCAGTATTATACAAAGCTTATCAGATGTCGCTAAAAGTTGGTCATTAATATATTATCCAACCTATTGATCCTTATTACGAAGCAGAATTCCAAAGACTTTTAAATGAAGCAGAAAGTGATTTTAGTGATGTGGATAATTATGCAGAAGATTTTTTTAGATGAAAGTTTGCATGCGACTGATTCTGATATGCATGTTCAAATATAATTAACTTTTCTAGTGATAATGTGTTTGGAAAATTTCTAAAATATATTAATATACCAAGAGAAATATCTGCAGAATGTATTGGCTGATTTTCATACTAGTACTTTCCTTAGAAAATTTGATTTGAGTGTAAATGAAATGTGGTCTCGTCGACCGCATCTTCCCAGCTAAGTCCTAAATGTTCACCTCCCCAGTTAAGGGTTAACATGGACATAAAACAGAATTGATCTTCCACAGATGTGTTTTTTTTTTAATTTTAATTGATTTATTTTGTATTTTCTAAAATCGGCCGCTTAGTTTTAGATAGTTAGAACCAAACGAAGACCTATATAATGTAATGTTTGAAGCTTTGTCAAAATTACAGCTACATTTGTTATAACCTGGGCAAAAGAAATAGAGATACCATCAGAATATCAGAATTTTTTTTTCATATTTTAATCCATCTTATTTTATGCTTTCAAAGATTAGTTAAACTATTTTTAAGTTTCTCAGTTCCGTTGTGTCAAAATTAGAGCTATATTTACTATAACTTCGGCATAAGACATAAAGGGTTCATTAATTTTTTTTCTTATTTTAATCCATTACATTTTGTACTTTAACCCTTCCTCCTTCGAGGTGGCACCTCGCAACAGCCCTAATTCATGAATTTTATGCAAGAGTAAGAATCTATTTATACAACAAAGCACAAGCGATGATATTATTCAAAATTAGGATATTTGTCATCTCCTATTGCACAACCAAACGATCGTATTTTATATTATATTGAAAAGTAGTGCATATATGAATTGCCAGAAAAAATATTGCTACTAATATCTTATCTAAATTTTGCTGTCCTTCGACTGAATTATGAGGATATAGCGAATCAGGTGATAATTAATATATACTGATTATAATTTGTAGTTAATCATAGAAGCAGTTTGCTAATTATCGTAAAGATCTTATAGCTAAACCGATGCGGAAAATAGAATATCCTGATAAGTATGTAATTGACGAAACAATTTCTATAATGATAACAAAACGTTAATATCTTTGAAAATATTCTATAAAACAAATAAATAAAGCATATCCATGAATAGAAGAGACAGGGTTGATAAATAACAATATTATCGCCTCTTATAATCATTGCCTAAACAGAGGATATTCGATTGACACTTTAAGCTTAAATAACTTTGTCATTGCCTTCAATGCAATTTTAAACATTAAAGGATGAATCAAAACAAATATCACTTGAAAATGCAAATATCTGTATTCATGTCAGAAATTACGTGTTGCCTTATATTATTATGTCGAAACATTAATGTTTTTACAGCATTCTGTTAAACAGATAACTCAAATATATCAAAGAACAAAAGATCAAAAAATATCAAATAACGGTACAATCGCCCCTTTTAATCATTGTCTGTTTAGACCATTCTTGATTAACCTTTTGCTGCCCACTACCCTTTAAATTTTAAACTGAAACAAAAAAAAATGTAGATACCCTATTTAGGCCTATGGTAGCACATATGTCAAATTTCGTGAAGATTGTACGCATCGTTTTGATTTTGGGATGTTATATCACCTGGAACGCTGCGATAGATCTCTGAAAAGTGCGACTGAGCGAGCATTCCAGTGAAGCGCGAAAATAAGTTTAGTTTAGTTTAGTTATATTATCTTCCCATTTTAAAGCAACTCTAGGGCCATTTTGGAACGGACCTCATAATTTTGAACCACGGTCAGATGATGAGGACGACACCTGAACTGACAACTTCCTCTCCAAACTTTCACGCCACACCAATGAATGAAACTGAGAAAAAAAAATCATTTGAATTTGAAAGGGAAACATTAAGTTATACCGGTGTATCACATTTAGCATGATCTAAGGTGTACCACAAAGAGGCATGCTCAAATTCCTACTAAAAAGCAATTTTTTAGGAATTTTTGTGTTTTGAAAAAAAAATTAGTTGCTCTGTCCGCGCTTTTTTCAAATTGATTTACAAAAAGAAATCTACACTTATATTTCAAATAAAAAATAAGCTATAATATATATATAATAAAAAAAAATATTTGCTCTTTTATATGATATAAATGTTAGCAAAATTCAAAATTAAGAGCAGGGAACTTCGTGCAGCTCTAAGTAAAGAGGACTCTATTGATAAAAAAAAAAGAACGGGAAACCCTAAAACTGCAGATCCCTAGTAAAGGTCGGACATTTCTGAGAATTCTGAATATACAACACTATTCCTAGAATTGAATTTATTTTTTATGAAAAAGGTAGAAGAACGGGAAATGAAAATAGAGGCATAGCGTCCCACTGTTTAATACGCTCGGCGCTGTGCTCCAGTTGATGGAACACCTAATTTTATCTAAAGATTATGTGTATGCTTTCTTTATTGAAAATTTTAAAATATACAGAATGAATTGTTTAAGGTACAGCCAAAAAATGACATTGATTCTTTTCTTTAACTTTTTTTTACAAAAAAAAATAACAAAACTCCTTGAAAAAAATATGCCTAGACATAGGGTGTTATAGCTGAAAATTATGGATCACCCTGATTTAAATTATCCCCTGTTATTGAAACAGAAGGTTAAAAGTAAATCCTAAACATATTTTTTCCATTTATAGTTGAATTTAACTACTTTAGAAGCGAGTGAAATGAAGTGTTACATTTAATGGAACACTCGATACAAAGTGTTAACAATTTTAAATTACATAATTTTTCCTTACTTCATATTATAAATAAAGTACGAAAAATCAATGAAAACAAGTTACATAAATACATTAAAATGACAATTATTATTAAATATTTGCATTCAAAATGGGAACTTGCTATGCATGCTCTTATCCATATCTTTTCATAAGTTAATAAGCCGAAATGCACCTAATATTCAGTCCCTCATCCACTCGAGCAGTCCAAAACAATCCCAATTGTAGCCTGTCAACAGCCTGGAAATAATTACTGCGTTTCCTCTTAGTTATTGTGCACACCTCGCCAAAGGTTGGCCGAAAGCGAAAGCCCGAAAATATCCCTGGGACCTCCTACGGAGGCTCTTTGGAGTATCCCAGACGGGAAAGAATCGATTTGACTGCGTAATGTAATCGATTTGGAAAGGACCCTTCAAATTTTTGCGTGCCTGAAGGCTGTTGAATGCAGTTATTAATAGCAGCGACTGACACCTTCTGAGCACCTCTAAGAATCAGCGTCTTTTTTGACGTGATTTCTCCTTTAAGAGAAGATCTCTCTGTGGAGATAAACGAGCCGAGGAGGATCATCTAAGGAGGAGATGGCGGAATATTTTTTGTGTTGAGGATTGTTTATGGGAGCAATGGATTCAAAATATTTTATTATTTTTAGAGAAAGTGAGGAAGCTATGAGGTTGCCTGAAAAGGTATAATTTGAATTTATTAATTCACCGATAAATAATCATAGTGGAATCCAATCAGAGATTAAATATTTTAGATATTCTTAATGAAATGGAAAAAAAAGCTAACGTTTTTCAACACTTGCGAAAGCTAACGTTTTTCAACATGCCGCAGGGTCATTTTGACCCCTCTGCTGAAACTTTCCGATAATTTTCTTCAAGAAAATTATTGTAATATTTTATAAGAATATTTTAATTAATTTTGACTTGCATTTAAAAAGCATATAATCGCAAATATTATCTTTTTCATTTTTTAATTTCGGAGGAATGTATATAGTATACCTACTTTTACCAAAGGTGACATTTTGACCGAATAAATATTGTTGAGAATACATACTTTTATATTTAAGTGTGTAACGGCTTGATAGGGTCGCATATAGATATAGTTATAAATATATAAATAATTATGGGTTAGTAATATGTCTGTATATAAGAAACAAGAAAACGGAGCTTGAACTCTCTGCTTCGCATCTGAATGTTCATAGAACCAATAAAAAATGTACAATGAATATTTAAAGTACTTCTATATGCTTAACAAAATAAAAAATAAAAATATTGTACTATAAGCCAACATTTAAAAAAAAAATCCTTTTCTTCTTTTTCTACTTAATTTCCAGGTTCCCTCTACTAAAAAAACATAATTAATATATAGTCTCATATTTATAAGCGTTTCTTTCAATTAATTGACTTTTTTAATACAAAAAATTCAGCTAAACAAATTTATTTATTTGATTTATCTTTAAAGAATCATAAATTGAATGATAATTATGAAATGCATATTTAAAGTATCTCTTCTATGATTAACAAAAAAAAGCAATGTGTGATGAGATGCATCCTTTTATATACTTTTTTCTTATGATATAATTTTATCCAGTTTAAGATACTTCTTTAAGTGGTAAATTTGGAACATATCTCTTTTTATGAAAGAGAATTGTGTTGTGAAACGAATTTGGGTAAAAATACTCAAAAAGAAAGAAAAAAAAACTTTTCGGTGTATGAACAATTTAAAATTACAGAACATTGCACTTCAAACACTATATACTTTACAATAAAAAGGAACAAATATGAAATGTTTTATTACAAAATTGCATAAAGGAAATGACTAGAAACTTTGGAATTTATTCGTTGTCACGTATTATTAAAATTTTGTTATTCCTAAATCCGATAGATGGCACTGGGTGTGACCTGATTCAGTTTATACCCATAGACAGATAGTAAAATTTTCAAATTTAGACTTTTCGTATTTTTGCATATGAAGCTACATGAAAGATTTTATGTATCAGGTACCATGTATTAATTTAAAAGATTTGGTGCAATATGTCCTTTAGTTTTATTAACATCACATTTTAAAGCAACATTAAAGATATTTTTGGGCAGATATCATAATTTTGAGCGGCGATCAGATGGCAAGGGTGACACCTGAGCAGGCATCCCTCTACAAACTTCCGAATCAATTCATTGGGAGGGTATTTGGACCCGGGGGATTCAACGTGTACCAGACTCACTTACACGACGGTGCTTTGGAGAAATCGGGTCTAGAACCTGAAACCGTCCGGTTTTGAACCCAAGACCTTGCCACCGCGACCCCCGTGTATATGTCGCAGCCATTACTCAACCAGATTTCATTTCAAAGTTCCTGTATTTAAATCGTTGGTTTTGAGTTATTATGCTTATACGCATACGAATGTGTACTGACGAATGATAACCCTTTCATGAATTTAATACGAAAATTCAAAAGTTTATAAATATCTACAATTTCGATGCTTGCTTGCACCAAATTTCTTTTAGCTATGTTATTATGTTACTAAATTATCCATCTAAAATTCCTGCGAAAGTATACAATTGAAAACGATCAATCTTTTCTAGAATGTGAATCAAAATTTGAATCAAATCTATATTTTAGATGTTAAATGTGTGAACCAAATTTCATCTATCTAGCTTTTTAAGTTTTTTAGCTATCGTACTCACTTGTACTCCAACTCCTTATTTCATAGATATCCACTAATTTCATCCGTATAAGTGATTTTGAGTTTCATGTTTATAGGCAGACAGACATAATTTAAAAAATTTTTTAAAAACTTTTCCGTCACAAGGATGTCTGAAGCGTGAATATTCGTCCTAATACAAAGTTTTGAGGGATAGAATATTTTTGACGAATATAATACATGTTCTTTTTGTAAATAAGGAAAAATGAAAATGTGTAACCTAAACTAAATTTGAAATTTAACTAACACAAGTTTTTAAAAAAGCTTAATTTTATTATTTTTTTCCACTTCAAAGTTATTTGAAAGTGTAATTTAATTATTCCATCTCCTCTGCGAAAATGAAGTTTTTAAATATTTCGCAAACCCTCTAGAATCATTCTTTGATATACGAAAAATTGCAAAAACGTTGTTCCATAACACTTATAATAATTTTTGCTTGCAAAAAAAAAAAAAAATCAACAACTACATCTTGACTAAAAATCTATTAAATTTCTTGAACATTTTCACTGGAGCTTACAATAAAAAGATTTTGTTTTTTCATAAAACATATCCAAACCCTTACAACACCCATTCACTTCTTGAAACATGTTCAAAGTTCAGAAAAATCTTTAATCTTTCAGAAAAAATGAGCTTTTTTTTTAAAGATGTATTTCTGAGAAGTTTATAAAACTTCCGAACTAGAAAAATAAGATCGTGTTCTCTCTTTTTCCTTTCCTTGAACTTACACACCGTTAGAGGATTTAAAAAGAATTTTCTTCATTTTTTCCGTCTCAAAAATTCTTTTAAAATCTCTTAAAAACGCCATTGGCGGAAATCGTTCAACAAATCTTGTTAGATGTCGAAAGTGTGCTTGGGCGATATTATTTCTAAAAAAAATATCTTTTCGGTTTGCTTACCGAGGTTTTCGCAACTCCATGTTGATGCATTTAAGTTACAAAAGAGTTTAAAATAGAACATTTCGTAGCCGGACTATCTTATGTCAATTTTTTCTCATAATTTTCTACGAATATATTTCATCTTATGCTTCAGATGCATGGTTTTTCGTACTTTAAATTTTTAAATCTATATGGGGTTTTTTTTCCTTTGAACTCTATAGTATTATATTGAAAGAGTAGTAGCACAGTTATACAAGCATTATTTATTTTTTTCGTTTAAAAGAAAAAAAAATAATTCAATTTTTGTGTAAAAAAGAAGCAAGGTTGTGCATGTAATTGGTACAGCAATAAATAAGAGAAAGTTGTAAAATAAATTTTATTTTCCCCTACACGAAGTATACAAGATGAGGGCATTGTAGATTGCAAAACCTTCGAACACCTCATTTTGACGAATCTCTACATTTCAGTCCCTGAAACCGAAAAAAAGAAGCATTTTTTCACAATTATGCTTGCAATTGCTTACAATTTACAATTTGGAATTTAAATATCAAAAATATAAATGAAATCCTTTGAAAATTAAAAGATTTCTAAAGAATATTCCATAAAATAACTCTAACAAATGCTCAGTTATTTATTTTCAGATCTATTCGACTGTGATGTTCTAAAATTTTCTCTAACGCATATAATTTCCAGACATATTTTTTATATAGTCTAAATATAATAATAAGAATTGAGAGTTATATTCAAAATCTGTACTAAATCAATTCTCGAATTTATAATAAATACGACCCCTTGGAATTTAATTATAAAGTGCTCTTTGTTAACTCCATATTTAAATCCTCTGCCGTGATTGCTATTTTGCCTTAATTGCCCCAAAATTCTACTGAAAGTTTAATTCCAAAATTTTCTAGAGATGACAGGTTTGTTAGCTAATTTAAAGCTAATTTCCCTTGGGGATTAAGTAAGCATTGGCTTCACAATTATGTAATGTTGATATTCTTAGAACAAAAGTAAGCTCCTTCGCTTTTAATATAATGTGTTTCAGTAAATTTTCTTATTTATTCTCAGATCTGTTTTCTGATGATTATATTTTGAAGAGTTATGAAATATTTTGTTGATGCCTGTATCTGTTGTTGTTAAGAATTTTATTTTTTTATTTTTAAAGAAATATTTCAGGAAGTAACTCATTTAATACAAATATTAGAAGTTGAAATTCAATTTATATATTTTTTCTCATTGTTGTGCATCCTGAAAACGGAATATAATTTCGACTTTAATTATGGTTCAAACGGTATCTGCAAAGTTATATTGTTTGCTTTTTCATGATCTTGTAAATATCGTTTGAACTTTTTTTTATATATAATTTCATAGCTTTCTTTTTTTTTTCTTTTTTTTTACTCGATCTTTTTCTAGATTTAGAAAAATATCTATTGTACTTCTAAAGATAAAATTTTATAATGGAGTTTCTTATAAAGCATTGTTTATAAGACTTTTGAAATTTTGTATAGCTGTTAACTATTGACGCAGGCTTAAGATGTTACATTCCTTAGAATTTATTTATTTATTTTAATGAAATTTTTATTCCACGTGATAGACAACAACTAGTGGGAAATTTGTAAATAATGGAACCGTCGTACAATAATTTAGAAAATTTGAAAATTTGATGTTTATTTACCTTTTTTTCTGAATATATCGTGTGCGCTTTTTTTTTTGGCAATTAATCCCTGTCATGTGGTTACTTATATCCAAACATTCGATTTGTGGTTTAAACACGTTTTTCCCAACTAAATGAAACAAAACTTTAATGCAAAACTATACTTGTAGTCACATAATTCCATAAAAATTTGCAACTTAAGTCATTGCTTTTTTTTTTATTTATCACATTTACAAGTTTCTGAAAGTAAAGATCGACGGATGGCCAAACCCTTGTTGTATTTGGCTCAAGATTTGATACACTATAAATGTTAAATCAGTACACCAAATTTTATTCATTTAGCTCTCTTCGTTTTGTAGCTATCGTGTTAACTTATACTCGAATATCCGGATAGACAGACTTTACAGACCGACAGTTAAACTATGAATACAATTAATTTCTAGCATATTCTGTAATAAATGTAGGAATGAGTTATTAATCATCCACTGGAAAAAATGGCTATTAACAGCCTATTAACATGCGATCTTTGGTGATTATTTCTAGCGATTAATCCTTGGAATGTTGTTACATAAGTTCTATAAATTTGAAAATCTATTTTCGACTTTTTTTTAATCAAATGAAATTAGAATTTAATACGGAACTAAAATTATAGTCATAAAAGGACATACCAAATTTATTAGGATTAAGACATTAAGGTTGGAAGCAAATAACAATTTTCACGTATATACAAATTTCTTCTTCCTGTTTCAAAGAATTTTTGATTTATCATTTCCCTACATAGAGAGATATAATTCCAGAAATGGGCTTTTTAGAATAAGGGAAACCCGAAAAGTGAAGATTCGTCGAAATCTCGCATTTTGATTTTTTTTAACGATTACATTATTTTCTTATTGTATATTTTGTTTACGAGAAAGTAATAAACCCACCATATTTGGTTTGTTTACTAGAATATCCAGCGTAGAACATATCTTTATAGAAAATAATGGTAATGGTAAAATTATAAATTCATATCAATAATTAAGCTAAAACTAAACTAATACTTAAAAATATATTTTTGGGGACTCAGGGAAGTCTAAAACATAACGATTCATCGAAGTCATGAGTTTTTATTGATTACAATACTTTTTCTTTATAAACTTTTTATACGACAAAATAATGAGCCCAAAAATGTAAAGAATAAAGCCATATTTTGTTTGTTTACAAGAATATTTAGCATAAAATATAATGACAGAGAATAGAATTGAAAATTTATAAAAGTCATTAAGCTACTATGAAAAGAATGATGCCATTGTTCTTTTCTATCATCCCCACAATAAAAGTTTATATAAGATACTTTTTCATTTAATTTGGTTGAAAATGTAAATTGTTACTTTTTTTTTTTTACAGATTTTTCTTAGGTGAAAGGTTTTGAAATTTTTTGCACTCGCTTGTTGTCGTTGACAAAACAGTATTTTAGTATTTTCAACACATTTTATCAACTCATTTAATAAAATGACCATTCTTTTCGCATGTTGCTACCTGTTACTGAATTTCAGAAAGAGTTGATTTGGAGATTCAGCAATATTGTTGGTGGTAAGTTATAAATCAAATACTAATATGCAAAAATAAACGAAACTAAGAATTCTCCAATTTTTTTATGCTATAAGTGTGAATTTAAAATCTATTTGCATTAAATTTATTCTGAAAACGGAATTAGTTATCCAAGTAGTTTGCGTAAATAAGAAACATGTATTAAAAACTCAAGTTTACACTTTTTCTTACTTCTTTCATTAAAAAATGTTCTTATTAAATTTATTATTCAAATAGTGTTATATTCTCCAGTTTGTTTAGATTCTGTAGATAATTGTTTAAAAACGTAAGTAACTCTTTTTCATCAACATGTATTCGAATCCTCTTCTTATTAATAATTTAAGATCAACAGCTATTTAAACTTCTCATGCGCAGGCCATTTATACACATTTTATGTACATAATATGCAGAGACAAAGAATGAATTTTATTATTAAATATCATTATATTTGCATGCAGTGTTCCTAAATAAAGAAACTCTAGCATTAAAAATACCACTTTACTAATTTTCTTGTATTTAGAGGCTATTTTGATTAAATTTATTCTTCAAATAACATTTATTATCATGTAGTTTGCTTAGATAAAGAAACACTTTCTTTAAAATCACAGTTGAGCATTTCTCCATTTTCCTCTATATATAGTCTCTTCTTTTTAACACCTGGAACCTCACGACTAATTAAACTTCTCATGCATGTTATGTAAATGCGTTACATACTCTGATTTATCAGCCAATTATTACCTCTTTCGTAAATCTTCCATTTATCTTAGCATAACCTCTTACTAAGTAATCTCATTTTTTATGACATTATTCTATTCACATGCTATGCCCAGAGGTTTAAAACCTTTGATTAAAGCACTCCATGACCCTTTCCTGAAATCGGCAACATTGTATACACACAGCATGTAAAGAAAAAGTACTAAATTTAAACTTAATTATTATCATATTATCATATAGTTTGCATTGATAAAAAAACAGGCACTGAAAAAGGCAACCTTATTCTCTTTCTATTTAGAAAAGTTTTTTTTTAAATTTTCTTTAAATTGTGGTGCATTTAAGCAAGTAGTTGATATGCAGGTAGCTGAGATTAAGAAACCTGTCCATTAAAAATATAAGGTGACTTTTATTTATCTTTTTGTACTTAAGGCCTGAGTTTATTAAATTCGGTCTTAAAATAGTTTCGAATTTAAGGAAATTTACTTAGATAAAGAAACACGCTCATAAAAGCAGCAGTTTCTCCATCTTCCCCATTCACAATTTGTATTTATTCAATTTATACTTAAAATAGCTATGTATTTTTATGTAGCTTAGATAAAGAAACACTGCATTAAAAGTATAATTTTCTCTATTTTCGTGCATTTAGAACTTTTGCTCAATACATTTATGCTTAAAATAATTCTGTATTTTCATGTAGTTTCTGCAGATAAAGAAACGTTCTTTTAAAAACACAAACTAACACTTCTTCTGGGAGCCTTGATTAGACTGCGTAGATAAATGTTCTGCGATCCCACAGGTGCAATAACTATAAAACAACAGAGGATGGTTGTCAAATTAGTGACAACAAGGTCGGGGATATGTCTTTATTAACTGGAAACAACTACTCCGTTTTGCCCGAAGTTTTCTGCAGTTTGTTGTATCTTCTTCCCTAGTTTGAAAAATTGTAGCTTTTCTTTATTGCGGCGTATCTTTTACCAAGCAGCTCCTTAGCATCATCAATTTTTGTTTGTCGGTTTCAATGTCTTTTCACTTCTATATTTTCGTACAGAACGATATGTTGAGTTGAAAGTTTGCCCCTATTGTATTTTAAGCAAATGAATGATTTTGAATGAAGTATGGTACGACATAAAATAAAATATAATAATCGTTAGATATGTCATTAATTACTTCCGATGTCATATTTAATAACATATATTTTCACTGAAACTCAGCTATGAAAAATAAGAATGATAAATGCAAATAGACTGAAAGAATTATTTATCTTATAGCTTTAAATGAACAATCTTGCATATATATAAATTCATTTATTTCATGCATCTAAGAATCAGGTCTAACGATTTTCCTGCAATTTTATATTTACGTAATATTTGAAGTAGATGTCTATATAGATATCTTACTCCAGAAAACGCTATATTACACACAAAAAAAAATTATAAGGGACTATTAGACTAAGTATATTCAACTTCCACTTCGAAACGTAGGCATGCAGTACAGTGATCAGAACGACATGAATGACGGGTATTGCGAACAGTCGATCCGAGTCACGCTTTTTGCTTTATTATTATTTTATAATTATGTATTTATAGTAAATATTAATGCTTTTGAAGTTTATCCATTAAGTGTCTTTCTTGAAAAAACGATATTTTAACCACAAAAAAGAACATTTTTATAACTGTTACAGACTTTTTCTATTTGTTAATATCATACAGCGCCATCTTGGACCCGATTTCAGCATGGTAAAATTCAGTGTAAGTTCAAAAATATAAGTAATGATAGATAAATTGTAAAATGAATACTGTGATATAGCAGATTGTTTTGAATAAAATGTTAAACTAAGTGCATTCATGATTTTTTTATTTAAATGACCAGTTCATATGTAAGAAAGATAGAAAAATATTCATATGCAATCAGTACGTTACTTGTAGTTAAATATTTTCTCCGATAAAATACGATTTTTAAAAAATACTGAGAGAAATTCGGTCTTCCAGATGTTCAAATTTAATATGGCAGTAATGACTTAACAAATCGACAAGATGCCATTTCGCCATTTCCCTGATATATATTTGGTTGGCTAGGGTAAACGTTTAAGAATTTTGCAAAAGTAGTCATTTTCTTCGGTTTAGAATGCGCTTATGAGATGGAAAATAGATTTATTATTTATATAAAAGCATTATCATGTTCTAGAACGCTCATTAGACATTATATCCCCCCCCCAAATGAATCTATTAAGCAACCATCCCA
This sequence comes from Argiope aurantia, assembly GCA_026543865.1. Classification (NCBI taxonomy): domain Eukaryota; kingdom Metazoa; phylum Arthropoda; class Arachnida; order Araneae; family Araneidae; genus Argiope; species Argiope aurantia. Next base: position 17,055 of record JAPMOR010068394.1, on the reverse strand, counting down.
GTTGCAATAACGTTCACCAAGTATTATTCTCAGTTATTCCTAGAA
>JAPMOR010068394.1:0-17000 GCA_026543865.1 Argiope aurantia | reverse complement strand
ATCACAATTTTCGTTAATCACCTTAAAGAACTGATTTGAAGACAATATATTTTTCATGTTAAGATATCATAGTTTGTCTTTACTTATACTCAATTTAAATATATGCTGTTTCAGGGAATATCATATATAAACTATCATGATTGTTTAATAGTTTCAATATGGAGTAATTTGCAACCATTCTATCTTCAATTTAGAAATGAGATTTTATAAAAACAGAAATGCTGACATTTACACTGCCTGGAAAAAAATCCACACTGTGATAGGATCTAGAAAAATAACTTTTATTTGTCTCTCAGCAAGCATAACACATCATTAACACCAAACTAATTCCAGTTTAGTCAAATTTTTGCTCTGCAACCATGGCTTCAAGCACACCAGCGTCAACTCCATCAGTCTTCCAGATGAAAGGATAAAAGTTAATCATTCAATCTAAATATACATATATATGTTGAAAATCAACAATCAATGACTTGAGATGGTAATTTCTCCCTTCCACAAACTCCTTTTTTCTTTTCCCCTGAAAGAAGCAAAAATATCAACATCTTCAGGTTCGTGGTATCGTGGTACAGGAATGTATATTTTGTTCCTTCAATTACATTCATTTTTATGTTTCTTCGATATTTGTCGACAATAAGTATCAAATCTTTATTGTTAACCAAATTATTCTCTTAAAATATCAGTTTTAATTTACCGTAAATTAATAAACGTTATTGGAGGATAGGACATAACCTTAGACTTAATATCATTTTCTATAATATAATAAATTGTTCAAAATACGTGAAAAATACGGGTTTTTATTAAATTAAAAACCTGTTTATAATAATCTTAGGATAAAAATTGTGTGTAATTTTCGGATATTATATCCTTTTTTTCTCAAAAGAAAAATCCAAAAAAGGAAATTAAGTCTCTTTTGTAATGGTTATTTACTATGAATTCAAGAAATATATAATTTAGCAGCCTTTCTTGAAAATCGTCGGTGTGAGAAATGATTAATGACACTTAGAAAATTTTTGGTTTTCTTTTTTTTTCTTCTTTATCCTGTATATAATATAGAGAAAGTACGTTAATCATAAAAAAAAATCATACTCAAGATTATGACAAATCTCCACGTTTTAGACCTTCTCTAGTTCAAAAACACATTTCTGAAAAGTGTCCATCTCTCTATCTGTGTCAAAGATAGCTCAAATACGTTATGAGCTACACAGTTGAAATTTGATATAGGCACCAAATTTGCAGATTTCTATCAGAATTGATACAAAATACGTTCAAAGGAAGCCCATCTGTCCTGTCAAAGGGGCCGCGGTGGCCTGGTGGTAAGGCTTCGGAACCGGAGGGTTTGAGGTACGAGACCCGATTCCACCGAAGAACCGTCGTGTAAGGGGGCCAGTTGCACGTTAAATCCGTCCTGACCAAACGTCCTCCCGCTGGTGTGGTGTGGTGTGGAGAGGGGGGTGCCAGCTCAGGTGTCGTCCTCGTCATCTGACCGTGGTTCAAAATTACTAGGTCCGTCCCAAAATAGCCCAAGTGTGGCTTCAAACGGGACGTTAATATAACTAAACCAAACCAACCTGTCCTGCCAAAGGAAGTCCATCTGTTTTCATATCAGTTAATACAATAACTACAAAACGAAGAAAACTGGATAAATAAGATTCCGTACGCAAATTTAAAATGTAGAATGTTGACACCAGTCAACTTTTGAGCATAATCCAAGAAGAGGTTGATTCTCTGTCAGTCTGTACTTTCAGAAACATGTGCATGCGATCATTCAAATACGCATGACTTGAATATATCAAATTTAGTATGGGATTTTGTGACTGCAAATGCAATTTTGTGTCAAAGCTTAGTCTCAATTTGTAGAGAAAAACGTACCCAAAGTACAAATTCGATTTTCAGTTATTATTAGCGGCATGCCAATAATTTATCATCAAAACACTCGCAAAGGCGACACTACAAATTCGGTAAAATTTTCTAAATTTCCTGCAAAAGCTAATATTTCTTTACTATTTTAATCCAATGCTATGCAAGACACTGGTAGAACAATTTTATTAGAGAAATTGAGAGAACATTTAGAGGAAATCACTCCCTCTGGTCTGAATACCGTTGCAACTAAAGCAAATAAACATTAGGAGATTCTAATGAAAAATTGTTTATGTTCCAGTAAGTGTATGGTAATCATTGTGTGCAAGTACTCTTACTGACACTACATTATGTGCATCCTCATTTTTCATCTCACCTACATTATTTGCATCCTCAACTTTTTATTTGCATCCTCATTTAAATAAACTCCGTTTTCGGAACTACATTTTTTCGTCCGTCTGTACGTGAAAGCTCGAAACGCCACGAAATAAAATTGACGGAATTCGATCAGTTGATATTATATCAGAGAATTTAGAATAAAATTCAGAACAACAGACGGAATTACGAACGTGTAATAGAGATTAGAATGATATAAAATACAAAATAATAGAAGCACCTTTAGTTTATGATTGATAATATATGCTAATGGTAATAGCATATTTTATTAAAAATATGCTACTATAAATTTATATTAGATTTATTATACATATACACCTTATATGTATACAACAAGAAACGTACAAAAGAATCTAAAAAAAGCTAAAATGGAATTCAGAACATTAGTTTAGAATTGACTTAGCAACTTAACTTAATAACAAAAACATTAATAACAAAAATAAAAAATTTATAGCAATAAATTTGAAATTAAAACCTTGATATAGGCGTTGCCAAATCTATGTCTCAAATTCACAGACAAAATTTAATTTAATTTTATGCTGAACAATACAGATTAAACTTTATAGAAGTGTTTCTAAGCATATTATCTAACATCTTGATTTTCCTCTACAAATATCAGAAGGTATTGTCTAAAATAAACTAATTTTAAACAACTTTTTTTAGAAGAAAGGAAACATATTAAACTAGAAGATATACCTGTCTGGACGAACTGATCATCAGTTTAAAATATCTCAAATCTGATTGTCACAGAGTATCTAATGAAAGACATCTTATAAATTGTCTTATATACTGGTAGAATGCTTAATAAATAAAAATATACATAATTTTTATGCTGTTACTTTAAATGGAATTAATAAATGCGCCAAATTCTATGAAATAAAAACTTCATGGTCACTCAAATCAAAATTAATTATTAAAAACAGCTAGAAACAAATAGTGATATATTTACTGGACAAATACTACGATGCAAAAAAATAAATAAATATTGGAAAAAATAATCAGCAAAAATATAAAATAAAAATTACAGGTTTCAGCTCAGTACTCATTGCTGCAATTTGGCATAAAATTTGTAAATAAGATGTGAAGTTTAAGATACTGTAACTAATTTTTATGCATTATTTGCTTTTTTCGTACACCCATAAGTCAACCACTTTAAACATTTAAATAAACAGTTGCAGTTACTAGAAGCCCCAACAGAAGTTGAGGTTTCACATCCGGTAATGACGCTGATCAAAAGGGCGAGGAGAATTTTAACTCCGCTCAGCGGTGGAAGGATATGGTTGCATTTTTTCTTCTGTTTTATACACGAATTCATTGCCAAAATTTTGATTTAAAAAAATGAACATCCTTCAGGATATCCAGTTGCAAGAATATCAATCTCTCCTATTCATACGCACCATTTTTTCGCATGCTTCTTTTTAACTGAAAACCAGCTGGTGTAGTCTCCTTAAAACTTTCTAGTATATTTATGTTAATGAACATAAGGGACATGCAGCGGTGTTGTGTGAACACTCTAATAAAGATCATATCTCCCACCCGTCTCCTCTTCTCCACCACACACATAAAATTGCAAGGTCTTTGTTACCACTGAGATTTTAATTTTCAGAATCTCGCTCCGAGTGTTGCCTCTTAGCATAGTCAGGAAAGCAAAATATTCATTTTGCTAGTTATTTCGTTAAACCAATATCTGATTCAGAATTACAATTTTAGTTGCAAAATACTGCACTAAATTTCCTTTTGCAACTCTCAAAATTTGATAAAGATATACACTTTAGATGCTGGAACAATCTACTCAATTCCATTCACCTTATTTGTTGAATTTTTGAGCAATTGCTTTTGCACGCATGTGAAAATACAGGTTTTGAAATTATAGTATCTGCTTTCGGACAGTCGGATGGACAGAACTATTTTAAATAGATTTTATTCAAAATTTGATAGGAATCTAAAACTGTAGAATAAATGTGAAAGCTCAAATTTCATTCATCCAGCTTTAAGCACTTTTGAGTAATAATCTTCATAGACAGGCAGAGAAAATGACATAGACACTAGACATTATTATAAAAAAGGTTTTTCTTTCTCAGAAAGTCATGCAAGTCTCGAGGACGATTTTTTTTTGACAATTGTAATACTTCCTCTTTTTATACCTCATTCACGAAAAGAAAGTGAACACGCAATTTTGCAGTCTTTTACTTTGGTTTTTAAAAGTTATATTTTGTGATCTTTGCTTCTGAAAATGAAAAAAAAAACTGTCTTTTTTCCTCTTTTATTCTACAAGGAAACAGGAAATTCACATATAATCAATATCCATCGGCATAGATGTGTTGCTTTCCTTTGTGTTTGTCGAAAAATAATGACATTTCTGGGTCAGCCATAAAATCAGATGCCAAAGAATAGCGCTCATCTTTAGCTATTCTAGAATATCAATGATTTAAATATCTAGAGTCTAAAAAAGTAAGATTTTTTTTTGCAATCTCCAATGAACCATAAACCCATATACAGAAAATAATTAGCAAATGGTTATTAATCATTAATTATCAAACATTATGTTTAATCATGTCTATTTTTCGAAATAATCATCGTGAATTTTCAGATGTTTGTTGCATCGTGAACCAATTTTTGAATATTTTCTTTGAAGACTTTACTACCAGGGATGTGAAATGGACTTTAATGCTTCTTTGAATGAGGTTTCTAGAAAAGTAGAGTGATGAAATAAGATGCCAAAGAATATCTTTCATTTCGTTTTCTCTTAAACAAATATACAAAAAATAAAATATTTTTGGATACTCTAGAATATCCATGATTCAAATATCTTGAGTCCAAAAAAGAAAAAAATAAGAAGTTTTTTTTCAATCTTCGATAGACCATAAAAAAACACTATGGAGAAAGTAATTAGCAAATTACTATTAATGATAAAACGTTCTGTACAATTATGGCTATTTTTCGAAATAATCGTCATGAAGTTTCAGGCGTTTGTTGCATCGGTAAACCAGGTTTCCAATCTTTCTTCGAAGCAATTGCTGCTGAAGATGTGAAATGGACGTAAATATTCCTTTGAGGATATTAGTTAGTTGTTATTTTGGTATCATTTTGTTCCAGGGAAGAGATGAATTTACTCGGCTCTAAGTCAGGTCCTCGGTTTCACATTGAAGAGAGACAAACGCGCACGACTGTCGCAAAAACTGCTCAATTAGTTAATCACATGGTCTTAAAGAAACGGTAGATATCGGAATCCCAGGCAACGAGCTGGCAGATCTGCATACAAAAAGTGCAAATATGGATTGTAAATGTTTAGACATTCCTGATTAATATCTCCTTTTTTTTATCGCAAATTTAAAATCGCGATATTTTAAGAGTTTTGCGAAGGAGCGAGGAGCTTCAAAGGAAGGTTAAGACTGATCTCACATCACAGGCAATGAATATTTTTTGAATGAGGCGTAGAAACCTGATTCGGCGCTATGACAAATACCGAAATTTTGATAATGACCGTGTCAAAAATCAGTTCTATTTGTACATAAATTTCGGTAATAAATTCATTTTGTTATCTACATTTGTTTTTTTTATGAACCATCGGAACTTGATAAGGAATTGTCTTCGTATAAATTTCGAAATTGCATATCTGCTCGCCTATCTATCAAAATTTATCAAACACAAACACGATTATTCCTCAAAGCAACCCGGAAGATAGATGAAATTTTGCATGTGATCCTCCACCCAAATTTTCAATCTATTCTGATTACAGGAAAGCAAATAAAGTGAAAATCCTTTTCTCTTATTTAAGAATATCAGAAAGGGAAAGTTTTTACGTGTCCTCCATTTTTTTCTATAATTTTATAACTGATGGAATAAAATAATGGAAGAAAACGGAAGACACACCTGAGGAGAGTTTTCTATATATTGTTCATTTCTATATATTGTTAAGGAAATTCCGGATTTCTTTGCGATTTGTTGGTCGAAGAAGAAACACAGTCAACAGGCCTCAGTAACAAATGCAACTTTTATTAAACACGAAGACGCAGACAACAAATATGCAGCCGAAACGAACACCGGAAACACACAGCAGTACACTACAATAAACAGTAGCCCACAAGTAGTAATTGGTAGTAATAACAATCACAGCACACAAAGCGACCAGACAGAATTCAGCAGGAGTATGAAATCTTCGTAGCCACAGCCACCGGTCACTCCTAACGTTTGAAATTCGCCCCAGTCTCCTCGCTTTAGCTATATCCAACTGCCGATTCACTACGATACAAACTGGCTACTCCTCACACGACCCGATGCTGCTTCTACAATAAACTACCAGTATTTGGTTCACACAGCTCAGCTGAGCAATTGCTTGAGCTCCACATAACGCTTTATCTTCTCCGTATTGATCCAACTATTCGCCGTTGACTCTTCCCACGCTTAAGACTCATTTCATGACTCCCTTCGGCTTGAGACTGCCGGCTTTTTATAGTTCCCAGTGGCTGATATAGAATATTAGGCATATCTCGCTTCCTATTCGCTCGATCGCTAAAATTCTTGAAATTTCCAGTATTATCTATTTTGTCGCCAAATTTGTTTCCAAGCTCTGAGATTACTGATTCGGCATCCTTTCAGTACCAAACAAAGCTGATCGTAAAGCGGTCTTTTCAGTGATTGAACTAACTATGCTAGGTAACAACATTACAGATTCGTAACAATATTAAATAGCATTGTAAGTTAGAAAATGAGACTTTTTTCTATTCTTAACGTTTGAGTAATGGCAAAACACGAATCCTTCGATATGATGAATTTATACTTTGCTGAACTATTTTTTTTTTACCTTCAAACATACGAGAGTTATAAGGAAACGAATCATTCCACATTTCATCACTCATATCCCTTTTGATCTGGATGGACCCATCAGTGAAATCTGCCTATATTTCCATACTTTACAAAATATCATTCTTCCTGGTTTATACATATACAGAATGGTCTGTAATGTCCTTTTAAACTTTTTAAATTCTAAATGGAGTCTTGTATAATTAGGGAAGTAATGTGTATTTACATTAAAGTGACTATGTTGAATTTATTGAGAAAAGTTACAGTCCCTCTAGCAGTGAAGTAAGAAAGTTAAAAAAAAATGATTCAGAAATCGAAGGATATCGGAGATTGCCCAGAAGTCCTGTTAGAAAAAAAAAATGTATGCTATAAAATAATACAAATAATCGGAAAAAAATATTTCACGGTGTTATCTACAAAATTGACGGAGACATTTGGGATTAAAATTATGAACATTCCATGATTTAAAAAAATCGTTCGATTAATTTAAATAATTGATAAATATTTCTAGTTCAAAGCCTTTTTGACTTACTTTGTTCACATCATATATAATTCAAAATGTATTTTTCGAATTCAGCGAGGTTTAAAACATGGGAATTCGTCAAAATCTCAAGTTCGAAGTTTTTGATGTTTTCTAAACTTTCTCTGTACTACATACACGAGAAAGTAAAAACTCAACAAAATTCTAGATGATAATTCAAAATATTAATAACTTCCTCAAAAAAATGCTTTTAAGTATTTTTTTTCCATAAACCTTTGCCTGAAAATACGGAAAAAAGGCATCCATTTCTCTGTTACATTTCAGCCTGTATCCACTTCAAAATTTCGACAGTGAATTTCCATTTCCTTCTGAATACTCCGCTAAGAGGAAACATATATTATTGCTTGGGTGTTTCCCTTTTCCCCACTTTCTCTTCCAGAAAAAGTGGGGAGGGAGGAGACTCTGTTTCACAAGTTTTGCGTCTTTCCCTTTTAAGGTTTTACTTTCGCTTTCCCGGTGTTTGTTTATCAAAAAACAAAACAAAGTTCTTAAAGTTTATCGTACCCAACAAAAACACTCGAAATTCCTACGTAATCAATTTCCACCGATATGAAATGCGGATGGCATTCTTTTGATGTGTAGGTTTCGGAATAATAATATTTCTAAATTTAGATACGAGTTGAAATTGAATATCTAAGAATCGCCTTACTCTTCCCACATGTGTTAAGGTATAAGTTCTGCTATAAAAGAACAACAACTATCAGGCACTATGGAAGAGCAACATTTTCAGTCTTTTATATTCACGTATACAAAATAAAACAAAGAGAGGATACTGAAGTTGTCAAAAATTCAAACTCCGGATTTTACCTAATCTCTATGTATCACATTTCTCCGAGTTGGAAAAACACATTTTGGAACTTTATCAACAATAAATAAAAAAAATGCACTTTCACTATATTCTTTCACATTTCCTAACAATGAGTGATTTTATAAGAATTATGACTTTTAGGACATTTTATACAGGAAAAATAACTCACGTACAGACACAAAATTCTCTGTCTGAAATTACTCGAATTCTCTGTCGAATTCGAGTGATTTCAGACAGAGTCTGGAATTTTTTGTGGTGCTTACTCTCATCCCAGGTCAATCACAGGATGCCACCTAATAGAACTGCAACTGGACAGATGCAGTTTTCTATGAACTAAGCAATGATACAGCCATCAATCCATTAAGACGTCAGTCGATAGTTATCTAATGGTGATTACTTTTCCCTCTCCAAAAGTGGTTAAGAGATGTGACACCCTTTGAATAATATCGTTTTGTCGCCATCAGTATTGATAATGCATTATTGCCTTCACTGAATTTGGAGAAAATTAAATTCCAATTCTAAAAATATGGCATAAAATTAAGAAATTTCATTATCTTGGCATGTGACACAATTTGTAGTAACAATAGATAGATCCTCAAGTGCAAAGTATACAAAGAGAAAATATTGTAATCTTCAAAAAAATTCGAGCCCAAAAGTTAGTTTCACCTTGAGAGCTGTATGAATTCAAAAAGCAGTTTAGAATCATTTGTGTCAGTAAACATGGCAACTCAAAAACGCTTTAAACTAATTGGATAATGTAATGTGACGTATGTACTTTACTCCATGCACATAGATTGTATGAATTTTATATAATATTATTAGATTTCCAAAAATTTTGAACAAAGTCTATGCAAACAGAGTCTGCCTGTCCAACTGTGTTAACATAATAAAAGCAAAATGTGAAGAGTTAAAAAGGTAAAATTAAATATACTAGTTTATCATTTCACTTTTGGTTCCGATCCAAGTTTGAACAAAAACTATCAAAGGAGAAACCATTTGTTTGTCTATTTTTCACATTCATGTGCATGTAATAACTCAAAAATGAAACGTTTTAAATAAATGAAATTTGATATGTCATCTTATGGCTAATTGTTGTAGCTCTATACCAAATTTTGATTTCATTCTTAGAAGAGCCACTGGAAGAAGTCTCCCCCAACCTAGCTCACACACTTTCTCATAGATTTGCTAAGCCAAAGAACCCTTACATAGCATTGAATTATAAAGATTTCGATGCATTCACTTTCGGCGTGAATTTAGCATTTTCACGAAATCTACCGTGCCATCTTTGACGAGCTATTTGGCCATTTATCCCTGCCATGCGGTTAAGAGTATCCGAAAATTTAATTTGTGTTTTAGACTCATTTTTGATTGACTGAAAGAAAAGTATGACATAAAGCTACACTTGTAGCCATAAAATTCCATATCAAATTTGATTTATTCAAATGCGTTTTTAAATTATTGTGTTTACATGTTCCTGAAAGTACAGACCGACAGACAGTCAACCTGAAGGTCGATTTGACACAACCTTTGCTAGGAGCCTACACTGTAGATATTAAAGCTGTGTACCGAAATTCATCTATCTAGCTCTCTTCGTTTCATAGTTATCATGTTAATTTATATTCGAACAGCCGGACGGACGGACCTCCACTGAACAGATTTTATTTAAAATTTGACAGAATTCTGAAGAGGCAGGTGTAAAGACCGCGTACCAAATTTCAACCGTCTTGCCTCAAAGCGATTATGAGTTTTCTCTGTCTCTGACAGATGGATGGGCATTTTCCAAAAACGTGTTTTTAAACTCAGGGAGGTCTTAAAACACAGTTTCATCAATATCTCGATTTCAATTTTTTTTATGATTATTGTACTTTCTCTATACTATATGAGAGACTATATACTATAAGAGAGAGTAAATATTTCTCTATACTATGAGACAGTAAACATTTCTCTATACTGTATGAAAGAGAAAAAAGACGTCGAAAATACTCGTTGAATTTTCTAATATTTATATATAAGTATTAAGGGATTAACCGCCAATGATTCTGAGCTAAATTGCAAACAAACACTAAATTCGTGCCAAAGATCGATTATTATAGTTATTCTCCAGTGTTTTGAATTAGTTTGGTTTAGTTATATTAACGTTCCGTTTTCAAGCAACACTAGGTCTATTTCGCTAATTTTGAACCGCGGTCAGACGACACTTGGGCTGGCCTCCCCTCACTAAACACATCACAACACACCAACGAGAGGATGTTTGCCCCAACGGATTTAGCGTGTACCAGATCTGCTTGCATGACGTTTCTTCGAAGGAATCTGGTCTCGAATCTAAAGCCCTCCGATTCCGAAGTCTAAACCTTACCATCAGGCTACCGCGACTCACTGTGTTTTGAATTAATACATGAGTTACTGCTTCATTTACTATACTACAAAACACGCATCTTTCTTTTTTTTTTAATGAAAATTCGAATATTTGCGGTATTTGTGGAATACCCCAAGGTTCACGCTATTATGCAAGGGGAGAGGGACAACGCCTTTAAAGCAGTATGTCAGAAAGTTTGGGAGAGATCGCCCCCGCTTGTCAGTTTTGTTTTTATACATTAAGAATATTTCTCTACACCGAAAGCAAGTCTATCTCTGTTGCGCAAATCTTATACTAGTAAAACGTGTTTCTCCTTAACATCTACACAAAATACAATTTTTCAGAAATTTTTGAAAATAATTTCGGCACATCATTAAAACGACTTCAATTTAAAAAAATAAATAAATATCATATATCTAGAATTTTTAATCATTATGGAACGTAACCGCCATTTTAAAGATTTTTTTTTTAATTATTGAAACTTTCTGACTAAATATACATTAAATCTTCAGATTTCATTGAGAATTTGCGTCGAATGAATGAAGAATTCCATTTTTACCGCAATATTCGGAGTGATAATTGCACGTTTTCTCAGAAACACAAATTCTTTTTCCTTCTCCCACTTTTTTTTATTACATTTCACTTCATACAAAATAATGCGCAACTTAAGACGTTGGTGTTCTACGTTTTTCAAACATTTTGTTTTCTTATCATTTGTATTAGTTTTCAGAGGTAAAATCGTCATTTCTGAAATTTATTACGCATACCAGAATTATTTAAAGTTCCTCTAAAATAAATCTTCAGCGAACTGAAATGAGGCTTTCTATTACGATATGGAACCTTAAGATTAAATATATCTCAAACTGGCTACTCCGGCCCTCCGGAAGGCACAAGGAAAAAATCTGAAGGATTGGACAGCCGCAACAGCAGTACCGGCGAAAATTGTGGTTGAGTCCTAAACGCCATCACGGCCATGGTACACCCCTTCCCTTAGAAAGAGCTAGACTCTCTAATGGCCCTCACCGGTCATGGTACATCCCTTCATTTGAGAGGAGCCAGACCCCCACCTTTTTCTGTTCCGACCAGATTGACGAAAATCAACCACCATGCCGGAAGCTTCTCATTCTTCAATAACGAGGTACCCCCTCGGGGGATTATTAAGATAAAAGAAATTTAAACTGTCTACCCGACCAGCTGGAAGGCACGCAGAAAAATCTGAATGACCGGACCGACGCAACAGCCGCATTGGCGGGAACTGTGGTTGAGTCCTAAGAGTCATCACAGGCCACGATACAACACTTCCCTTGGGAAATACGTCCCGCCATTGATGGGAGAAGACAGCCTCCCACCTTTTTGCGTACCCAACAGGGGGAGGAGAACCAAGCACCATGCCAAAAGCTTCTCATCCTCAATTACGAAGTGCCCCCCGGGGATTATTAAGATAGGGAAGACTGATAAAACTTGAATAGTTTATTTAATTAAAATATACATTTTAGTTTAATTATTCCTACTATTAAAAACCCTAGAAATAAAAGCATAAAGCAGTAAAAATTGACTCTAATTTATAAAAAAAACTCTCCAGAAATCTATAAATCCTGAATGTATCAGAAATATTTTAAGAAGTATATTGGCACAATGTTTGGGACAAAGCATTGTGCTAAGATACAAGCAAAACAAATTGAAAAGCAAGACTGGTATTTACTGAAATGCGCATGAAACAGCTAACAGGATTCTGGAAAAATTCTGTGACAAAATGAAAATCAATGTGAATATTTTAATAGATATCGCACGATTAAATAAAAATAAGTACCCATTTTTTAAGATTCGTAATAACTAATTCTTAAATATATTTAAAAATTTGGGCTGCTTTTTACATGGTATATTTTTAATGTACTCGTCGTTTCTGTCTATAAATAGATCGATGAAAATTGTTAAGTAAATATAAAAGCTCATGTAATCAAAAAAAAAAAAAAACAAGGAAAGACAGATGATTCAAGTTTAAAATTTGATCATGCTTTGTTGTTTCGAACTAAAGGCTTTAAATTAGTTTACACTCAAAATGAAAGCATATTAAATTTTAAGTGTATTATGCAGATTCTTGTTTTTCTCCCTGTCCGTATTTCTATCTTTTCTTTACAACTTTGTTTTTCTCTAGAATTTCATAGACTTATTTTTAGCTTTTTTTGTTAAATTTTTACGGAGGTATTTTTAAGCCATTTTATACAAACGACAAATGCTGTCAATGATTCTGATAAGGTGACAGTTTTTATAACATGGCAGCAGCAGATACTGCATCGATCTATTTACTGGAGCAGAAATTTGTTTATTCAATGTCATTCTACTTTAAAAATGACAGAATACACGTATGATTGGATATCATATATCATGACACAATTAAAAGTATCAGATTTTAAAGCAATAAATATTCTATTGTTATTTTAGTCGGAAAAAAAGATACACTGGGTTGTTTTATCGGTAGATTGTGGTATAAGACTAGATTTACACGCAATATTTTTTCTAAATTTATATCTAAAATCTTTTACATTGCCAAATAACTGAAATAGTCTTAAAAAATCAGAATTATCAGAATTATATATGCATTATTATTGGTTTGTTTAAAAAAACGAAATACCAGCTTAGTTTATGAAATATTTGTGAAATTTTTACTCTTTAAAAAAAGAGAAAAAATTAGGAAATTAATAGGCATATTTAATTTTGGCTTCACATGTATACTTCTCAAACAATGTAAAATTACTAACTTTTCCTAGTCCAAAACTAATAGCAATGATCTATGAAATTCAATAAATAGGTTGTATGAGGAATAAAAAATGATTTAATAAAATTTTATAGCATCAAATAATTGGATTAAACTTAAATGGTCAAATTATAAAAAAAATGTATGCATATTGTTTGGGGAATTCCGTAAACTAGAACAGGTTCGTTGTAGTGGATGTATGATGATACAATGAACAGACCTTAATAACAAACGACATTTATTAACACGAATACACAGACGATAAATACACAGCAGAGACATATACAACCAATACATAGTAGCACTTAGAACAAATAGAAGACCCCAACTAATAGCCGGTAATAAACAACCACAACAGCACACAAAGCGATCAGACAGAACTCAACAAGAAGAAAGAGTTTTCACGTAACTGTTCACTCTAACGCCAGCTATTCTCCACTGTCTTCTCGCTACCTGACCGCCAACTCACTACTATAAGACTAGCAACTCAGCAAGCGTCTCGTCTTTCCTTCAGTGCTTGTCTCCAAGACTCTTATCACGGCTCAAATCACTAATCATTGATTCACCATTCAACTCTTGTGAATCGCTGGACTCATCCAGCTAATTCGTCGGTGACTCAACTCTGACTAACTGTAGATTGATTTCCGGTTGGACTGCCGCCCTTTCATAGCTACAGAAGGTTCTCGAACATTTAACACAATTCCGCTATTGGCCATATCGCGAGAATTTCTGAAGATTCTAATATCATCCATTTTCAAATTCGTCGCCAAATTGTAGTCAAGTTTTTCACCAACCCACCAGTCATTGGTCAACATCCAATAGAGTTGTCCGTAGAACTATCTTTGTTACGACGAAACTAACTCTGCTGAGAATTCTTAACAATAATTCTAACAAATTCGTAACAATATTAATATTAGATTTTGGAAAAAATTGTTAATTGAAGGAAATTTCAGAAAGAATGTTAATGTTAAGAAAAACAACATAAGCAAGAATAATAATGGGGATATTTCTTTTTTTTTCTTTTCATATATACTGTGTTTTCCTGTGTGAGGGGATAAGCGGGAGGTACAGTACAAACTTTCTAACATATAGTCCTCTTTCCAACAGTTTTCTGCGTACTGCCGTTCTGTACATCCCGCTTACCCCACACACACAAGAATAAACATTTGAATTGAGCACTTAATCAAGTGAAGTGAACTGAAAATCCGTGGAGGTCTATTCTATTAACTGATGAGGCCCGTTTATCATTAGAGAATGATTTCTACCTTGTTAAGATATGATGAGAAGCAAAAACTCGATTGGTCTATATGCTCTCCAGACTTTAATCCCATTGAGCATATGAAGGACGCTTTCAGAAGGGGTTTTACTGTCCTATCAATTCTACATGAAACTGCTTTACTTGGTCAATGAATGTTATCCGTGGAATACAATGACAACATCCTAAACAGCATGAGGCATTGATGCTGGACTTAACATTACTATTCGAAGTGATTATACTCAAAATTGAGAAATTTATCTGTGTTTAATTTGTATGTCTGAATTTTAGACATTTTATATGTCTGCAGATATTATAAAATGTAAATGCAATATTTTGCTGTACTTTGTAATATAACAACAAATTTCAATTTACTTGAGTATTTTTTTAGATATTGTTTTGCTTATTGTTGATTATCTTTTGGAAACCAGAGTAAAAAACGTTTTATCATATGTCATGACATATCAAAATAAGTGTGCAAAAAATATATCTGAAAGAAAGGTACGAGTATAAAAAATGTTAAAGTAGTCTCCCCGAAACTTTCTTGCATACTCTCTAATAAACTGGTAGGGCCAGAAAACGCTTTACATAGCATTAGCTACAATAGTTAGGAAATATTCATTTTGGCGTGAAAATTTCGCAATACTTGTACTGAATCTCTGGTGTCATCCTTTTCGAGTTATTTCGTGATTAATCACTGGCATGCATTATTAGCATCCAAAAATCTAGTTTCTGATTTACACACGTTTTTCTCAAACTATTAAAAAAAAATTATGAAAATGCAAGCTTGCAATGACAAAATCCCATACCAAATTCGACATATTTGAATCATTTCGTTTTTTGAATTATCGAGTTTACATGTTTGTGAAAGTACAGACCGACAGACAATTAACCCGGAATTCGATTTGGCTCGAATTTTGACAGGTGTCGACACTATAGATGTTAAATCTGTGTACCGAATTTTATATATTTTTCTTTATTTTTTAATTACCATATTAACTTATATTCGAACAGACCCTCTTAACAGAATTTACTCAAAATTTGACAAATATAAGATAAATATCCGATTGGATCTCCAAAAGTATCCTAAAAAGCACATAAAAAGAGGTCCAATCTCATTATAGAAAACAGGATGAAGTTTGAAAGAATCAAGCAGATTGGCATATTGCTTGAACATAACAATACATGCCAAGATTGGTTGGTTGAAAGACGTAGCTGCAGAATTTGGAGTAACAATAATCGGAATTATGCATTTTATTTTTACAAAATTAAACATTCTCTTCAAGTGCACAATAGGAACTCGAAGATCTTTAAAACTTTTCTGTTTGATCTAGTAGTAGTGGCCATTTAGATTGAACCGTACTCTAAGATAAATAAATAAAATAACTGTCTTGAATATGCTGTTGAAAATTTCAAGTTGTCATGTGAGAACTTTTCTTTTAAAATTGTGTGGTATCAATCCGACAGAAAAACGTCATGTTCTCACATGACTCATATTTCGCAAGCGACTCACATTTTGAAAAGCGATGATTTTTGCTCATCTAGAAACCAGAATTTTTTGTCCTGAAAAACCAGTTTAAAACGATTTTAAATAATCATGTGATTATCAGATTACAACTGCGCCCTTATTTACGAAACGTAACCTTTTTGGCAATAAATCGCCAAATGTGACAACTTTCTTTATCATTTTCTAATAACGCTAAAAGCAAAACATTAATGCATCAAAAGCGATAAATCTCCAATTTTCTTCCCATTGTGAGGCTTTAAAAACTCCAAATCAAAACAACATTATATTCTCATATGATAATAAAGATTATTTTGATTTGGAACTTGGTAACGAAAAAGAAGAAAGAGACTTGCATTGCATGAGGAATTTTATAGGAGTTATTCTGAATATGACTCTTCTTGTGGAAGGGCAAAACATATTTTTTACACATTGATCTATTTAGTATCCATGTTTGTGAAATCTTGGTAAATGAAGATCCACAGAAAAGTAAATATCTATGATATTAAAAACCACAATCCATAAATATCTTGAAGCAATAACAGAATGGAAAGTTATGAAAGATTACAATTTATGTTTGGGCACTGTTAGCAGAAGCAGGAATTACAATAGGAATCCGAATCTGTTATCTCTTTTGATACTAATATTGCGATAGAACCCTGAAAGAACTTTGTTATTACAAAACTTCAACAACGTCATTCCAATGCAGTTTATATTATATATAT
>JAPMOR010068388.1:53100-65684 GCA_026543865.1 Argiope aurantia | reverse complement strand
AGATTACCATTTTGAAGACTAACTCAACTAAATTCGTTATTTAGATTACCATATTGAAGAATAACTCAACTAAAGTCGTTATTTAGATTACCATATTGAAGACTAACTCAAGTAAAGTCGTTATTTAGATTACCATATTGAAGTCTAACTCAACTAAAGTCGTTATTTAGATTACCATATTGACGACTCATTAAGAAGATTTCAACCAAAACAGGATATTTAATAACAGCGTTTGCGTATATGTGTGTTTGGGGAAAAAATAAAGTTTTTCTTATAAAATTATTATTTTTAAAAGTAGGTCGATATTTTATTTATACTTCCTAGCATGAGTTTCTAAATTCATGAAATGCATATATTCCCCCTCAGAATAGTATTTTATATCTGAGAGGAATACACTATTATTATTTGAAGACATTATTTAGTGTTATTGTTTGGTTTAATGTTATTAATTCTTTTTGCACGGACTTCTTAACGAAATATATTTAAAATATTGATAATAAAATAATTTAAGTAATAATATAAGTATAAACCACATAATTCCTAAAAAATTATCATTTCAATTTTATAAATTTATTTAGCATGCAATTTTTGTCTACAGTTTTATCTTTCATTTAAATAATTAACAGGTACTTTTTGATTAGCTGGGAGCAAGCAGAAACTCAAAAATAATTTATACGTGCACCAAAAAAACATCACACAAAAAAAGAAGAAAAAGGAAGTGGTATCTCCTAAACTTTCTCTCATAATTTGTAATAAACCAGAGAAACCTTGCACGGTATTTGCGTACAATGGTTACGAAATATTCATTTATTGAATTTACTTTGTCATTCTTGGATAGTTATTTGGCGATTAATCCCTGTCATGCTGTTAACAGTACCCGAAAATAGAATTTGAGTTTTATGTATGTTTTTCTCAACCGATTAACGTAAAATGATACAAAACTGCACGTATAGGCACAAAATATTACACCAAATTTGATATATTTAAGTCTCTGTGTTTTACAATTATCGTGTTTACATATTTATGAAAGTACGGACCGATAGACGGTCAACCCTTTCTTGGGTTTTGCACAAAATTTGAAAGATGGCTAAAATATAGATGTTAAATCTGCGCACTGAATTTTATATATAGGCCTGTTTTCGTTTTCAATAATTGTGTTAAATTATATTAGAACAACCGGATACGCGGACTTCATCGGAGCAAGATTTTACTCAAAATTTGATAAAAATTCGCGAATTTGGTGTAAAAACCGTATAAAAAATTTCAGTTCTCTAGTTCAAAGCGTTTTTGAGTTATTTTTGTCACAGACAGATAGGCAGACGAATGGACATTTTCTAAAAAGGCGTTTTTTGAACTGATGGTTGTTTAAAACGCGGGGATTCTTGAAAATGTCGAGGTTGAATTTTTTGATGATTACTATACTTTCTCTATGATACGAATACGAGAAAATAAATTTAAAAATAAATGCTGTAGCGTCAAACTTGTGCGCCGGTTGGCGTAGATCTAAATTATTTGGCGAATTTTTGTTTGATCTCAGATAACCGAGAAGTACCTAGTAATAAATTTTTGCAAATTTATTCTACTGGAAATTCATGGCAAATATTATTCCTTAAAAAACATCTTGAAGCAAAAGAAGGCTGGTATGAGTTAGTATGAAATAAGATTTAAATTTTTCTATCAAAATTAATTTAAATTCCTAACAGACCAAGATTTCAACAAATAGAATTCATCAGCTTTTTGAGATATCAGAAGTTAGGTAAGGTTCTTTGAGTATTTTCCTCTGAATGAGGGAATCATAGCATAGAAATGTGATAAAATTCACAGAAAAACTTTCAATAAATCAAAATCCTATTTATTGCATACCTAGAAATAATAGAGATTCTATACTTGTTTCAAGAAAAAATATCTTTGAAAGCATTTTTTTTTCTTATTATAATGTTAAATATATATATAAAAAAATGTTTTAACTTTTTTTTTGCCAAACTTTACTTTTACTTCTAAATGGCGCATAATCCGCAAAAGTACAATTCACTGAATGCAAAAGTTTTTTGTCTGATATCCGAATATCGATTCGCTATTCCATTCTGATATCTTGGTGAGTAATAGATTCTGTATCAGAGGTATTATCCGAATAATATATGAAATGCTTCGAAATTGACAAATTCACATCCTGTGAACCAAAATTCTGTTTTTTGTATGTTTAGAAATAACAGAGAGCTTGTAAGAACTTCAAAAATAAGTTCATTTCAAAATATATTTTTCTTTTTTTATAAAATAATATATATAAACAAAATATTTTCTACCAAAAGGTACTCGATAGTCTGAATTGCGGATACTACGAATTACGCATAATCTGAATATGTATAATTCACTCAACTCTGTAGCTTTTTATCTGATATACACATATAGATTCACTGTCTCATTATGGTATCTCAGATAGCATTAGATTCTGAATCTATGACAATATCTAGAAAGCATATACCATATGCTAAAATTGATAGATGATGACATATAGTCATTCTATGAACCAAAATTCTTTTTTTCATATGTATAACAATAACAGGATTTCGCAATAACTTCGATAAGAAGTATATCTGAAAACGTGGTTTCTTTTCTTAAAAATAAAATATATTGATATAAGTTCAAAATGTTCATGTCAAAATAAACTCGATATTCCGAAGTGTAAAGATTACGAAATGCCCATGAACTGAATATCAGGATTCATTGAACTAAAAAGCTTTTTTTTCTGATATTTGCATATCAATTTACTGTCCTATTCTGTATTCTCAAAGTGCAATAGATTTCGAATCTAAGGCATTATCTGGAAACCATACGATATGTAAATGTTTTATAATAGCAATAACTTTTATGCCAAAATAAATTCTATAAGCTGAATTGTGCATAATCCGAATTAGTAGAATTCACTGAACTCAGAAGCTTTTTGCGCAATATTCGCACATCGATTCACTGTTCTATTCTAGTGTTTCAGAGAGCAATAGTATCCGAATCCAAGACGTTATCTGGAAAGCATATAAAATGTGTGACAGTTTATAGCTGATGACAAATGGACATTCTATGAGCCAAAATTCTGTTTATCGTGCATTTATAAATAATAAAAAAAATCCGTAATAACTTAAGGAAAAAGTCTATCTGAAAACGTATTTTCTTTTTTATAAAATAAAATACATAAACAAAATCTTATCACTTTTATGTCAAAATAAAATTGATAATCTGAATTATGGATATTACGAATTGCGCATGATCTGAATAAGTAGAATTCACTGAACTCAAAAGCTTTTTGTCTGTTTTCCGCGTATCGATTCACTGTTGCATTCTACTACCACAACGGGCGATAGATATTGAATCCGAGGCATTATCCAGAAAGCATATGAATTGAGCCAAAGCTGACAGATGATGACAAATGGACACTCAATGAACCAAAATCCTGTTTCTCATATATTTTGAAATAACGGAGATTTCCCAAGCGTGTGAATAATTCACTCTTAGGAGGAGCAATGTTTGGGTGATGGGAAACGAAAAGACCCCAGGATTTAGCGAAGGGATTTTAAAATTTATGGAATTTCGGAAGGAAATATCGAAGCTGAAGGGCTCGGAATGCAATCTTTGATACTAGATGAAATTTGAAATTTATCGATGCGTTATAAAATTTCGGTTGATTTTGATTTTCTTTCTTGAGATTTTAGATGAGTTGATAAACATAAATCAACATTATATATAACGGGTTTTTATACACCGTAATTAGTATGATGTTAGTATGATTAGTATTAGTTAGTCATCTGATGGATATTAAATCAAATACTACTTCATAATGCAAAGCAAGTGTTGCTAATTTTAAATGAGAAATATTAAACAAAAACACATCGTTAAGCTTACAAACTTTACTATTTCTATTTTTCGAGAACTTTACTATTTCTTTATATTGCCAATGAATAAAATCCCCAAAAAAGAAATTTTTTTATTCGATCCATGAATTTGAACAAATAGAAATGTTCTTATAGACATCTATCAGCAATTGTATTTTTTTTGACAAAATAGATTTTTTTGGAATACTATAAATATCATTATTAATTTTTAATAAAATCATTATAAATCAAAAAAATAAAATTATCATTATAACATTTTTTCAGAGATTTTCTTCTATAGTGGTGGTCAAAAGTGTGGACATTTTTTGAAAGTTTCATATTTTTAAAATTTGCGTGCTTGTAGAATATATTAATTTTTACTTAAATACAAATGTTTGTATATCGAATTGAAGGTAATTCAATGTAAAATTTAATAACAAAAACAGTATTACAATATCAGTATTAAAAAAAAAGTTACGCTCATTTTAGTAGAACAAACAAACACAAATCGTTTTGAATAATAACGTGTTTTGTAATAAAAGCGTACTAGCCAATCATAAACACTGTTCTGAGGACCCATCAAATGTCTGTAACTATAATTTAGGTTATTTGGATGGTAAAAGAGTTATTGTTGTGGAAATATTTTGCGGAAGGATGCATACTAGTACAATTAAATAGAGTATTGCTGTTTTGGAATATTTTAAGTCCTTTTTTTTAATTAAACTAATTTTAAACAAACAACACCAACAATTAGAACTGATTGGACCTCTACAAAAAGAAGCCGAATTGTCATATTGTGAGAAAATGGCCTGTCTTATGCTGAAATTGCAAGACAAGTTGGTGGTTCGGTGACTTGTTCTGGTGTACGAAAGTTCTGTTTATGTTATGAAAAAACAAAATCAGTGGAAAATAAGGCCAAATCAGGCAGAAAAAAAAGGCACAACTGCTACTGCCGATAGAAAAATTAAACGGCTATGCCTTCAAGATAGAAAAAATTTCATGAGATGCCATTAGATGTGAAATGAATGCAGCGGGTATTGCAGTAAGTTCAAGAACAAAAAGAAGAAGGTTATCTGGATTTGGACTACAAGCTAGAATTCTAAGGAAAAAACCATAATTAAATCAAAAGCAACTCGAAAAACAAGTTAAGTGGGCAAAAGAACACATTAAATGGTCAGAAAAGCAATGCAAGCAAGTGATCTGGAGCGATGAGACTAAAATATCGCTCTTTGGTAGTGATGGTAGAAAATACGTGAGACGCAGAGTAGGTGAAGCGCTTCATCCTGATTGCATTGAAGCAACTATAAAAACAACAACAAATGCCATGATTTGGGCATGTATGTCTGCAGATGGTGTGGGCCGAATTCAAGTGATTGATGGCATCCTGAATAGCAAAAAATACATCGAAATTGTCCTGGAACCAAAATTGATACCTTCCATCAGGGATTTCTTCCTCAACAAAGCACCATTTATTTTTCAGCAGGATTCAGCTCCTTGCCACACAGAAAAAGTATGCAAAGCATGGTTTCAAAATAAAGGCATAGATGTATACCATGGCCAGGAAACAGCCCTGATCGCAATTTAATAGAAAATTTGTGGCGTCGTTTGAAAATTCTTGTACGAAAAAAACGTCCATCCAATAAAAGACAACTTATTGAATCTATAATTGATTCTTGGCATCATGTGATTACGAAAGATGAACTCCAAACACTCGTTCATTCGATGAAAAGACGCTGTGAAGCTGTCTTAAAAAATAAGGGTTATCCTACTAAGTATTGATTGTGTAAGTATCACTTTAAAAAAATGCAAATCTAATATAGATCTTACTAAAATGAGCGTAACTTTTTTTGTAATACAGATATTGAAATACTATTTTTGTTATTAAATTTTACATTAAATTACCTTTAATTTGATACATAAACATTTGTATTTAAGTAAAATTTAATACATTCTACAAGCACGCAAAGTTGAAAAACATGAAACATTCAAAAAATGTCCACACTTTTGGCCACCACTGTATGTAACACCAATTAAAAAGAATTTTAAGTATTTCTTCTAATATTTCAT
This sequence comes from Argiope aurantia, assembly GCA_026543865.1. Lineage (NCBI taxonomy): Eukaryota > Metazoa > Arthropoda > Arachnida > Araneae > Araneidae > Argiope > Argiope aurantia. The sequence continues at coordinate 59,754 of JAPMOR010068388.1, read as the reverse complement.
TTTACAGATTTTTTTTGTTATTTTTAATTTTCCTTTTTTATCTTTCCCCTTAAATTTATAAACATTCGTTCGAAAAGCCAGTGTTTCATCTTCTTTCTCCCCCTCATACACAATTTATGTGATATGATATCAGACAACAAATGTGAAAGCTTGTTTTGGATAATCAATCCAAAAATTTCAAACGATAGAATTGCCGTTATGGATTTTTTTCCATATCAAAAAACAATTTAAATGGATTAATTGGCTGAAGATTTTTTATACTTTTTGTTTCGCCAATGCGCGCATATGACGTTTTCCTTATGGGAATTCTTACATAAAATTTTTTTATTTCCCCATACCTGACTTATCATTTCAGTTGGTCTGACCATTTTTGTATTATACTGCATATCAGAATCTTAGCGGAAGAAAAAATATTTCCTTAAGTTATTAGATCATTACTACTGTCAGTTTGTCTGATCATTTTTGTATCATATAGCACATGAGATAACAATTCAACTGGATTTATTGGCCGAATATTTTTTATACTCCTTGTTTTGCCAATGCGCATATGACGTTTTCCTTCTAGGAATTACTACATAAAATTGATTTGTTTCCGCATACCTTAAATATCCTTTCAGTTTGTCTGGTCATTTTTGTATCATTCTGCACATGAGAATCTACGTGGAAGGATTAAATTTTACTTAAGTTATTATATCAATACTGCTATCAATCTGACTTCTCATTTTTGTATTACATTGTACGTGAAAATCTACTTGGAAGGATAAAATTTATCTAACTTGTTATATCGTTAATACTGTCAATTCATCTGATCATTTTTGTATGACACTGTAAATGAGAATCTACGTGGAATGATAAAATTTTCCTTAAGTCATTATATCATTACTGCTGCAATAATCTTCTCCTCAATTTGCCACGCAGATTTCTTTCCCAAAACCAAATTTGACAGAGATCTTTGAACCAAACCAACAATTGAAACAAATCCAAAACACGCAACAGTTAAAAGTAACTACAGAGGCAGGAATTACAAATCCCTTTTCCGACAGCTGCTTAGAGCATTCAGTGAAATCCCTTGCCGAAAGGAGGTTTTAATTCGCGATAGATGGCGGAAAAGGAACGATTTTCGGTTTCGGAGGGGCTTGGACGTTTTGTCTAACCCCCAGGGTATTGCATGGGGGGAGAGAGAGAGAAAGTTTTGCAGTCAGGAGGAAGATTTGTGTATTTTTGTTCCTAGTGTTTCCGCCCGTGGCAAAACTCATTCGAACTGGTGGTATAATTAGGATATTTAATCGCTGCGCCACATCCCACGTTGTTAAACCAAGTTCAAGAAAGCGTTTCAAAGTGTTGCCGTCCTAGGAAAGTAAACAAACATTTCTGGGGATTACCGAAATACTAATGTGTGGCAAATTTAGAGCAGCACTTTCTGTAATTCGTGTAGATTGATGAAGGATTTTATTGAATTTTTAATAAAGTAGATTTCGTTGATTAAATTTATCGCATAAATTGTCAGTGATTGAGCTAATATTATATTAATCAATAATTACAATTAAAACATTAATTGTATTTTTAACCGAAAGTTTTAACTTTTAAGAATATTTTAGATAAGAAATTCTAATAGCAAAGATGTTTCATTCAGGCTGGACCTTTGAAATAATCACTTTAGGCACATGACCAAGCTAAGAATGGATATTTTGGAAAATATTTTTAAAAAATTATTTGTATTTTTGAATTTTTTTATAATACAGACTTGAGGAGACACTTATGGAACGATCATTTAACATTCCTACTTCATAAACATTAAACAGAATTTCAGTGAACTCAAAAAAATAATCTACATTTAAAGAGCTACCACACTTAATTTTTCATATTATCTTTGAAATCAGAACGTCTTTGAAACATTTAAGAATACATTATACTTAGAAATTTTGTGTATTCCTCAATTAATGGAATATCCTTGTATCATTTATAACAGAAATTAAACTGTGTCTTGCATGAGTTTTCCAATACGAATTCACTACATAAATATTAATCAAAATTTCAATAAATGCACTACGAAAATTCACACACAATCAAAACACGACATACTTCCTTTTTTAAAAATACCGTCGTTGAAGTCAGAACTTCTTTAAGACATCTTAAGAATACGTTATACTTAGAAATGTTGTGAATTCCTCAATAAAGGGAATATCCATATATTTTTATAAGAGAAATTATGCTGTTTCTTTTGCATGAGTTTTTCGATATGAATTATCTACCTAAACATTAAAGAAGATTACAATAAATACACTGAAAAATTCACACAGATACAAAGTGCTGAAGTATTTTATTTTCCTTGTTATTTTGTAAACCAGAACTCATTTCAGGCATTCTAAGAATGCTTTATTCATCGAAATGTGTTATATTACTTAATTAGAAATAAATTGCTTCTTTATGAGAAAAAAACAAATTGTTTTACATGCATGAATTGTACAAATTGAACTGAATAACTGAATAAATTCACTACATAAACATTAACCACAATTTCAAAAAATTCACTCCAAACAGTTACGAATATTTAAAGCACTGATATACTTCATTTTTCATATCATCTTGTAAACCAAAATTTATTTGAGACATTCTAAGAATATTTTATTCATAGGAATACTGTATATTCCATAATAAATGGAACTATCTCATATCCTTTATAAGAAAAATTAAATTATTTTTTCTTGCACGAATTTTCCAATATGAATTCACTACTTAAGCATTAACTACAATTTCAATAAATGAACTTTAAAAATTCATACAATCAAAACACTGATATACTTCTTTTTTCATATATTCTCATGAATCAAAAACTCTTTAAGGCATTTTCTTTGTGTATCTTATTCATATAAATATTGTATATATTTCAATAAAAGAAACTTTCTTATAGCCTTTAGAAGAAAAATTAAATCATTTTTTCTAGTATTAACTTTTTTTATACAAATTAACTACATAAACATTAATCATAATTTTAACAAACATACTCCAGAAACAACGCACACATTCAAAACACTGACACACTTCATTTTTCCTGTCATCTTGTAAATCAGAACCTTTTCGGGGCATTCTAAATAAATCGTATTCAGAGAAAAGTAGTATATTCCTCAATAAATGGAATATCCTCATACCCTTTATAAAGAAAAATAAGTTATTTCTCTTGCACAAACTTTTCAATATGAACTCATTACGTAAACATTAAACTACAATTTCAATAAATGCACTCCAAAAATTCACACACATTCAAAGGACTGATATACTTCATTTTTCATATCATCTTGAAAACTAGAATATCTGTGAGGCATTCTAAGAACATTTTATTCATCGAAATGTTGTATATTCCTTTAAAAGTAATTATTTTTTCTCTATAAGAACCAAATAAATTGTTTTTCTTACAAGAACAAACAAACATACAAATTCACTACATAAGCGTTAACCACAATTTCAGTAAATGCACTCGAAAAAGTTACACATACTTAAAGCATTGACATACATCATTATTCATATCGCCTTGTTAACCAGAATTTAGTTGAGGCAATCTAAAAATATTTTATACAGAGAAAAGTTATATATTCCTTAAAAAAATGGGATATTCTCATATCCATTATAAGAAAAATTAAATAGTTTTTCTTGCATGAGAGTTTTAATAAAAATTCGCTACGTAAACGTCAACCACAATTTCAATAGATTCACACCAAAAAGTTACGCACATTCAAAGTACTTGTATATTTCATTTCTCATAACATCTTGAAAACCAGAATTTAATTGAGGCTTTCTAAGAATATCTTTTTCATAGAAATGCTGTATATTCCTTTATAAGAAATAAATATTTTCTTTATAAGAACCAATTAAATTTATTTTCCTACAAGAAATTTTCAGTACAAATTCACTACATAAATATTAACCACAATTTCAATAAATACAATCCAAAAATTCACACACATTCGAAAAACTGACACACTTCATCTTTCATGTCATCTTGTAAATCAGAATATATTTGAGGCATTCTGAGAATATCATATTCATGAAAATATTGTATATTCCTCCATGAAAAGAATGTTCTTATATCCTTTATATAGAAAATTAAATTGTTTCTTTTCTACAAATTCTTCAATGTGAACTCACTACATAAATATTTACCAGTTTTTCAATAACTGCACTCCCGAAATTCACACACATTCAGAGGACTGGCATGCTTCTTTTTTCATATCATCTTGGGAACCAGAATTTCTTTCAGGCATTCTAAAGAATATCTCATTGAATGAAATTTTGCATATTCCTTCATAAGATATAAATTGTTTCCTTATAAGAAAAAAATAATTTGTTTTGTTTTTTCTGCATAAAGCTTTCAATACAAATTCACTACATATACATTTAACAACAATTCCAATAAAGGCACTCCAAAAACTCACACACAATCGAAGTACTGACATACTTCAATTTTCATATCAACTTGTAAACCAGAATTTACTTGAGGTAAACTTAAAATATTTCATTTAGAGGAATGTTATTTATTCCTTAATAAATGAGATATTATTATATCCTTTATCAAAAAAATTAAACAGTTTTTCTTGCATGAACTTTTTAATACAAATTCATTACATAAATATAAACCACAATTTCAACGAATTCACTCCAAAAAGGTACCCACATTCAAAGCACTGACATATTTCATTTTTCATATAATCTTGTAAAATTGAACTTATTTGAGGCATTCTATGACTACCTTATTCGTAAAAATTTTGTGCATTCCTAATTAAATGGAATATTTTGATATCCTTTATAAGAAAAATTAAATTCTTTGTCCTTACAAACTTTTCAATGCATGAATATTAACGATGATTGCAATGAATTAACTGTAAAAATTCATGCACATTCAAAGCTCCGACATATTTTATTTTTCATCTCATCTTGTAAATTTTCTCTTTTCATCCATTGTAAATCGAAATTTCTTTAGGAGCTTTTAAAAATATCATATTTATAAAAATATTGTATATTCCTCAATAAGGATTAAATTGTTTCTTTTCCACAAACTTTTCAATGTGAATTCACTACATAAATATTAACCAGTATTTCAACAAACACTCTCCAGAAACAAAGAACATATTCAAAGCACTGACATACTTCATTTCTAATATCATCTGCAAAAGTCACATTTTATTCCCAACATTTTAAGCAATATGATATTCTTCTGAAAATATTTGAGTGATATTCAATATCAATTGATTCTGAACCGATAAAGTTTTGTTCTCTCACGGGAGTAATATCGGAAGAAGGCTTTTATTCTTTCTCTTATTATGTTTTGAAACTAAGCATTCCCTTTCTTCGAAATAAAATATTTCAAATAACATTCTTTTTTTTTCTTTGTGCCTGAAATTGATCTCATTCTTTTCAGACAAAAATTGGAACAGTTTGGGAGCAATATATATGCTGAGATCATAAATACCTTTAAGGTAAATTTCTACCTCGGAGACTGTTCAGTAATAGCATTGTTTAGTCCTGGTGGTATTCTTTTAAAAATGAAAACAAAAGTTTTATATTTCGTAAAGGGAATTGGAACTTTTCCGAATATTTTTAGCATTCAATCCTCATTTCTTTGTAATATTTCAAACAAAACAGTTTTTGACGATCATTTAGAAAATATTTTTGCCTCTAGAAAGAAGTTTTCGGAAATCAGAAATAAGGTTGTGTTTTTCATAACAAAGACGCTGTTAAAATTGCTATTCGTATGTAAATGAGGATCATTCCATACTACAAATGAAATCTGAAAAAAGAAAGCAGTCATTCACAGAATAAAATTATTGAAAATCTGTCGTTTGCTTCTTGTTTAAAATATTAATTTATTTTATATTATTTGCTTATTTCTTTCCTTTCGATCTTATTGTGCTCAAATATTACATTGTATCTTTCAATAGTTTTTTTTTTTAAATTTCAATTTAAGTTGAAAATGGAAATATGTACCTAAATAGAAACTTCACATGGCTTTTTCTTTAAAATAATCTCTATTACCAAAAATTTTATATCTTTTTTCTGTTTCATTTGTTTGTCATTGTTTATATAAGAAGTCCCAAACCTTTTCTGATCCATCGGTCACTTTAGAAGATAAAATTCCAATGCATCTTTTCCAACTATAATGGATCGTAAGAAATATTTAATAAATAAATTTCTTTTTAAGTCTTTAAATTATTAACATTAATTAAAATCTCCGAAACATAATTAGTTAATAATATAATGACGGTTCAATCTCTTGGATGATTATCAATTAATAAGTTAACGTAATCTTGTCTGGCGAGGTATGCTTTTACAGTGTCCACCAAAGGTAATAATGTAGATAGAGAGAGAGACCTTTTTGTCCTTATTCATTGGTTGGGAGTGGACTGCCAGCATGCTATTTCATGAAGTTATCTTGAATTGTCAGCTTTGTATATTGTTCACTACTATATGTTGATTTTTTCTTGAAGACTTCATTATTTCATAATTAAACAGTAACTTGAAATAAAATAAAATTTGCAGTAGTTAAAAAGGCTATTTCATTTCAGATTTATAATTATTGATCATAATTTTCGCACAACTATTACCCCAGTAGAACATTTATATTATACAATAGTGCAACCCCCGGGGGGCACCTCGTAATGA
>JAPMOR010068388.1:31138-53090 GCA_026543865.1 Argiope aurantia | reverse complement strand
GATGAGATGCTTCCGGCATGGTGGTTGGATCTCGCCACCCTGGAGGGAACACTAATAGGTGGGGGATCTAACTCCTCCCATCGATGACGGGATGTACTTCCTTCGGGAAGGGTTGTACCGTGGCCGGTGATGGCCCTTAGGACTCAACCACAGTTCCCGCCAATTGCTGTTGCAGCAGTCCGGTCATTCAGTTTTATGGTTTAAATCCGTGTGCCTTCGGGCGGGTCGGAGAGAGATGGTTGACTTATACAATAGTGCATGATAGTAAACAATATTGTATAATATTGGGGAATATTGAATATTATATAATACTGTATAATACGTGTCAAATGCTGTGATACCTAGGTACAACATCAAGCTATTAAATAACAGCTTCAAGCATTAGGAAACAAAATTTGTAAGTTCTAAAACCAAACAACTGCCATATTTCACAGTCTCGGTTATTGTGATTATGCATGTGGAGAAAAGATTTGAACAGTTGGTAACTGAGATCCAGTTTCTGTCATCAAGTACAATTCATAATTGCAATGTCCTTTCCTAAATGAACTTAATATGCCTTAGAAATTAATTAATATTTACTTTAATGCCTTAGTTAATGTGAAAAATTTGTATTTTGGATTAATATACAAAATGTTAGTGAGGATAATTGAGAATTAGGAGTAACTGGGAGGCATTAAAATGTTAATATCGCATTTTATTCATTTTTAAAAGCACCTTGTAATTATGAATCATTCTTAGGCGACATGAATTGGATCTCAATTAGCACTTGATATAGCAAGTCTACGTGAAACCATGGCGAATTACTAAATACTTACCTTCTCAGACGGAAAACTGTAAGCACGTGCACTCCTTTTCAAATTAAATTTTCTATTTTTTAAAAACTTTAGTTGCGAATGTAGTGAAAAAAAGACGAAACCAAAACTTTCAAGCTTCATTATTTATCCTTTACAATGACCATTTGCTATAAAAGTAGATGAGTTATTTTTGGATTTATAGAATATAACTTAATAACCAGAATAACTTATAACCCGAATAAGATTTAATTTTCATTGTTGGATTTTCTACTGAGAAATAGGATAAGGTATTCAATTACCCTTAACAAATTTCATCATGGAGAATTAAGAACATGTTCTTAATGTAATACAAATTTTATTATTCATGAATTTTGAATAATGTTTTATATAAGAAGTGATGTTGCTCTTTCATCTCATACATCCATTCTTTAAACATTAGCACATGCACGGGATCATTTGGTCCAAAATTGTCAGGCACTCACGCCTCATCTTAATATCTATTTGTGCAAAAATAAAATATGGTCAAAATATATGAATATTTATTCAAACAAATTTGCCCTTATTTCAGACATATGAGATTTTTATTAAAAAAACAACCAAAATTGAATGTAATTTCTTTCTTTTCCTATACCTTTTCTGATTTAATTTTCTTTTTCCATTCATATAAAATCATTTTTTCTAATTAGAAATATTGAAAAAAATATTTTTTATATATAGTGATATAAAGAAGGACAAAAAAAGCTTAAACATTCATCTTTGAAAATTCACAACTTTCGTCTTTTATTTTTTATGCACCTACCAAAAAAATACTTTTATCATTCCTCATTCAGAATAAAATGAATTGTTATCATACATTTCAAGAAAATGCATCCATATAATGGTACTTTTTCAATAGGCGCAAGCGAAAAATTGCCAAATAATATAGAAGAATTCCTCCTAATTTCTTACGCCAAATTCGCGTTTGGTTCACAATCCGTTAGCTGAAAGCAAGCGAAAAATCGCCAAATAATGTAGAATTCCGCCAAATTTCTTACTCCAAATTCTCGGTTGGTTCACAACTGGCGATATTTACGCCCGGCTAACGGAAAAGTACCAAAAAGAATACATTTTATAAAAGGATTTCCTATCTTTTCGGCCAGTAGGAAAAGGCTCGATCAGAGTTTTTGGTGTATTCTGAATCCATGTTCTGTTTCGATTCTGTATCATGATCACTTTCAATAATTTCATCAATATATAACGAATCTGAGGTAACATCATTTCTTTTATCAGTAGGAACACTTGCGTAAAGATTGCTGAATCTCTGCTGCTCACATTCGTACATTGTCATAGCCATAACAGTTAAAGAATTTAAAACTTTAGCACATGCAGGGATTAATATGACCCCAATCGTTCTGCAAAATGTTAGATATATTATTTCATTTATTTCTGTGGTTCTAATCTTCCTCTTCTAGCTCTTTCATGAAGGTATGGGAAGTAACAAGTAAAAACTTTTATAAATTCATAGAATTTATAAACAAAAAAAAAAGAGGTACAAAAAAGAAATCTCGTACGTGTGCTGATGGGTTAAGTTATTATATTTGCACTATTTCATCTCACAGGTAGTGCTTATTATTTTATAGCAAATTGAAATCGAATATTTTTAATTAGCCATATGATATAACATTACAAATATTCGAAATCGATTGATGCACATTCTTCAAGTTTGAAAGCTAATTATTAACAATGACCTTTGCTACAACAAAAAATTCATGGATTATTGGTCTGTTTTCCTGCCCTTTCCTGCTCTATGTTATAGTCTTCACCTCCTATAAATGCATGTCCGGTCTTTTCGGCCTTTTTTTTTTCTGTATCAATATCTGAATGTTTGCTTATTCTTATAAATATTCTAAATCGATTGCTAAAACCTATTAATCTTGCCGCCAAATAATATTTTAATTAAACAGGTTGTCCCTGATATTTCCATCTCAATAATTTCTGAAATAATATAAATAAGATTAGGATGTAGGACAGAAACATCGTAGTATTTTTGACATTAATTGAAACCTTGGCATAATATTAAAACTTTCTCTCCTAGTCTCTAATAAATGTGTAATGTCAAAGAACGCTTTGCAGGGCATTGGCATACAAAAGCTACGAAATACTAACATTGGCTTGAATTTAGCATTTTTATTGAATCTATCGTGTCATCCTTGGCGAGTTATTTGGCAATTAATCCCTGGCATACGGTTAATAGTTTCTAAAATTCGAATGAATTTGTGCTTTAGGCACATTTTTATAAAGAGAGTGAAATAAAAGTAATGACATAAAACTGCACTTGCAGTCACAAAATTCCATACCAAATTTGGTACATTTATGTCACTGCGTTTTTAAATTATCGCTTTAACACACTTTAAAAAAAAACTGACATATAATCAATACTTCGTTGGTTTTGTCACAAACTTTGACACTATAAATGTTAAATATGAGTACATAATTTTATCTATTTTGCTTTCTCCGTTTTGTAGTTATCGTATTGAATAATATCCGAATAGACGTACAGACAGAATTCCTTTGAACGAATTTTGCTCAGAATTGGATAACAATCTTCAAATTTGATATAACCATTGTATACCGTCTGGTGCAAAACGGTTTTGATTTATCTTTATTACATACAGACAGACTGACGGACATTTCCAAAAATAATTTTTTCGAACTGAGGAGATATAAAATGTGAAGATTCGTCAAAATCCCGTGTTCAAATTTCTTGACGATTATTACACTTTTTCTGTACTATGTATATGAGAAAGTAAAAAAAGGATTAGATGAAATAAGTTGAATGAATTCCCTCATAGTTAAAGTCACGGTTAAATAATTCTGAACTTCAAAATGATCCATCACCGATCTCATATCACAACAATAAGGTTATTCATAGGAAATTCAACGGAAATCAAATACAACCAATATTCTCGACGAACCAGCTGGACTGATAAATAGAATGCGATGAAAATTCAGAATACTTCTAAATATCTGCCTACCCTCTACAAATAACCCAAATCGATTATTAAAATCCGTTAATCATCATATTAAAATCAAACCATTTTAATTAAACTGCTTGTCTTTAGTATTCTCATCTCAATAATTTCCCAAATAATACACTGAAGATTCGAATGTAAATCGAAAGCATTATTCTATTATCTGCATTAATCCAGTCCTTGCTATAATATGAAAACTTTCTGATAAGAAGGGATTAGATGAAATAAATTGAATGAATAGACTCGAAATTAAAGTCGCGGATACATAATTTTGAGCTTCAAAGTGATTAGCTCCAGCATTGCTTCGAAAATCGAAAATGCACAGTACCATTTAATTAACTACGACAGGCTTCGCGTCCATTAAATTCTCGGTTACGCCTGATTGAAATGTCAGGTTTCCCGCAAACTTAGAATAGCGAACTAACTATTCTCCAATCGGCTACTAGTTGCTGTATGGATCAGATTTACAGAAAAGTTTCGGAGAAGTTGGAAAATCTAATGCATATGGTATGTCACCTGAGATAGCTAGTATTTCCCGAAGGTTTACCCATTTGTGTTGTTTTAATTGTAGATTAAGCAATGCTAGCTGGCAAAGAAAGGGAAAAATATCATTGTTTTGTAGCTAAATTTGATCAAAACTTAGAATAGTAAAGGAATCATTTTCTGTGTTTATAAAATGTGAATATATCTGTTTTTATAATTATTTCCTTTTTATTGAATTTAATGAATTCAATTTGTGAATTCATGAATTTTTATGAATATCCTCATGCCGCCGGAGACATGGAGTCAGCGTGACTCCACGGTTATTTTTATCTTTTTGTCTTTTGTAAACAATATTAGAATTTATTTTGGAAACGTAACACATTCTGGAAATCATGCAGTTACCAAAAATATTAAAAATATTAATATTAAAAATGTTAAATGATATAACATTAAATGCTGGAAGGATGCTATTAGAAAAACTAAACAGTCTTGTAATCAGTATTTACTCTGTTTAAATATTACGGAATTACACTAATGCTAATAACTGTTAGAATTGATTTAACAAAATTGAAGAATACAATATTCTGAAAATTTTATATTCTTTTTGTATTATTCAAATTAAATGTAGTTTTAGAGACATTGAGTCAAAGATTCCATAATAAACAACAAACAATTTGAAAAAGAATAACTCGGTTATACACACGTGTTCGTACTTAGACTTTTGCCAACATACTGTTACGGAATTTCTGCCGGGGTTCGTTTGGATAGTGGGAGTGATATGGTGTGTGGAATGCGCAATCAGCAGACGGCAGTAGAAAATAAAACAACAACGTTTATTTACACGAAGACACAAAGGACAGCACAAAAGCGACAACTATATACAGAACAGAAGACGATTATCTTCACCCGAGACGTGTAGCATACAACAGCACACACAGCAGCATACAACCAAAATCTACTGCAGATAGTAGCGCACAGCTCAGTTCAGCACGAGCTTGACTCCGCCGCTGCTCACCGTCGTTTCCGCCTGCTTCGCTCTGTCGCTTACAACTCCTCCGCTCCGTCTTCGGACATTACTCGCCTACTCTGGCAGCTTTGGACCCTTTTATAGGTCTCAGGAGGCGGGGCTAGAAGCCTCTCAACCAATCAGGAACGTTCGAGGCGTATCTCGGTTCCTACTGGACGGATCGGGAAAATTCTCGAAGTTTCGGGTATTATATATTTTGGCGGCAAAGTCGCCAAATTCTTCACCAAGTAGCCAAATGGGCGCCAAGTTTGTCGCCAAACTCTGGGACCTTCGACGCGCCACCTGGACGCCGTCTAGTACCGATGACTTTAAAACAGTCTTTCCGACGATGGAACCAACTATGCTTGGAAGCTGAATTGCAGGTTTGTAACAATACTATTGTTACAAATATGAAATGTTGCTTCCCAGCAATACTGATCGTATGGTTGCGAAGAGGCATTCACATTCTATCTGGATGCCAAAGAGAAAAGCTGGAATTTGACACCCAGGCCTTGGCGACAAAAATTGGCATCACGAATCTTCAAGTAAAAACCAGTTTCATCGACAAGTTTCCAGAATAGGAGCGGAACATTGCAGAACTCTCTATGTGACGTCACATTTGTTTGGTCTTCTAGGTATAAATAGACAGAGCCACTGATCGTGAGTGAGTTAGTCTTTCGGAGTGAAAGCAATTATGTCGATTGCTTTGCAAACTGAGTGATTTTGTTTGGATTGCGTCTGTTTAAAATTGTGGATTACTGTTTATTTTGTGCTGCAAATTTGTGCAAGTACGATTTTTGTTGTCATCTGTGCTTCCTGTTTTATTACTTTTAAAGAATAAATTACTGTTTTTCTAGTATCCTGCTTGTCGGACTGTTCACCTACACACACAGGACATTTTTCGTAACACTATTGAAAGAACAACTTGATGGTACTGATGAGATGATTGTATTCAAGAATAAAATACCAGAGCTAATGTACAATGATAATCAGAGCTAATGTACAATGCGGAGTTATTTTGAAAATATCTTTCTAAAATATCTTTCACTATCGATTATTAATTGTCAGAAGATATTTTATTAAACCATTCCATTAAAGTGTATATTATTATTGAACTGACTGTAACAGTATTATATATGTTATTTACAACATTTGCGGCGAATTGGCGCAAAGTTCGACACCAAATGCTTGTTTGGTACATGAGAATCCGCTAAACATGATTCTGACGGTATGAAGAAAGTTCCAGAAAATTCGATCCTAATCTCACTATGCAATAAAAAAAGGGAGGACATTTGCTCTGAAACTTTGTTTGCAGAGCTTCTCTAGCTTTTATACATTGCGAAAACTAGTGATCGATATCTCTAATTTGTGCTATTGTAATTGAATTTTGAGTCACATAAGCTTATCACTATTTTATAGTAAATTAAATTATTTTAACTAAAAAAATATGCCTCATCTTTCTAGCCTTTCATAAGTGAACTATGGTGTAACAAAGTAGACTGAACCACTGCTTAGAAGTAGAACCAAAGTAGACAAAGTAGACCACTGCTTAGAGCTGTGGATATCTCCGTCGTTAATCTAAGGATGTTTGAATTGATAATGGAATGCTTGCCTCCCTGAAAGACTTTTACTAAGGAATTCCTTGGTAAATTGTCACAATATCAATATCTTTCATTGTTTAAAATATATATACATACATTTCATTGTGATTAAACAGTTTTCAGCTGAAATTTGCATATATGTCTTCCTGGAAGGAAGACATATATGCATATATTCCCATTCATCTTTTTCTCTTGGCGAAAAATTTAATTCAGCCAATTCAACCTTAGTTACCACTTCATTGCCAAATTGGACCTGTGTCTTTAAATTTTTGAATAATTCTTATTACTAGCATTGCCAGTAGATGGAACTTACAAACTTTCTTTCTCAAATTCTTGCTCCTCCAGCATTTGTAACTCCATTTATAAACAACATTGATCAACAGAGGGCACTCTATACCTTTTCATGTGAGATGGTCATTCATTGTTTCCCCAATATCATAGGATTGAGAATTCATCACTCTAATGCTAGTAGGCTTCAACTATCTCGTTACAACAGGTGAAAATGTCAATTAACAAGATAGCAGAAAAGTTAATCATCAGCAAAAGATTGATCTTACAGTGTGTTATATTCACTGTTTTTGGTAATGCAACAATAATGTTTGGAACACTTGGTTTGCGAATAGCAACAATTATGTTTTGAGATCTTGGATTGAGAAATGCAACAATTATGTTTAAAATATTTGTTTTGGTAATCACAAAAATTATGTTTGAGATATTTATATTGGGAAATGCAACAATTATGTTCGTTTTATAGATATTTGGTTTGGGAATTACAACACTTATGTTTGAGATACGTGGATTGAGAAAAACAGCAATTATATTTGGAATACTTGGATTGGGAAGAGCAACCATTATATTTGAGTTTCTATGATCTACTGCTTGACAACTGCTTATGCAGTAACTTTGGATAATATTCCACTCATAGCTTATAATCTATACTGCTATTTGTGCTTCTTTGCTGCTGAGAGTAATCAAACTCTAAATCGAAGATTATTGTTCTGCATAAAACTGCAATATTTGATTGACTAATTTAAGAAATTGGCTAATATTTGAAGCAATAATTACTATACATAAATAAGCGTCCATGCTAATTTATATATTTACTGTATGTTCATATCCTTCACATTTTTTTGAATTAGTGTACTTATTGTTTGCAGATTATAAAAATTGACAAATCTCTACACATGGGACAATTTCAACTCTATAAATGCTGCCAAATCTCAAATACCGTTTCAACCATATCAAGGTTGGCTCCCAAAACCTCTACATATAACTTTGAAATTTATCTCCCCCCCCCTCCTCTTTTGTTGCATGTGATTGATTAATTACTCGTGGAGCCTGCTTTGTTCGTTTGTGAAGAGCGCTCAGATGGGTTAGAGCAGTTTACTGATAATTATCAAAAGACATCCAAACATGCATTTGCTGATAATCTTCTGCTAAGCCTATGTCCTTTTTTGTGTATCAATCCATTAAGAAGAAGGAATATCAATCTCTTAAGAACAAGGCATATCAGTCTCTTAAGAACAATGCATATCAATCCCTTAAAGACTGTCATTGCGAGAAGGATAGATAAATTGAAAAAAAAATTCGAGCATTCCAATATTCTGAGATGTCTGAACTAGGATTCTTTTAGGAACGAGAGAGTTTAACAATATTTTAATACAAACTCATATGCATATACACACCATATGTTTGGCGCAACACAGTTAAAATAGTTTGCAGTGTCAATAAATTCCCTCAAATTTAATCAAACAAAGTTATTTTTTAAATGAATATACATTGTTATAAGATAACACTATTTTCACGATAATACCATAAAATATGGAAACCAGTTTATTCCTATAGTATATGGTCTAGTAACTATTATTGAAATTAGTATTTAGTAACTACTGTTATTGAAATACTACATTAAGCATAAGCATCTGTTTAACAACATTGTTCAGAATATAAAAGAAAGATTCCTGGCAATCTATCACAATGGTAATTTTCATATTTCAAAACGTTGATACTGATGTTGATATAGTTATGCGAAGTATATTATATTCCTTTATGTTTTCATATACTAAAGTGATTGATCTAAATTCGTTGGTCTCAGTCACCGAATTCTTGGAAATCACAGATTTGATTTCGGTTCTTGAATAACAGAATATCTCATCAATCATATTTGGTTGACTACTTTCTTTGTTGAATGTGAATTGCGTTCCGAAAGTTTAGTTACCAGATTTCCCAAATGTATTGTTCTCTCGCGTAGAACGTTGTTTCTTTAAATGGCATAGATAATTCTTACCCGGAATTACTACTGACAATGTTATCAATTGAAGAATCTATGCTAGCAATATTTATGTCATATTCAAACATTATTACTGCATACAATGTTAACAACCGAAAAGGACTATGTCAGCAATGCATTTTATCTGAACAATGTTGAATTACAAACCTCGGTACATAAATAAAAACTAGTATTTTTAAATTAGAGTAACTTCTTTAACTGGCAGATTTTCGCTACTTTTTTATCAAACAACGCTATATGTCTAAAAGTTTTTGCAAATACATTTTTAAAAAGTATAGTTATTTTATAATTTCACTTTTGTTTAGTCAAATCTAGAAATTTTTACAATTTTAGCCTAAATGCATATTTAATGAAGGTGACTACATTAAATATTTTATTTTTGGCTAAAAAATTATTTTATACAATTTTCTGTATTTCTGAACAGTTTTATTTGAAAAATAAACTTTAATTTTGCTTATAAATTTATCTTTTTAGGAAGTTGCATTGGTTTTTGTTTTTACAAAACTTACATTTTAATGCTATGTTACATCATTAAATTCTTTTTTTCTCAAATAATAAAATCTTTTTACTGAAAATCACATAAATTAAAAACTGACGCATATTTTTTTTTTCAAATATTGTACAGTATTTTTTTAAATATTCTACAAATGCAGTTTGCTCATTTAAAAAGATTTTAATATTTCGCAGCTCTAAAACAACACAAATTTCCATTTATTATCTCCAAAATCCAGTATTCAAAATTTAGATAATATAGCTTATTTCTTTTCACCTTTTTTCATAGAGTTTACTTTTTTTCTTTCCTTTTAGTTCTTTACTTTTTTATTTTCTTACAGTTAAGATCTCATTTAAAATCTTGTCAAGGTTTTATAAAGATTCTAATTTAAAATTTAGTAGATATCTTAAACATATCATTAAAAGTATATTGACGTTAACATATTATCTTAACTTAAGGAATTTTGTTTTATACTTTTTTCTGTCAGAATATTTCATTTCGCTAATTTTTTAAATATTTTTTCTTTTAACTGATATGTTTTTGTTTCATGTGTGGTTTATCAATATATTCTATACTAAAATTCAAAAATACTTTTGGAGATATTTTTCAAAAGTTACATCCGATATGCATTCACATTGATAAGGTTATAAATGGTAATACGATATTAAGGAATAATGAAGATAAGAATAAGAAAATATAATTAATTTTTTTGCACAATTAGGGGATCTAAAATTAATTTGGTTCAATTGTTCAACTAAATTCAAGAAATACTCTAATTTTAATAATAGAATTATCGCAAAAATCAGTCAAATCAATTTCATATATAAAAGAAGTTTGGTTCGAGGAGTGATATTATCTTGAGTTGACGAGGAGTAATATTATCTTTAGTCGACGAGAAGTAATATTATCTTATCTAAGATCTTTGTCGACTTCTTTCAATTAACAAGAATTGAAATTCTACATTAAACATAAATACAAAACACAATCTAAATTATGCTTTTTATAAAAAATCATTTATTTAATATTTTGACATCAATATTGTTTGAATAAACTGTATCAACAATAGTCTAGTTTTTTTTAATGTTGTTAATAGAAACCGCTCTTTGAAATGAAACATAACTAAGCATATAATAGTTTTTAAATAGCATATACAAATATAATTAGTAATCAATTTTTGGACAAGATTCCATAAAAATGAAGCATGCAAATTTTCCTTTATTAAAATTTTAAAATTCGTTGTTTACATTTGTTTCTTAGCCTAATTTTTCGAAATACGGAATCGGTGTTCAGATTTCTTTATCCCTGTTTAAACCAGATCCTTATACATTGCAGGTATACTATTAACTAATCTTAAAAGCATAAACGCATGAAAAAAATAGCATATCTCAGAAAACGAGTATAAAATACTTGAATTCCAATACCAGATGCATTAAGTATACAGATAGCGAATACAATATCATCTATATGCTTTAAGAAAATACATCTTGAATAGAAATTCACTGTTAATAGAGATAAATATAAACATTCAACTTGTGGACACAATTATATGCTTTACTGTTCTCAATAAAAAGAGGAATGAACTATTTATTCAAACACTGAAAGAGACTATTTCTCTCTCTTTCTTTTTACTTGTATACTGGCTCAAGTTCGATTTCTTTCAAGCCTCATACAGATCTGGTACAGATTTTGGATGTCGTTATCTTCATTGATTAGTTGAAAAGTTTGCTACTCTATCGACAGTGCTGATGACAAGACAACATAATAATATACGAATCTGCAATACTGTTTTCCTGCGCAATTATATCATACACAAATTTAGTTTGTATGTGTTTGTACAAAATAAGTTTACAGATATTTTAATAATCACCAGATCGATAATATAGACTTTGACAACAGGCTATCTGGATGTTGAAAATGAAGGTTCTGAAAAATGCAGGAATTATGACAATATCTAAGAAACGTGATCTAGAGTTTCTTTTAGAATGTTTCATGCCATGTTGGAAAACCTAAAGGGAAGCTGGTGGCTAAATAGAATGAGTCAAGGGAAATCTGTTTGGTGTGTTTGTTTTGTTTAATCAGCAATTTCCTATTTTCCTGAATACTTCTTTGAATACTTCTCATTGTTTCCTTACCTGAATTTTCTATTATTCTTTTGGAATGAAAAGATGTTATCAGTGTTCAAGTTTGTGGATCTTTCTGCACTATGCACCCACAGGATGTATTCAGTAGCAATAATAAAATTCGCTTGTCTAAGCTTTTGAGTTATTAAAGATGAGTTTTTTGTAAAATCATATTTTTCGAAGAAACTATTTAGATACAAACAATATGCTGATTACATATGATTTTTTTTTCAATCTTAACTATATATGAGTTGGTCTTTAAATAAGAAAAAATCATGAATGAACTTAGTTTAACATGCTATTGAAACAATTTGCTATATAACAGTATTCATTTCACAGTTTATCTGTCAGTACTTATATTTTTGATTTACACTCAGTTTTACCATGGCGAGAAGGCGCTATATGACAATCTCAGCCCTAGAGCAGATAGAAAACTTCTCTATTAATTAGTTATAAAAAATGTTCTGAGTGTGAAAAACTTCTTTTTTTTAGGAAATACACCTATATAAATATTATTAAAAAGCAAATGATAATAATAGTAAATATAAATATAAATAAAGTAAATACATTCAGCAAAAAGAGCGATTGTAACCGATTACCCGTAACACAAGAGCCATTTATGTAATTCTTACCATTATACTGCACTACCACACTTCATAGCAGAAGTTGTAAATACTTATTCTAACAGTTAGTTATACATTTTTTTTGTTTTTTGTGTGTGCGTAAAATAAGGGGTTTTTTTTTCAGGAAATACACCAACTTGGATACACTTAAAAAGTAAAACCTTTTCAAAATATAAAATTTTATTCAAATCGTTAGAGTCGTATCTGAGATACACGAAATAAATAAATTTATATATCTACGAAAATTGATTGTTTAATTTATAGGAATTTTTAAATTTTGTTCTCAAAGAATATATATCATTTTATGCATTATTTATTTATTGAGACATTATTATCATTGATCTTTTTTAATTTGTCTTCATGTTCCCATTTAATGAGAAAACTAATTAATTAATTCGTTATCCTTTATAAATATCTGATTTGTTATTTCCAGTAGCGGAAGGAAATTGAGAAATTTTATCCAGAATTATATTAATTATTGAGCCAGTGTAATTTCTTTAAAAAAATAAAGAGAAGTTTTACAAAAGTGAAGTCTAAATTTTTGGGGTGTTTTTATTTTTTCTGCAGCGAAATAAGCAAATATACTTAGATCACAACATAGGACACATGGGTCACAAAACTTTACTATTTTCCATCCAATTATCCTGAAAATAAATCCTATGCCTAGATTTCTCTTCCCTCATTTACATTGTACATATATCCCCATGTGGCACAAGACTTCTATCAACTCACTTAAATAACAAAACACCCAAAAACCACAAAACCTCCAGGTTCCAACATCCAGGTCAACTAAACAGCTCTACTCATCCAAAAAAAAAAACTAAAAAAAAAGTCAAGTCTTGTTCGTTTTTATCCTTTCTTTCAGGTCGCAGATGCGTTCCAGGACTCCCCCCGGTTCCCTCCCACACCCCTGCATCAACTTCCAACCCATTCTTCCAATGCATTATTGATGTTCTCTCGTTCATTTGAATACCCATGTCTCTTCGAGAACTGGAGAAATAAGAATATAATGGCACGGAAACCAGAATGACAAAGAACAGGAAAGTAAGATAATTCCTTCCTTTCTTTCTTTTTTCCTCTGCGATTTTTCGAGAAAGGTAGTGAAATCTCCCTCAAAAAGTGCTTATTTTTATCGCCAAGTCATGAAATGTCAGGGTTTGTGGCGAAGAAAGTCCTCTATATATCTCTCTCGGTAGGAATGGCGTAGCTGTGCGAAAGGTAATTGAGGAATTCAGAAATTCTAATCCGCCGTACATCAAGTTGGCGTTACCAGAAGAGAATTATGTCAAAGTTCATTTGTATACTACTAGCTTCTCCTACTTCCTCATTCTGATCCTTGAAAAGAATGTTGTGGAATAGAATTCCTTAGTGGAACTGTGGACTGAACGATGAGGAAATAAAGACGCGGAATAAGAATCTTGAATAATTCGAATTTAAAGCGAAATGAAACCCATTTGAAAGTTTACATTTTCATTTCATTATCGCAACAATGTTTAAAATTTGTCTGGATCAAGGAATAAATTATTCTAATACCGTATATTGTAATTTTAAATTAGTTATTGCCCTCTAGTATTTGAATCATACAAAGAGAAGGTGTTCCAATCGTAGAAATTACAATATTCGAATAACCTTACTTCTAATGTAATCGAAAAACTATTATAATCCTCAAAAAAATTATAATTCTAAAATTTTAAAAAAATCTTATTTTACATCTTCCCGACTCTGAAAAATATGTTTCTGGAATTATGTCTCTACCTCCGCCTGATTTTCTCTGAATACAATAACGCTATGTACTCTATGGATTCAATTTGCTATATATTCTTTACAACTTATTTGTAGATTACTATCACATTTTGTTTAAATCCATTTAAAGGCAATCTGCCTGTCCGACTGCCTAAGTACATGGGAACTTGATAACTACAAAACGTAAAATAACTAAATAGTTTGGTATACTAGTTTAGTATCTAAAATGTTGATACTTATCAAATTTCATACCAAATCTGTAAATGGGTTCATCATCTATTGCACGGTAATTGTGCGTGAATGCAAATGCGTTAATTCAGAAACGCAATAACTTAAATAATGAAATTCAGTTTACAGTTTTGGAATTTTAAATGTAGATAAATTTTTGTTTATTAATTGTGTAAATTAAGTGTAAAGAAAATTTTGAATCAAGCCCATCAATAGTTGATCGTATATCGATTTGTCGTTTGTTTCCATTTAAATGCAATAATTCTACACAGTTAAATGGAATTTTTAAGCACTTTTTTACTCTATTAAACGTAGATTCTTATTAAGTCGTGTAACGAATATGTCTAGGATATGACCATCTGTCAACTTGTAATATTACGTTGATGCAAATCTGGTAATTCAAAAACGCATTTATTTGAATTAAGAAATACAATTTGCTGTTTTCAAATTTAAATCGTAGATCCATACATCAAATTTTGAACCAAATCATCAATAGTTGATCATATATAGTTTATACTTTTGCGTTCGTAAAAACGCAATAATTCAATTTAGCTATATAAGACTTTTCTGCACATTTTTGTTATATTAAACGTAGATTCTTAACAAATTTTGAACCAAATCCGTCAACAGTTGGTCGTATATCGATCTGTATTTTTGCACATATAAAAGCAATAATGAAAAGGCACAAAGATCTAAATAAATGAAATTTGGTAAGTAATCTTGTGACAATATTTGTAGTCTTATGTCAAATTTTGTTTTCACTCTGACAGACAGTTTTCAAAATACAAAATTCAATTTTCAAACACTTGTTTATAAATCGTATGCCGCTAAAATCAATCGCTAAAGACAACAAGCTGGACTCAATAAAATTGCCACATTTACATTACAGCTCAATATTTCATTATTATTATTTACTAATGCCATGGGCCGGCGTCCTGGCAAAGGGGTAGCACGTCTTCCCCGTGATCTGGGCGTCCTGGGTTCGAGTCCGGGTTCGGGCATGGTTGTCCATTTGTTCTATCTGTGAGATGTGTGAATGTGCCCCCCTTTAAAAAGGGGCTGTGCAAGCGAATGTGATGCGTGAGTAGCAAAATCGTACTCTTGGCCCTAGTTGGCGCTACTAAAATAAGAGACGTTCCCTTTCGGCTTAAAATCGTTGATTTCAAATCAGCGGGCTTGCCTATAGCAAGTGCCATCGGAAACAACAACTAATGTCATGCAAAGAATCCATAGCCCACAATATTATGCAAGAGTGACCCACAATATTATGCAGGGAATGGAATAAAAGATTTATTAGAAAGTATGCAATAAAGTTTTGAGGGAACCTTCCTCACTGATTTTTGAGCGTTCTTTTTCATCTCTTTATTCTAATGCTGTTTGTCAAAAAGGTTCATAAAAAGATTTATTTATATTTCTGAGAATATATGTTTAGTTTAGTTTAGTTAGATTAACGTCCCGTTTTAAAGCAACTCTAGGGCTATTTTTGGATGGACCTCGTAATTTTGAAAAACGGTCAGACAACTAGGACGACACCTGAGCTGATACCCTGTCCAAATTTACACTTCACGTCAGAGGGAGAATATTTGGACCCGATGGATTTAGCGTTCACTATACCCGCTTCCACGACCGTTCTTCGGTGGAATCAGGTCTTGATCCTGAAGCTCTCCGGTTCCGAATCCAAGACCTTACCACCAGGCCGCGGCTCTCTCATCTGAAATTATAAATTTAAAAACTGTTTACTTCCTCGTGTTAAAATGCATCGTTTTAATAAATATAGACACATTTACTACATGCCTTTATTTAAATAGATTCCGCTTATATTTGTAATCGAGTTATCCGCTTACTTTACAATTTGCTAGAGATTTTAAATTTTTGTATGTTCTCAGTCTCAATATAATTATTTAATATTTTGAAGGCATAATAATAATTTGATAATCATATAATTATAGTTATTTATTCTATACCAAATAGAACCATAGAGTAAAAACATGAAAGAAATTATTACAACTCTATTTTTACTTTCTGATATACGTAGTATAAAAAAATACAGTAAACGGCAAAAAAAAAAAAAAAAAAAAAAAAAAAATCAGGATTTTAACCATATCTACGTTATAGACCTTCATAAGTTCAAAACATACATTTTTGGAAGAGGTCGCCTGTCTATCTGTGACAAAGATACTTCAAAAAAGCTTTGAGCTTCATGGTTGAAATTTGATATACGGTCTTTATAATAAATTTGCAAATTTCTACCAGATTTTCAGTAAAATCTACTCAGAGAAAGTCCGTCTGTTCGAATTTAAGTTCACATAATGCTTATAAAATGAAGATTGGTGAAATTCGGTACATAGATATTTCATTTATGGTTCAGGCACCCGTCAAATTTTGAGTCACATCTAATAAAGGGTTGATTGTCTGTCGGTCTGTATGTTCAGGAACATGTAAACGCGATATCTCAAAAACGCAATATCTTAAGTATATCACGGTTCGTATATGATTTTGAAACTAAAAATGTAGTTTTGTCTCGAATTTTTGTTTAAACTGGGTTGAGAGATGCGTGTCTAAAACACCAATTCGATTTTCTGATACTATTAACGGTATGCAGGGGATTAATTGCCAAATAACTCACCAGGGATAATAAGATAGATTCAATAAAAATGCTAAATTCCAGCAAAAAGATAATATTTCGTAATCATTGCATCCCATTGATAAGTAAGGCGTTCTCTGGCATGACAAGTTTATTAGAGAAAATGCGAGAAGTTTTGAGGAGACTTTTTCCGCTGGTTTATTAATGTATCATTATCATGATATTCAGGGGGAAAAAGTTGAATTAAACTATTGATTGAAATTAAAAAGAAATATAAAAACACTTTTGTCGGAATAATAAAAAATGATTTGTCATCAATATTCTGAAGAGTTCTAACAAAAAATATAAAATGATAAGAAGAAAACTAATCAATATGGAAAGTGAGTAATTTAAGAAATCTCTATTAATCTTTTACAACTAAAATCCATTAAGAAGAAGAAAAATTAAATTTACTTAGAATATTTGCCATAAGAATTTAGATTTTTTTTTTGTGCTCAAATCTTCGATTACATCTGATTTTTGATGAAAAATAAGACTTAATGTCTTATATTTAATTTGCGAACAATAATTGAATTTGAAGTAATTGTCCGTTGAAATAACAAGAAAATATTTTTCATAACCTGAATTTGTCTTCGTCTTTTTTCGCTGACTTACTACTACAAAATAATATGATTATTATTGTTAAATAGTTTGAATATTTACTATGAATAAAAGTTTTATAAAATAAATTCAGTGTCATTAGTTACCCGTACGGCGACCGGGGTTAGAATAGTTTTAAATCTACTTGACAGACTTTCATCCGGTTATGCCATATATTTTCAATGGATCCCTTCAAATGTTGGGGTTGAAGGTAATGAAAAAGCCGACACCTTAGCCAGGTCCTCTGCTGAGGAGGGTATGAGTCATTGGAGAAAGCTCACTTTTAGCGAGATTTCTTCCCTCTCAAAAATAGAATTTAACAAGCTTTCAAAAACCCCTCCCAACCACTCATGGTGGCGATACTAGAACCCTCACTTTTCGGCAAGGTCAAAAAATATACTCTGAATGCTATGGGTTTTCAGCAGGTATGGACTCTTCTGTCCATATTTTGGTTTGTTTGAGTTTTAAAAAAGACGAAGTCATCCGGGACCCTCAATTGTTTTTAGACTTTTTAGACGTTTTCGGAATCACGGGGATTGTCTGGGCCTTCTAGATGATTCCGAGATTAGTAACAACAGTGTCATTAGTTACATTTTGAAATAATTTATCGGTATTCTATAACTCATATTAGGCGCAACGATTTCTTACATGGATTTTATTTATCTTCAATGTTTTGATTATTAATTTTTTATAAATATATATTGTTACAAACCTGCAATTCTGCTTCCCAGCATAGTTGGTTCCATCATCGGAAAGAATGCTTTACAGTTATCTGTATTGGACGGAGTCTGAGTGTCGCGTAGGAGGTCCCAGAGCTTGGCGACAAACTTGGCTACCATTTGGTGACATAGCGAAGAATTTGCCGACTTTGGCGCCAAAATAGATTATACCCGAAACATCGAGAATTTTCCCGATCCGTCCAGTAGGAACCGAGATACGCCTCGAACGTTCCTGATCGGTTGAGAGGCTTCTAGCCTCGCCTCCTGAGACCTATAAAAGGGTTTGAAGCTGCCAGACAGAAGAGTCAGAGTAGTAGTAGTCGTAGTCGGAATCGACGGTGAAGAACTGGTCTTCCAGGGATTAGCAGAGCAGCGACGGAGTCAAGCTAGTGCTGAACTAAGCTGTGCGCTACTGTCTGCAGTAGATTCTTGTTGTATGCTGCACGTCTCGGCTGAAGATAATCGTCTTCTATGCTGTATATAGTTGTCGTTTTTGTGTGCTGTCCTGTGTGTCTTCGTGTAGATAAATGTCGTTGTTTCTTTTTCTACTGCCGCCTGCTGATTGAGGGTTCTCCACACCATGTAACTTCCGCTATCCAAACGAACCCGGTAAAATTCGTAATAATATCTTACATACAAAAATATATTTTTGTGTCCATTACTCTTTTCCATAATTATACAAAAAGGATTTCTTTAAAATCATTCCCATAGCAAAAAACTTACATTTTAAATTTATTTTTGAAACTAGAAAAAAAATTACTGGTATTAATGACATTGATTTTTGAAAATATAGCTATATTCTCTCAGTTGGTAAAATATTTTCTGATATAATAATTGCGACTAAAATACAACTTGAAAATCAAGGGAAATAGAAACTTTTTCTCGCACGCTCTTATAAATTTGCCATCTTTCCTTTTCCTCCAATAGAAATTGGAGATCTCGAATAACACCTTGAAAAATACCATAGTTTCTAGATTTTTATTTTCATAATCCCCATATGAATGTTTTGTGCTTCTTGGAACAATGACAAATTTAATGTGCATTTCCGATCCAATTTTTTCAGAAGAGTGAAATTCAAAGTCATACAAAATTACAACTGAAACAGCAAGACCATGTACGAAATTTTATTGAAGTATTTACAAATTGAGTTTTCAATCGTTTGACTGATTTGGTTCAATATTTGATGCACATATACAATTTAGATTTTAAATATGTGTTCAAAATATTCTGCATCTAGCATTTTAAATATTTTTGTAATCATGCTCACTTATTCTGAAAATGAATGAAAATTTTATAAAATAATCCGTTAAATATCCTATGTTTGCTTTTAGAACATTTAATCATTTAATGGAACTAATCCAATGATTCGAATATCTTTCCTCATAAAAATGTTTTTTTTTTGGGTTCTATATTCATAAAAATAAAATTCTTCTTATGTTTTTATATTTTGAAAATAATGTAATTTCCATTACCAAGGTTCTTCACAAAATGTTTTATTTTATTTGAAACATATATTTTATTAAATTTAAAATTTTTACCATAGATACATTTATGTTTAAAGTTTTCGAACGTAAGATAGATACCTCTTTGCACTTTTGATAATTTAGTAAATAAAAAGGATAAAAATAATGGAAATTCATTATTAAAATAAATAAATTTACAAAATGAATATAATCCAATTATATAGTTTCTATTAAATTGCAGAAAAACTTATTCCTTACGCTTTTTCTTACAGTATATATCAACTGTGTAAGGAATAGATTGGTAATTTATAAATTTCAAGTTTCAATTACTCTTAGAAATCCCACTTTTTAAACCCATTCATAGATGATATTTATATTTTATCGCAATTGATTACAAGTAATTTCTTAAAAATTGCTTGTTTCAATTTGTATAGTACATTAAAAAAATATTACTGCAAATAAGTTTAAGGATAAAAGAATTATACAAATTTTAAAATAATCAGCTTAAGTAGAATCCTATAAAATTTGGCTTCATATATATTTAAAATATAGAATAATATACACTATACAGAATGAAAATATAAATCGAAAAATTAATGAATTTTTTAATTACAACAATAAGTTTTTTCAAACTTTATTTAATTTTTTTAATAAATGACGACATTAATGTGAAAAAATAGGGCTAAGTTGAAATAGTTAAATCTCGGACGATATTCAGTTTTAGAAAAATAAATTTTCTTTCTTTTGTAGATAAGTGTTCTAAATGGCCCAGATAATACAATGGCCAGATAATCAAGAAATATTACATGCTATTTGCATTAAAAATATGAATTTGGGAGCATTTTTTTTTGTTTTGATATAAGAATGATAGATAATTCTTTTTCGAGAATAAAATCCTTATATTTAACTATATTTTAATAAATAAAATGTAATTCAAAATGGTGATCATTTTGTTTATTAATTCAGAAAAATTATAAAACAAATATTGTTTTATATCTTAATATCTTTTCTATTTAAACTAAAGAACTTTACTTAAATTCTTCTATATATTTGTACGTTAATAATAAATTAATTATTTTCAATATTTGAATAAAACTGTCATGTGTTTATTATATAAGGAATATAATATATTTGTATTAGGGACAGTTGAAATTAAATGTCACAATTATTTATATTCATAAAACTATTTGTCTTTATTTCATTAAATTATTTATATCTCATAAAAATTGTCAATTGTAGAAAAATATAAAATATATTTAAATGTTTGCTAATATAACATTTAATATTTATCAAATTAATAATTTGAATCTAAATACAAAATAAATCTAATAAAATATAAATATATTTAACGCAAAAAGCCAATTAAATTTTTCTAAACTTTTGTATATGTAATTCGTTATGCTTACTTTCTACTTAATGAAAAAAGTGAAATGTTTTCTTTTATTATTAATAATTTTTTGAGGTTTTATTCAATTTAATATTCTGTTTTTATTTGGAATTATTCACTGAATATTATTTGTTGAGGACTTCTTTCATAATAATATTTGTGCAAACACAGACAGTTCGAAAACTAACAAAAAGGCTCCTGGCAAATAATATATTAGTTCCGATCAATACGCGAAGAGCAAATATTTGCAAAAGGAAATTATTTTAGGTGATATTTGACAGGAAACTTTCAATTGTCGAATTTCTTAATATGTTTGTGCAGATATAGGTATGAGTATGTCAGTATTAATTATTTATTCCAGATTTAAAAACTTTGAATGCTTTCCAATCTATTTTTTCGTGTGCATCCACATGTGAATGGGATTTAAATAGTTTTCGCCCAAAACGATTTCCGTTTTTTTGTGATGGCCTGCATTTGGTTTTATGCAAATGATCAGATTTGAAAAAAAAATATTTACCAGTTTCATTTTTTATTTTTGAAGTTATTGAGTAAACGAAAGAGTGAGTGAACATTTAATTTTTTATTTTATTAATTTATTTCTGCTTTTTAAAATTTTGTTAGCAAAATGAATCAATTAAAAATTTTAAAAAAGCTTCTGCTTCATAAAAAATTTGATTTTTTTAAAATTACAATTTGGAGTTTGACCATTAGAATTTGTTTAGCTTTTACCAATAACAGGACGTTTGATAGCTATATTTTTAAGCCTTA
>JAPMOR010068388.1:0-31038 GCA_026543865.1 Argiope aurantia | reverse complement strand
ATATATATATATATATATATATCCTATTTGGAAAAAAATTCTTTAAATGGCATAAATAATTATATTTTACGTTAGTTAGGTGAATAAATGTATTGCTGAAAAAAATATGAATTCTAAATTTATTTACAATTTTCCGGTCGTAATTAATCGTATGAAGTTAATAATATTGTCATATTAATATTTTAAAGGAAAGAAAATCAACCTATTTATGACATAAACTGACCAAATTATGAACTTTTGAAAATCAATATTAACAAAATTTATTTAATTTCATGGCAATCTCAAGGCAAAATATTTGGTGAAAGAATAAGTCGAATAAGCAAATATTCATTTATCAATCTCAAATGATGAAATTGAAAGTTTTATAACTCGGATCTAATCAGAAGCAAATAGACCGCCTTTCGTTAAAATTATTGAGTGTCAAGAATACTTCTTTAATTATGAACAAAAGCGCATGGATTTCATAAAAAATCTCACTATTTTCAGCATTATCTTCTAATGACATTTGTAAATAAATTATAAGTTTTCTGCAACATTATTTTTCACTTTGAAAGTATATGTTTAATTTTGATGATTAGAAAATTACATATTCGAAAATGATATTCAGTTACCACCAATTCTTTTCTCTATAAGTTTAAAAAATCAAAATTTGATCTATTTATCTGCCTATGAAATTCCTTTTCTCGATAATATTATATACGGAAAATTGCGTATTCATTCTGAATTCTTTTTTTTTAACCGAGACTATCCAAATTTCATATTTTTCTACAATAATTGAAATTGTCTTGCTTTCTTTTTCTTTCCCAAGCAGAAATACTCATTGCACAATATTGTTTAACATTATGAGAACTATTATTCAAACTGTGCAACTGTTCTATATTATTCAAACTGTGCAACGTTATAACATATTATTCAATATTGAAAAATATTGTGCAGTATTATAATATATTATTCAATACTGAACCCTCTTGTGCAACATTAAAACGTATTATTCAATATTGATTAATATTGTGCAACATTATAACGTGGTATTCAATATTGAACAATATTATACAATATTGCGAGTTTTCTTTAATATCATGCATTGCGCAGTATTGCAATACATGCATACTACTAAATTTTTAAAAACATGTAAATAGGCAGATCAACCTGTTGATGGATTTAATTCAAACTTTTATATAAATCTAATATTTCGAAAATAGCTTAACATAATCACCATGATCTATAGTTGTTTAAAGATATTTTTAAATGTTTCACATTTGAAGAAACATGACTTTTGAATGCATTCTAATTCTTATGAGTGACAGAATTTAGTCTGTGAATAATATGGTAATTAATTATGATTTTACCTCAAAAGTGATTCAATACATCACGAAATATTTGTATGATCCGTAAATGCATTTTGTTATCCTTTTAGACAGTATTTACTACTTTTTAGCAAATCTACTTTTGCAAATAAATTTCTGAAAGTATATATTTTTTTATTTTTATTGAAGTAAAGGAAACGAAAATAAAAAATGCAATTAATGACCAAAAAAAAAAACTACTTTATCTTAAACATACGAAAGAAATATAGCCGTAAAATTGACTGGAATACGTTATCCGTCTCTATAAACTACAAGTTTTATCATGACTTTCATAAATTGGGTTAAAAAAAATCTAGAATGCATATCACTGCACTTAATCTGTTTTTCTGCTTTGTGCACAGTATCATGATAGTACTATCGCAATATATAAAAGTAATGGTTGGGGGGGGGGGGGAAACAGGCTTCGCTGTGATCAACTTCCCACATTGAAGGATAAAAAATACAGGAAATAAAAAAAAATGGTTTCCAATATCCCTAATGAGGAAGGCCTCATTAAGCAAAGCTCCTTTTTTTCCGAGCCCATTCATATCTCTATTCAGAGCTCTATTTTTTAACCGGTTATTGTGTACGGATGAATTAAATGTTAATCATGCACTTCTGGTTAAAAACACCGGAAAAACGACTTTATTTTTATTTCTGCATTGCTCAGTGAAATGTTGCTTAGATTCCTTTAATGAATTTTCTTTATATTTGTTTCATCCAAATTTTCAAAAATATTTTTTTAAAAAAAAGATTTTGTTCGTGATTTTATGTACACGTTTTTATCGTCTGCATAATCTCATAATTCGTTTAATCACACAATACAGATGAGTGATCTTTTAAGGGTTGATTCTTGTTTTGTTTTTTTTCGAATCAGTATGTTATTACTAACTGATTCGTGGCTTATTACAAGAATAAATGTTTTATTTTAATTAAATATAAGGCGATAGTTAATGTGTGAGTAAGCTTTGGCATATCTTTGCATCTTGAAGAAAAATACTATGAAGTAAATCTCTTTAAGTCTTTCTTTCTTTTTTTTTCATTTTCATTTGAAATTAATTATTGAGAATGAGGTGCCATTTGTATACTTAAAAGTGATTATACATGTTCTTTAATTGAGTGACCATCGCTAATTTTTAAACTTAATTAACCTTCAATATTAATGACTAAGTAAAACTGACTAAAAAAAATCCACCTAGATGCACACTTTAAAAGTCAGTATGATTTTATTTGTTAGTTGTTGTACTCTTTTAAATCTCAAAGAAAGGCATATACGCCAGCTGTATACAATAAACTGAAGCAGCGTTTAAGACATCATTTTGTTTAAACCAGTAATTTTGGTAGTGTATAAGATTTTATTGGGGTGTAATGTAGCATGACTCCACACGATGCACCCTGGTTAACACTACATCTGCTACGGCTGTGTCTCCTTCTTTGTGTCGCTACTGTAAAATTCAGAAATATTGGAAGGCTAGAGATCTAATAACGCCATAGTCACTCTTCTGGGCATTTGTAAGAAATAAATAAATATATATATAACAGTTTCTTTACTCTCGAAAGATGGACGTAGGATTAAATGCCATGCACAGTATTTCTTTTGAATTACTTTCCTTTCAGCATTTCTGGCCTTACAGCCGATCTGGATGCAGTGAACAAAAACGTGTTTAAAATAAGCAATAGATTCGTCATTTATCTTGCTTGCTATCACCTGGTTATTAATTCAGTTAATTTCACAATGATAAAGTAATATTTTTCTTCCAACTGCCGATCACTTCACTTCTGGGAGCTGAAGTGGGATATTCACATTTAGTTTGTGTAAAGGAGAAAATTATGAACTGGATATTTTTGCAATCATTACATATTTACTAGTTCAAATACCTTGTAATGATATATATCATATTAATGGAATTATCATGGATAATAATGTATTTACTATGCCTAATAAAAGCCTTACCTCTTCAATACTTTTTAGGAGTATCGTAATTTATTTGCGTGTGTAGTGATTCCTCTGATTTAAAATCACTCTCCTGCACGTGAATGAATTTGTGTGTGCGCAAGACCTTAGATAATATAGTTAATTAATCTGGAATACATTATTTTTTATGTTGGAATTGATTAAAGAAAATGTGCCAGAAATCACTTATTTCACATGATGAATTTTAATGTAATTTTTTGATTTAAATTAATTTTTTTTTATTTCATCACGTTAAAAGTTCATATAATATTATTAAATGAAAGAAACTATTTAAAGCTGAAACGAAGCTCATATGTAAAACTTACAAATGAAGTTGGCATATGTAATTATTAACTAAATAAAAATTAATTAAATTGAATAAAACAGTTTCTAAAATTTGAATTTTATTATTACATGAACATTTCTTTCTTTAATTTTAATAGCTATTTTTATGCTTTAATTCTTGGATCTTTATTTTAAATATTATATTATTCTAAAATATTTCTTTTCTAAAATTCCCAATGAGGCGGCCTCACGTGAATGAAATTAAAATTTATTAGAAATAATCATTTAACTGATATTTATATTTTGAAAGTATCAAAATAGGAGGATTTTAAAATTAAATTATATTTTGAAAATATCAAAGTACCACCGAAATGTTGTAAATTTTCAGATCTCTAGTAAATAAAAGAAAATAGAATACAAAATGTAGTTTTTATAAATATGAGAAAACACTTGTTTGAATAGCAAATTACTGATTGCTGTTCTAAGCTTCATTCAGTAATGAATATGTCAGAAATAAAACATATCTTAAGTAATAATATTCAATGGAAGACCCGAATTTCCAACAATGACTTTCAAACATTGCCGTACTGGTAAAGGTCAGAAGGTATAAATATCCATTTATCAAAAGAGATGTCGTCAGGATCATTGCACTGATTTATTGCCGGTTTATTATTAATCATCTGATCGGGATAACAGTCCTTCCAATGATCCATAGACAGATTGTATACAGAATGAATGCCAGTAACTTCTGTAAACATTTTAAAAACTGCAGTTATTAAAAGGTATACACAGAAATTAGCATATATCCGTCAATAATAATCAAATTTCGTTGGATTAAAGGGGAACGGATATAATGAATATTCTTTGAAAGAGTTTTTACAACATGAAAATAACAAAATGCTTTCATCCGATTTTTACCAACTAAAGTTGTAAAATTGTATGCAACCTAAATTATCTGCTTTAGAAAATAATTAAGCTCTTAAGATATTTGGAAAAAGACCTGAAAAATAATCTGCTCAGCTGGAATGTTCTTTATTTATGTTGAGACATATGGTGCATCTTCTCCTTCTAGATATTGTACAAATTCTTTTAGTGGATAATTATTTTCAATTTTCCGGAAAAAAGAGCTGGTCAGCTGGAAATAATCTACTTGTTCTTTGTCTATGTTGAAGGATAAGGTATATCTTCTCCATTTAGTTATTTTAAGAAATCTCGTTGGTGGATAGCAATTTTTAGTTGTTTAGAAAATCATCTGATCAGCTGGAATTAATCTGCTTGTTCTTTATCTATGTTGAGAAGTAAGGTACAATTTCTCATTTTAGTTATTTTACAAATCTTCTTAGTGGATAGCTACTTTCAAGTGTTTAGAAAATTATCTGCTCGGCTGGAAATAATCTGTTTTTCCTTTATCTATGTTGAGGTGAAAGGTACAGCTTAGCATTTTTGTTATTTTTCAAATCATTTTAGGAGATAGTTATTTTCAATTGTTTGGAAAAGGAGCTACTCAGCTGGAAATAATCTGCGTGTTCTTTATCTAAGTTGTGGAGTAAGGCATATCTTTTCTTTTTAGTTATTTTACAAAACTTTTTAGTGGATAGTCATTTTCAACTTTCTTAGAAAATGATCTGCTTAGCTCGAAATAATCTGCTTTTCGTTTGTATATATTGAAGAGTAAGGTACATCTTCTTGTTTTAGTTACTTTACAAATCTTTTAGTGGATAGTTATTTTCAATTGTTTAGAAAATCATCTGCTCAATTGATAGTTATTTCCAATTGTTTCGTAAATAATCTGCTCAGTTGGATATAATCTACTTGTTCTTTATCTATGTTGTGGAGTAAGGTACATCTTCTCATTTTAGTAATTTTATATATCTTTTTATTGGATAGTTATTTTCAATTGTTTAGAAATTCATCTGCTCAATTGATAGTTATTTCCAATTGTTTAGAGAATCATCTGCTCTATTGATAGTTATTTCCAATTGTTTCGTAAATAATCTGCTCAGTTGGATATAATCTACTTTTTCTTTATCTATGTTGATGAGTAAGGTACATCTTCTCATTTTAGTAATTTTATATATCTTTTTAGATGATAGTTTATTTTTAATTGTTTGGAAAATAAGCTATTCAGCTGGAAATAATATGCTTGTTTTTTTATCTATGTTGAATAAAAAGGTACATCTTCAACTTTTAGTTATGATACAAAATCTTTATTGTGGATAGTTAAGAAAATAAGTTCCTGAGCAAGAAATAATCTGCTTGTTCTTTATATTTGCTGAAGAATAAGATGCATCTTTTCCGTTTTATTATTTCACAAATGTTTTTAGTGGTTAGATATTTTTCCATTATTTACAAAATTATCTTCTCAGATGGAAATAATCTGCTTGTTCTTTATCTATATTGAAAAGTAAGATGCATGTTCTCCTTTTAATTATTTGAGAAATCATTTTAGTGGATAGTTATTTTCAATCGTTTAAAAAATTATCTGCTCAGCTAGAAATAATCTGCTTGTTCGTTATTGGTGTTGATGAATAAGACAAATATTCTCCTTGTAATTAGTTTACAAATAATTTTAGTAGATAGTTATTTTCAACTTGCTTATCAATTTTTTTTGGAGATTTTGCTAAATTTGTAAATTGGTATTTTAATT
The DNA here is from genome assembly GCA_026543865.1 of Argiope aurantia. NCBI lineage: Eukaryota > Metazoa > Arthropoda > Arachnida > Araneae > Araneidae > Argiope > Argiope aurantia. The sequence goes on along the minus strand of JAPMOR010068388.1, from coordinate 24,806 downwards.
TTTGTTTGTTGGACATTCAAACATTAGGCAAATAGTCAAATTAACTCCTTTGTGAGCGAATTGATTTTAAAAGGCATTTGAATTTGAATGAATTTAATTTAGTGGTGCGTGGAGTACTTTATAACAGGTCTACTGGTGAATAAAGTTTTATAAAGGCGAATAAAATCAAATGAAAGCTAAATTGACGAATTAAATTCGTCATCCGTGACTAATATAGGGCAGAAATATGACTAATTTTAGCTGTCAAATTTACCCAAAAAATTAATAAAAGATAAAAAAAAATATATCTTTCTCAAAAATGTATTTAAAATAGTAAATATGAGATCCGCGTAGTAAAATTCTATGCTTATAACTTTGACATAAATTCTCAAATAATCAAAATAAACTGTAAGTTTCAAAAACTTGAGAACGAAAGAAATGAGAAAGCGGTTATCCGAGCTATCAGAACCAATGAGAAAATATTTGGTGAAGACGCAGTAAATGTTCTCCAAATTTCCTTTCATCTCTCGCTACGCCTTTAGAATATTCCTCCAACTCGTGAACAAACAGCAGATTCTTGAAAACTTCTCCTCGCTTTTGAACTAATGGAGCCATTTACGCCTTCTTTAAACGCACGTGGTCCTAATGCAGGGGGCGATTTGGAGACGCTGTTGTTGAAATTGATTTTGCTGAAAGTGTTACTTTCCGTAGTATATTTACAAAAGAGCTTTCATTTTTACGGATATTCTACCCATATTTATGAAAAATAAAGAGCGGAAGAGAAATAATCATGGATCTGCTTTAAAAAACACTTTTTAATGAATAGTATCTAGGTGTCCATCATTATCTTATTTTGACTGATAAATTAAGAAGTGAAACAAATGTAGTATTCTATATGATTGGAATTCTTCATTCTGATTATGATAAATCGCCATATTTTTCACCTCCTTGAGAAGCGGAAGTTTGTTTTGGAAGTATATGCATATATATTACAGAATCCATCAAGCATTCTGGATTAATTGTAGAGAGATGAAGAAATGAAATAAATTATGCTAGTGCTTGTTTGAATGATAATATTGATTAAAAACATGAATGGAGACAAAGTCATTATTAATGCAAATAAATACATGGGCTTGAAATAATTGAAAGACCTAACACTTTTTTTTGCCGTATAATGATACAATAAAATTCAGGACTTTTCATTTTCAAATAAAGTTGCCCCAGAGACTAACTTACTTGAAATAATCAGACCAATAAAGTTATTTGTCATGCAATGGTGCGATAATATTCACAATTTCTCATTTTCAAAGAAACTTGTTCCAGCTTTAGTCGTAAGTGTAATAATTAGAGAACCAATCTACTTATTTGCAGTACAATGACAAGATATAATTCTCAATTTCATATTTTCAAAGAAACATGTCCCATATCTAACCGTATTTGTAATAATTAGAGAACAAATCAGGTTTCTTGACGTGCAATGGTACGATAAAATTCACGATTTCTTATTTTCAGAGAAATATGCCTCAGATATAGCCGTACTTGTAATCATTAGAGACCAATCAAGTTATTTGACGTGCAAATACACGATAAAAGTCCCGATTTCTCATTTTCAAAAAATAAATAAATAAATAACAGGTCCTAGGTATAGTCGTAATAATTAGAGAACCAATCAAGTTTCTTGAAGTGCATCGACACGATAATAATTCAGGATTTCTAATTTTTAAAGAAACATGCCCCAGGTATAATTATATTTGTAATAATTAGAGAACCTATCAAGTTTTTTGCCGTGCATGACACGATTTCTCATTTTCAAAAAAACATGCCGAGAACACTGCCATGCTTTCATTCTTATGTTTCATGTAATGCTATTTACCCATCAGCTTTGAGTTAGTCTCAGTGAGTTTCATGAATATTTATATTTATAAGATCTTTCAGAAAAAGGAATATAAATTAAAAATTAAGTAATAAAAGTAAATAAAAAATGCAGCTAATAAAGAAGAATATGTGCTTATGCTATGTGTGTGTTTGAAGGCGCTCTACTAGTCAGACCCTTTACTGGAGCTATTACATTTGTTACAAATATACACTGGGCGATGAAAATGTATACCTTGAGTGAAATATTTAAACATTAATATTTCACCTTTTAATAATAAAACTTTTTAGACAATGAAAACACTGACCGACTGTATATAAAATCATCATAACAGATAAATTAAAATAAGTCTCCTGGATTCTGGAAGAAATCCCACAGTTTTCACCTATCAGATGGTGATTTACTTTATTTTACTTTATTTATTATTACTTTTATGCTCTTTATTCGAAATGCTTTTCCGTATCTACAATACAGATACGGACCTTTGTTCGAATTTTATTTAGCATAGATTTTATCACAGCATTTTTGTGGAAGATTTTGGCACAAGCTACTATAATATTTCATCAAATCCTACGATGTAGGGGAAAAAGTCATGTATGGATTCTTTTTGAGTTATTCCTACAAGCAAAAGTAGATTATGTTCGCTTTTTTATCCGATGAATAATATTTTGTTTCCATATCGTATGATGTCTCAACTTCGGAAAATGGAAACAAGAAAATAGCGTTCTGTCCTTAAAATTGCACTGTTTTAACAATTTTTAAGAGTTCTGTCCTCAAAATTGCACTGTTTTGCCAATTTTTAAGCGTTCTGTCCTCAAAATTGCACTGTTTTGCCAATTTTTAAGTGTTCTGTCCTCAAAATTGCACTGTTTTGCAAATTTTTAAGCGTTCTGTCCTCGAAATTGCACCGTTTTGCCAGTTTTCTTCTTTTTTTTTATTGTTTCAAATCAATAATCTTCATCAACAACTTTTTAAATTGTTACCCCCCCCCGCCTCTTATTACAACTTTCCTACATGACCGCTAATTTCAAAGTTTCCTTCCAGTTGAATGTGTAAGTTGTCTCATCGTACATACATCATTTAAACGACTACAGATGTTGTCAATCAAATGTTAAGGGAGTCAGTCAGATGTGGATATAAGTGACCACCATGTATTATCATACTCTTTTGGTTTATATGCCTATTTGAAGCTGACTGCAGTGTAATATTTTATTTTTCATTTTAATAACGGTTATACATCAATACCAACAGAAATCACCTGATATCTAAAATGGTAATAGGTACAGTATTAAAATAAACGAAACTGTGAGACACATCAGCAAAAAAAGGCAATGGTATATAGATTGATTTGAATTTATTTAGTTAACACAAATTTGTAAATGTAAATTAATATCAAATCAAATCGGAAAAAGAAAAAAGTAATTTTTATTCCAATTGAAAATATTCTTCCTAAAATTAATTTCAAATTGTTTCATTGTATAAAGGCATATACCATACTGACATGAAATTTAACTTAAAGCACGTTGACATATGTGTTGAATATAAATGCAATATACATTATAATTACCACATTCATTCAAAACCACGCTGCGGCGAGCCTCAAAAGAAATTAATATGCTTTTCTATTTCCCATTTATTCATTGGCTCCCTGCCATTCTGCGCGAACAAAATACCAATTTAATTCACTTGTATCTATATTATAAGACTATGGGAGGGAAAATCAATAAAATTAGACATTATCCTTTATGTCACCTATTTACATACTAAAACAAGTATGTTTTTTTTTTGGTCTATCAGAGCATCTTTTTTAAGTAATGATGTTTTAATATATGCAATTTTCCCAATAAAATTCATTCCATATATGTATAACATTATATTTCACTTAATTCTCAGAATTTTGTGCATTATTGTCGTGAATATACTTCCCTTGTATATTGCCATAGTATTTATATGCCGTGAATATAAATACAATGTGCGTTATAATTACTATATTTACACTATTATTACAATATACATTATTGTTGCTATATAAAACACGTTGCAGCGGACCTCAAAGGAAATTAATATACTTTTCTATTTCTCTTTTATTCGTATGTGCGCCCCACTCTTCCAGAAAAAAATAGTAATTTAATTCATTTGTATCATTACTATCAGACTATCTGATGAGAAATTAATGATATTTAATATTCTCTTTCAATTTAATTATTTACATACTAAAGCAAATATGTTTTTTTTGCCTATCAGAGCATTCCTTTTGGAATAATGTTTTATTATATCCAACTTCTCAAATAATTCTGGTCATACCATATATGTATAACATGATACTCCATTTATTTCTGGGAATCTTGCACATTATTCTAATATAAAGATATGACCAATAAATAATGAATAATGAAGTAGACTGAAGTATATTAGATAATAAATAATGAAGCAGAAAGACAGAGGTCAGTAACTACACTTTATCCACTGTCCAGGGATTTATATGTAGGATGATAAACTAATAATAAAAATTCATATAATGAATTATCTTATTCTAAGAAATTAGAATACAGTATATTTGCACAGAATAATAAATAAGTCATTTCAATTATCATCTAATACATGATAGTATGTGTATTTCTCAGCAATAACTATCTTTATTAACCAGGATATATATTAGCGGAATCGATCAAATAATTATACCTTACACTCTAGAACCAATTCAAACAATTCAGTCAATAATAAAACCGATAGAATCATTGTATGGGTTTTATCAAAATATTTATTATTTTGTGCTACAAGAAATCAAATAATTTTTTTTAAATTAAAGATGAAAAATTGAAATACGATTTCTGCGAATATATCGTCCTCTATTCAATTAATAAACTTGTATCTGGTTGGTTACAAAGTTATGCAAGTTCGAATTTTATTTTTTTTTACTTAAATAGTTTCTTGCGAATGGTGGATTCATAAAATTCATAAATATAAATCTGGAGATATGTATGAAGTAGAATCGATTAAATAATCATTGCTTACTGCTTAAAACCAATTCAAACAATTCAGTCAATAATAAATTCGATAGAATGATTGAATGGTTTTTATTAAAAAAAATTTGTGCTTTGATAATTTAATTGATTTTTTAAATCAAAGATGATAGAATATTTGATATGACATGAGTTCTATGAATATATTGTCCTCTATTCAATTAATCAATCTCTATCTGGTTGGTTACAGCGTGAAGCAAGATCGAATTTTACTTTTATTACTCAAATTAAGTGGCATTTTGAAAATGGCAGTATTCATAAAATTCCATATACATAGATTTGAAATTTTAATTCTTCATGACCTTAGGTTATATGAATGTTTTCAAAAAAGTTTTAAGCTAAAGGTAAGCGAGGGAAATTGTATTTTTTGCTAATGGGTACGAGTAAAATTGTATTTTAGTTTAATAGATAAGCACAAGAAAGATTGTATTTTTGTTGTTTAATAGAGGAAGAATAATAGTTAAAATGAGGAAAATTGTATTTTTGTTTTTTAAACGAGGAAGGGTAAACGGGAAAAGAAGGGAAATTGCATTTTTGTTTTATGGATTGGTACGGAAAACCGCATTTTTGTTTTTTAACGAGGTAGGATAAACATTAAAACGAGGAAAATTGCATTTTTTTTAAAGCTGGGAAAGGTAAAAGTAAAAATTGTACTTTTATTTAATAAAATGAAAAAAATTTATGAATTTTAGATATTTCATATACTTTTTGGAGAATATCGTTTTGATCCTTATTTTATTTATGATAATAACATCATATATGTTAATCAGGAAATATATTTGCTTCTAAATCCATTTTATTTATCATTTTATTTGCACTCATTCATAAAAATTGCTATTGTACATTCAGAAGCCTGCCACTTTTTTGAAACTATCAATATCTCTAAAGGTATAGCAGTAAAAGTAAGAATAAAAATATTTTCTGCGCTCCATTAATTTATTGTTTTATATTAATTCTAATCAAATCCCCTGATATAAAATATCGATTTCAAAAGCCCCTCCAATTACATGCAGAAATGAATTAAATATTAGCGATTGAAATTAGAAAATTAATCCTCTCTTTCAGGACTCTAACAATGACACTTCTTTGTTCCCAGCACTTCACCTACGTTACCACAGCAAAACAATTTCACGCCGTCATTTCTTAATTCTTTTCTATTCCAAATATTATAGTGTATGCGTATTAACCACTGTAAGTTATCCACTGAAATTAATCTCTGTATCTGAATGTGTAACTGAAAGACATATTGACAAGTCACGCTGCAAAGGAGTAAAATTAATCTTATTAATTTCCCTGCAGCTTGAGGTCCGAGTAGAGTGATTTTGGTTCCCTTAAAATGCTGATTGTTACGACGATTCTAGATTCAGCAATGCCTTTAGCGAGCTTTACGAGATATTATAGATAGATATTCACTATATTATTGAAGCACTGGTGTACCATTTGGCTCTCCTTTATCTTTGGTGAGAAGTGTAATGTTGAGTTTCTTAAGTTGGAATAAGTACTATATATGTGGTTATTGACTGACTGATATTGAATAGTGCTGATTGGCACTGATGCGCCTTATGGTAGCTCCGTGTCTTGGGTAAAATGTGTGATATATGATATATGTGACATCAATATCACACATATCAAATATGATATGTGTGATATTGATGTCACAACATTGTTAAGATGAAATAAGTTCTTTCTATATATTTACAGATCCACTGATTTTGTAGTCATTATAAATCATTAAAATAATAAATGTGTTTATCCACTAAAACTAATCGCTGTGTTCTAAACATGTAATTGAGAGGTACATTGATAATTCAAGCTGAAAAGACGTAAAAGTAAACTTATTAACTTCTCTGGAACTTGAGGTCCAAGTAGAATGATTTTGTCCCTTTTTAAATGCTGATTGCTGCGACGATTCGAAATTCAACAATGCCTTTTTAAAGCTTTTCGAGATATTACAGTTCTTTATTATATTATTGAAACACTGGCGTACCTTATGACTATCCTGTATCTCTTTTGAGATATAGGAATTGGATGCCACAAGAGTCTTAAGTTGGAGCAAATGCTATATAGATAGCAATTTATTTATTGGCATTGGATAGTACTGATTGACACTGATATGGCTAATCAATGTTTTAGGTGAAATGTGTGATATTGAATGTTTACATAGTGTTAGGTTGAAATAAATACTTTATGTGTTAGGTTGAAATAAGTACTTTATATACAGTTACTGATTGACATTTTCTTCACGTCATTAATAAATCATTAAAATAATAAATGTGTTAATCCTCTCAAATTAAATCCTGAGTCTGCACGGATAACTGAAAGACATATTGATAGTACGAGCAGCGAAAACGTATCATTAATCTAATTAATTCCCTTGCACGTTCGAGAAGAATGTTAGTTAATATTCTGTGGATAATCAACATTCAGTGAATTAATACATTTGTTTGCTTTATAGTAAATATATTAATGTAAGGCGGGATTAATATTACTGATTATATTCTGGTTTAAAATCTACGCATAAAATTATCATCGTCATTTTAGAAAGGTCAAATTTCTAAATTAAAATTTTACTTCAAAAAAATTAAGTTATAACATTCTTTTCGAATTCTTATATCGTAGAAGGTGTCTGCTAAAGTCCTTCTAACATGCATTAACTTGAAAAAAGAGTGTTACAGTGCAATATGGAGCAAATATCGGAATAAGCATTCTTTTTTTGTAAACGATACAAGATAAATAATAAAATCATTTCATAATTGTAGAAATTCTTCAATTTGCTTTTTTGATACTAAAGAAGGATAAAACATGTAAAACATGCAAAACAAGAGCAATTAACTAAATATTTAAATGTTTTTTTCTTTGTAGTAATATTTTTGTGGACAAAAAATATTACGTTTTTGATAGTATATTTCATAAGGTAACGGAAAATAACTATAACAAATTTAAAAACTATTTATTTGTTTAAAATATAGTTAATTAAACTTTAAGATTTGAAACAACGAAAAGTATCGTGAGCAATTTGGTATGTAGAAATGGGTGATATAAAGCAGAATGTAAAACACTTTTTTAAACAAAAATTATAAGTTATAATCAGTGCATAAATTCCAAACAACCCCTACATTTAATTTGTTTCCACGTTACCCTTAAAATGATAACTTTCATTAATAACCTCAGTAACTTTAACCAGTCAAATTTGTGGTAATGTTTTGAACTTATTTTATATCATAAAGACGAATCGGTAGTGAAATCTCTTTAAAATTTCACTAAAATGTTTTCAGTAATTATTTTAATAGATTTTTTAAATTTATAAAATATTCCATTTGGGCTCATAATTCTATGTAATCTCAATTTTTTACGATCAGACAAAATATTTCAGATTTTTATCCTTTTTTAAATTTTAATTTTTTAAAATTAAGATACGTTCTTAAGAAATATCGCAACAATTCCGCTTTAAAAGATACAAAATCTGAAATATTAATAAAAAATAATATTCAAAGATATTCATAAATTCTTCACCTTTAAATTTTAAACAAGTTCAAAACCATTAAGAATAGAATAAAAATAATTAAATGGCAATGATTTTTTTGCCTATTACAATTTTTCTTTTGACTTAGACAGTATATTTAAACTGAAACAACACAGAGGTTGTTTCATGGTAAAATGAAAAATATTCCATGCTAATAGAACTACATGCAGGATATCAACTTAAGTTCATCTACCCCACATTAGCTTGAAAATTTGAAAATGGTGATAACTATAGTCACAATAAAGTGACTAAAGTGAGGAGATCATTTGCAGTGCTACTTGGCAGTGAATAATGGAAGTAACGTTGCTAGATTCTATGTCAAAGAAGTGAAATGTAAAATCATAGAGCTTTTTTGGCAAAAAAAGCACTTCGTTCAATTATCAAAAGATCGAAACTTGTAAACTTGTGTTTGCCTGATCAGGTTTCTCAAAACTTGTAATAAAACAACGCTTAGGAACAGAAGAAAATATTCCAAATATGTATTATAGCTGACGGTGAACATTTTGAACACTTAAAATAAAAGTAAAACAGTTATGTTCCCTTAGATGGTACTATATCTGATCTCAGCGTGTGACATATGGTTGCTTTAACGGATCAGAATACCAGTTTGAGGCAAAAGTTATTTTGTTAATACGGGATAAAAAGACTAGTGTGTACCGTAAGCTAATTCGATTCTAGTTGAAAAGAAATATTTCAAAAATGCAAGAAAGAAAGGAAATCGTGTTCGTCTTTTCATTTAAAAATACCAATTCTTTATCATCTAATATTGTAAAATGCAGTGGGAAGGTTCCAAAAAGTAGATGAGTTTTATTTATCAAATAAGATATAGTATTATTTATCACGCCATTGATATGGAAAAGAAATCGCGATGGAATTATATAGTTGCAAGTACAAAATTGTGTGAAAGCAAAAAGAGAATAGTATGTACTTCACAAATCTTCTCTTTTTAAGATAATTCGAATTCAAGTATTTCAGAATACTGGAACACTAGACTTCCTATTTTAACGATTGAAAGAAACTGTCGTCAATTCTTCAAAAAACACGACAGCTCATCATTTTAAGAGTTTGATGTACAATAGAGTAGTACCCTGTTTACCTGATAGCTACTAAGCAAATGTATACTTGGGCATCTTTTGAGAGTTCTAAGGAAACCATCTCGTTCCCATTTCCATCCAGAGTATCTGATGAACAAAGCATGCGCTTCAAGTATTCAATCAATTACATTTAACTAACGGGGAAAAATTTAGCAGTGGTATCTAAACATGGCGGACCTCCACCGTAATTCTGTCCAATGTACATTTGGGGCCTTTTCGCGTTGATACTATTAAGTGAGATCGTGACTTCTAATTTGATTTGAAATAAAATGTAGATTTTTAACCCTTTATTTACTGAGTTATTTTACCATCAATTTTTCAAATTTATTTTTGAACCATTAATACGGAATAAACCCAAGGATGGAGAAATTATTTTAATTAGTTGAAATAACTTAATTAATTTAATTAATAATGAAATATTCTTAATACTGTTTTAGTTGATATCTACTGCTTTTCATTCGAAATACTCTTTTCGTGTTTTTTAATTACTGTTAGAAAAAATAGTCATATTACGAAGATATCAGCAGCATTTAAACGGTACTTTAAAGTACCGTCGGTAAATAAAGGGTTAAATAGCAAAGAAGATCGTTTAAGTTTCATTTCCAATTAAATATCTTATATTTAAACTATATTGATATTAAACAGTATATTTAAACTAGTTATTATTATTTTTATATTTAAACTACAGTATATATATATATATATATATATATATATATATATATATATATACTTTTCAAGTATATTTAATCTATATTGATAGAGTTCGACATTATTTTTGATTCATATTGTTTTTTAATTGTGTTTGTGCAAATCTACACATATTTCGACGACTCACGTTAGTGAAGTTATACCACATTTAAAGTTTTATATCATATTTTATAGTGAAATACTTTTTAAGGCATTACTTATAAAGAAAAACTTTTCTTCTCAGTTAAAACTAGAATTTTAATGTTATTTTAAGACAATAATGGAATAAATGTTCTGTGCTAGTAAGAAAGACGAAGAGAAAAAAAATGCAGCGGAACAAACGCCCTCATAATGGCGCAAATTCTTTTCTTTTTTTCAAGGCAAGAAAGATAAGATAGAAACAGAATTAAGACAATACAGTGGAAGAAGGAAAAAGATAATTTCATATCTGGAATTTAAAGAGAGCATTTAACATTTCACTTCAATTATTTCTTTTTTTAATAAAATATCTTTCTGAAATCTGGCAACTTTAAATTCTTCTCTTACATGCATTCTTAAATGACCATACATTTTTTTTTAAGGTTGTAGCAGGGAACTGTTTAGGATTATTCACGTAAAATCGCTTACCCTTCTCAGAAATTTTTTTAAAGAATTTTGAATTTTTTTTGGCAACAGTCATTAAAACTTTTGCTCCAGTCTCAAGTTACGCGGGGGAATATATTTTAATTCGTGCTTTGTATTGTAATTAAGCAAAATTAATGAGGAAAGTATATATTACCCAAGCTTATCACCACTTCTTAAACATTTTTTGAAACTTAATGGACTAATTAGTCTATGAATACTTTTTTTAATAAAACACAAGAATAAGGCAGTCAATACTCCTGTAATTGTGTTTTAAATTACTGAATGAAGTTATTTTGTGAATAAAGCAATATATAGTTTTATCATTCAACTTATCATTAAATGTACTTAATTATGGCAATTAGCAGTAAATTGTAAAGTTCTATTTCTTGCACTGGTCTTTAACGAGATATAATAAAGATTTTAGTGAGACCATTATAACAATTAAAAGGCTGATGAATCGTCTTCTTGATAAATAAATAAAGAAAGAAAAATAATAGTCATTTAGGAAAAGAGGTAGATAAGAATATATATAAAGCCAAACTGCATTTTGCTGTTAAGAAAGAAACAGATAAAAATATCTATATATTCAAACGTATTTTACAAAAAACATATTAACAAAACTTAGTGAATAAGATGCTTCATTCCATTTTACAGTAATTAAAATAACAGAACTTTGTTAATAAAATGCTTCATGGGAATATATGACAAAAGTATTCTACCCAAATTGTTCACGGAACTTCTTTTTTGATATTCAAACGAAAAACACCTTTACGGTTATATTTCTCTTTAGTTTATTTTAAGCAACCATTTAATCTCAAAACTTAATATACTAGTTTTTTTGCTTATGTATAGTATTTGTAGTTTCTTTACACATTAATGGTAAGAGTTTGTTTTTCTAAAGTAATAATTTTACACCATAATTAATTTTTGTAAAGAAAAAGTAGTTAAGCCAAATTTAAAATGAAATATTGCCTCATAAATTATCATATATATTCGATATGAAAATAAGATTTTCCTGTATACAAATTTAAAGAATATGTCATTATTATTTAAATCCTTTTAAAGTATTTATTTTTAAAAAAAGAATTTGAGAAAAAGATAATTTATAGGCAATGAATTCATTTTCTATTTAAATATTTAGTGAAATTTATATAATATTGGGAGAATATAAAAATCTTACAATGTAGTAGAATTTAAAATTCAGTGTCCTGTTCAATTCTATAGTTTAAAATTCACCATTTTTTCAGCTTTAATACACACTTACATAAGATATATTTAATAGACATTCTTGTAGCAGTTAATAGCATTCTTCAATAGCAGTTAATTACATAGCGACAATAAGAATCAATTATTTTTCTATTTTGTGTAACGTGTATAATACAAATCTATTAAATGCAAATTTCTGTTACGTTGAATGGCTTTATATTTCCTATTCTTGGTTAGAATTATTATCCTTAATAAATAGTACTTAATTATATATGAGAAAACATTTATTGGTTGTGAGAAATAATAATTTTCTATTTTGTATAACGTCTCTGATTCAAATCTATACAATGATATTTTTTAATTTTTTAATGAGCCTTACATTCTATATTATTAACCTTGATAAATATTATTTAATTACTTATGTGAAAACAATTATTGTTGGTGAGAAGTATTAATTTTCTATTTTGTGTGAGGTGTCTGATCCACATTTATTGAATAAGAATTTCCACTAAGAATTTCCACTTGAGTAGTCTTATATTTTCAATTCTTGGCTAGAATTATTATCTTTGGTATACTTATATTTTATAATTGTTAAATACTTCAATCATACTGTCATTTTATTCACTTTATTACTTAGAAATATGCAAATGAATTCCCCAATACATTCTGAAATTCGTGAAAAATTCTGAAAATATCTTCATGTCCCAAATGTCCATAATAGTGATCGAAATTAATTAATTCTGTCAATTAACAATTAATAGCTTTTAAATAACAAAATTTCTTTTCTTTACTTATTCCAACTAATCAGGTCTACTGCACTTAATATCTATCTTGAAAGTCTTCCAGTTTTGTACCTATACAACCTAGAACTACTCACTAAAATCAGAAAACCAATTCTCTTTCTTTAGAATTTAACAATAAAACTTCTTGATTCTCATCACATCAAACCATGTTACCAAGGCAATGTAATTCCACTGCTGCGCATTCCTAAACCCCTTTCCGTTCCAAGAATCATCTTAATATATGCATATTCACCACTGTAAGTTACCCAGTGAAATTAATCTCTCTGTGTCTGAACGTATAATTGAAGTGAGTATTGATAATTCACGCTGCATGGACTAACATTAATCTTATTATGACCAATGCAGCTTGGAGTCCACGTCGAATGATTTTGCCCCCTTAAAATCCTGATTGTTACGACAATTCGGAATTCAGTAATACCTTTAAAGGGCATTTCGAGATATTATGGCACTTGGCTGTACAGCCGAAGCACTGATGTACCTTACGGCTGCTTAGTGTGTTGGGTGAGATGTGGGATATTGAATGTCACATGATTGTTAGGCCCGAATTAGCATTTCATACAGAGGAATTGATAGAGTGATATTGGAATAATTTTGTTTGGTTTTCAGTTGTTATATTAATTTCATTATGGGAATAGGAATTGTAGCATAAATCTGGATTAGAATTATGATGCATCAATTTCATTACGTTTTATGTAGATACCAGTCTTTCCATATAAATATTAACTACTTTTTTCGTATCTTAAAAGTTTTCAGTTTAGATTTAATGATTCTTTGCAATACATTTCAAGAATAGATTCAGCAACATTGCAATTATTCTGTTTCAGTTATTATATTAATTCCCTTATATGAATAATAATTATTACATTCAACCGAAGATAAATATAATTAAAATTTTGATACATCAATTTCATCCATTTTTAAATAGATATCTCCCTTTCCAAATAAATATTAATTACTTTTTTAGTATCTTAAGAAGTTTTTGGAGTTCAGATTTAATGATTCTTTGCAAGACTTTACGATAATTGATTCAGCGTCATTGGTATTATTCTCTTTCAGTTATTATATTAATTTCCTTATGTGAATGATAATTATTACATTCAACAGGAGATACATACAATTAAAATTTTTATACATCAATTTTTAGGTAGAAGATTAAAGATTAATTACTTGTTTTACTTGTATTGTAAGTTTTTGCAATTCAGATCTAATTATTCTTTCCAAGACATTTCGTAAATAGTTTGAACGATATTGAAATTTTTCTTTTAGGTTATCAATTATTATATTAATTTAATTATGTAAATAATCATTATTGCACCCATATGGATTTATGGATATGGACCCATATGGATATGGAATTATGATACATCATATTCATTTAGGTTGATATCTCCCTTTCCAAATAAAGATTTTTTTTCATATTTTAAAAAAGTTTTTGAAGTTCAGATTTAATTATTCTTTACAAGACATTTCTGGAATAGATAGAGCAATATTGTTATTATTCTGTTTGGTTTTTAGTTATTATATTAATTTCATTCTGTGAATAAGAATTATTGCCTTAATTTGGATTAAAATTATTTTACATCAATTTCGAAACTTTTCAGTTAGATATCTACCTTTCCAAGTAAAGATTAATTATTTTTTTTTTCATAAAAAATGTAGCTTAAATTTAATGATTCTATGCAAGAAATCTCGAGAATAAATTGAACGATATTGGAAATATTTTGTTGGGTTTTACAGTTATTATTATTAATTGCATTATGTCAATAAGAATGATTGCATCAATCTGAATTAAAATTGTGATGCATCAATTTCATCATTTTTTAGGTATATATCTCCCTTTCCAAATAAAGATTAATTACTTTTTTCGTATCTTAAAAAGTTTTTAAAATTCAGATTTAATGATACATCGCAAGACATTTCGAATATAGATGGAGCGATATTGTTATTATTTTGTTTGGCTTTCAGTTTATTATATTAACTTCATTATGTTAATAAGAATTATTTCATTCATCAAGATTAAAATTTTGATACATAAATGTCATCACTTATTAGGTAGATATCTCCCTTTCCAAATAAAGATTAATTACTTTTTTCGTATTTAAAAAAAATTTGCAGTGCAGGTTTATTCATTTTTTGAAAAACATTTCGGTATCACAATGTATTTAACAACCACTTTTATTATAGAAAACCAGCGTTGAGATTGCTAAGTGTAGGACTGAGCAGATTCAAGGTCTAAAATACGATATTATAACATTTTATAATATTTTACTTTTTTGAACAAGATTTTTTTAAACACTTTCAATTGATTTTTTAAGCAATGTAACAATGTTTTATCTCAGGAGTACGAGCATTAAAATTCCAAAATCACAACATCTCCATTTCATTCTCTATACTTCTGTTACCTAAATTATGAGCAAGTTCATTTTGTAATATCTTTCAATGCTATGTTATTTCTCTACCTAGCAATTTGCAACATTTATTTTTTAAGCCAATTTTAGAACATCTGTAGCATTAAACATTTCGTATGCTTGTTTGTGTCTCATTTGTGGTTTGTAGAATTCATGTTAATCCCGTAATGAGAATTTCGGTGATTTCTAGAATTTAATGCTTAAAATTGAATAGGAAGGATAGGCAATTAATTATTAAAAGTAAATACAGAATGTATTCAAATTTGGCGGAAGTTATCTTATTTTTATAAAATCCGCGAATAGAATATGCATTTGTTTTGCCTTCTTTTATAACTGAAGATAAAGAATATTGTAAATATTATAATCAAATAAATGAATATGGAGATTGAGACAATGGCGTGGTTCATTATTTAAAATAAATTTATTCTAAGAAATGATAAAGATTTGACTGATATAAAAAAAATCGTTTTCTAAACTTCCAGTCGGAATTTATCTAAAATATTATGTAAAACGTTCCAAAAATTACATTTTGTTAGAAGATACGAAAACCTCTATTGGTTATAAGGATCATAAATAAGCAATATAATGATTGAATATTAATAAAAAATTTTAATATAAAATTTTAATCGTTTTTATGGAAAAATCCAGATAATATATCTGGTTCCACTCGAGATAAAAACTATTTTCAATTCAATGTACTTATAAGACTTAAAGTTTCACAAAATGATTTTTCAATGTAGCATCTTTCGTTGAAATTCTTTTACTTTTCCCATGTCATCTGACACTTCGGTCAGTAACTAAACTCCTATCTCAATTTTGTCCCAGCATTTTGAAACCATGGCACGTATTCAGAAAAAACAGAAGGTATATCTTTCCATTCGTATCATCACTAAATTGGCAACAGAATTTGCATCATATCATGGTGCTTATTATTATAGACCACACCTCTATTTTCTTTATCTTAGAGTTTGTGTGGCTAAATAAAAAATGCATACTATCTAGTGCCCCTTCTGTTTCTTACTGGCCCTTTTCTTTCAGTGCAGATACCCACATAATTTTTTAATGTTCTTACATATAAATTAGTATCATTTAGAAATATATAAAAATTGAGCAAAGCATCGTTTAATTATCAAATAAATGTTATTAGATTGGTGAGCATGCAAATTAAAAGGTGCGTTTGTTTCGAAATAAAAATGAATGTACAAATTCAGACTTGGAGTTAATATTTACATAAGCATTTTTTTTTTTAATTTTAAGAAACACGTATGCGAAACACTTGTTGAAGCAGCAAAATTAGCTGAATAATTTAAATTGCAAATTTAATTTAAAGAATAATTATCCTAACTGTGTTCAAAATGATATTTAAATATTTTATTTTAAAAAATAAAAAAAAAATTAAATGACAACTAAATAAATATTGCAACTAATTTGTAATATTTCTGAGCTCAGTAAGTTTCATATTAAGGAAGACAGTTTTACATACAGTTCTGACGGATAGCGAACACAAACCGTGCCAATGAATCGCACTTGGTGACAAATTGGCAATACGCCAATTTGTCGATTTGGCGTCTCTGGTGGCAAAATTGGAGATTACAGAGACTTCAAGAATTTTGACAATAGTTCTATTACGACTCAAGTTTTAATGGTTATTTTGGAAGCTTCTTTGTCCTGTTAGAGAAATTATAAAAATCCGAAGGACTGAGTTGAAGTTATCCAGGACTAATTACTGAGAGTCTTCTGTAGTATCTTTTGAGAGTAGAACATAAATAGTGAAACGTAAATAGTTGAGCGGAGTCACTTTCCGTTGTTTATTAAAGACTTGCTGCGGTTTACTTAATATCTTGTGCACGCTTCAGCTGTGTTTTGTTGTCGTGTACGTATTTTTGTGTACACAAACCATCTTTATCCGTAACTGAGTCTGATCTTTCACCACACATAAGCACACGCATGGGATTTTGAATTAAATTCTGTAGTTTTATTATTAAAAGACAATTGATCACTCTTCAAAATGGTAGATATATAATATTCTATCAATAATTATTTCAGAGATTTTGTAGAAAAATATACGTTAATGCTGAGTTATGTCTTAATTATTTTTATTTAATACTGAGAAAAATTATTCTTACAGTTGAACTCTTAATGGATGTTAGAATGACAAAAGAAAATTTCGAAGTACTATTGTCTATTATTTTGAAGTAATATTTGTGTCAGATAGATAGATATTTCTATGTTTTTATTTCATATTATTGATATTGTATGGAAAGATATGATGGAAATAAAATTTAGTAGTAAATGAAAATATTTATTGGGTTCTTATATTTAAGCAGACTTCATAAAGAATCGTTATCTTTTCTTGAATTTGGAATATTAAATTGAACAATTTATTTAAGATATTATTTCCATCAGCATTGGACTGCAAGTATCTAAGAATGCTGGAATGCTCTAGTTTTTCTTTCAAAGATAATTGTCTGTGCCCTTTCAAAAATTTTAACGATAGTCCGCGTTCTGTAGGGTTTGGTATGGAAAAGAATGCGACACTTAGCTAACAGTCATCAAGGAAATGTATGCTTGTTCATCCTTTGAAAGTACTCAGAAAACCCGCTGTCCCCACGAATACATCTGGCACAAAGCACGGACACCGGGTATTCAATCAATCACACTTAACGAAAGAGTGGGAGAAAAATTCGCAGTGATTTTAAAAAGATTCAGCTACCTCCATAGTTACGTCGAACAGTTGTTGAGGGCCTTTCAGTATTGTTAGATTTGACCGTTATAGATTAAAATTTGAAATATATTTTAAATTTTAGTTTGATGTTAGTAGATATTGAATAAGGATGTGAGGTGTTGAACATCATTCCCCAGCTGTGCGTCAGATTCGCTTGTTCTGTTAAAGGTCAAAATTTATTATATTACTTTTCATACGCCTACGCATTTCCTACACAAGCATATGTAGCATTATATAATGCGTATTTCTTACAGGTATCTATAACCGCTCTTACACTTAGGCTATGTACTCAGATGTAATTTTCTATATATGATGGACTCAATATATCACTTGCGATAGAAATTAATTTCTTTTCTATCTAAGTAGTATAGATAGTTTCGCAATATTATACAAACTTTTGCGTAACTATATTACTCACTATTTAACAATATTGTGCAATAATGTGCATATTGTCTAATAGTGTACAAAGGATATATACAAAATATACAAGCATAACGAAGTAGCAATATAAGACAATTCTAACCAATGAATTGCAAATGCAAATAAATTATTCATCAATAGCTGTTAATTCATTTACAAATCATGCAAATCTCTAAAATTTAATATACTTAATTATAAAGACAGCCTTATTCTGTATTGAATACAAAACATACTGGTATGGACCAAATTTTTTCAAATTTTTAAACTGAAAAATACGAGTAACAATCTCCATAGTCTAAACGGTTATAGTTTTAGATTGTATAATGGAAAAAAAGGATTAGGACCACTGAAAATTAAACAAAATTATTATAAATCAAGGGAGATGCTATTATAATAAACAATGATAAAATTATTTTCAATCGATTGATAAATAAAAGAATAAAATATAATATTATATAAATTTTTTTCAACTCTATTTATCTCTTTAAAATATATTTGAACTCTAGTGATTCACAAATTAGAATTATAGAAAACTAAACGAAAAAAATATTATAAATCAAGGGTTCAGCTATTACAATAAATACTTAATGATGGAATTTTTTACATTCGATCGATAAATAAATAAAAGAAATATTATACAATTTTTCTTCAATCCGGCTATTATCGTTTAAAATCTATTTTCAACTCCAGTGATTCACAAATTATAATTATAGAAAATTAAGCGAAAGAATATTATTAATTAAGAGAGTATGCTATTATAATAAAAAATGATGGAATTATTTTCTATCGATCGATAAATAAAAGAATGAAATATTATATAATTTTTCTTCAATCCGGCTATTATCGTTTTAAAATCTATTTTCAATTCTAGTGATTCACAAATTAGAACTACAGAAAATTAAGCGAAAAAGTATTATTACTCAAGGGATTCAGCTATTACAATATATAATGATGGAATTATTTTCAATCGATCGATTAATAAATGAATAAAATATTATATATATTTTTTTCAATCCATCTATTATCGCTTTAAAATCTAATTTCAATTCTAGTGATTCACAAATTAGAACTTCTGAAAATTAAGCGAAAGAATATTATTAATCAACGGAGTATTGTAATTAAGATAACAATTATAATTATTATAATACATATAATACATAATTATTATGTAGTATAATGATTATGTATTATAATTTTTATAATACATAAACATGAAATTATTTCCAATCCATTGATAAATAAAATATATATATTATTTAATTTTCTTCAACTCCTGGTTTATCTGTTTAAAATTCATTTTAACTCTAGGAGTTCTCAAATGTTTAAATAAACTCACTTAATTGTTAGAAATGGATGCAGTACCTTTTCCAAATAGCTTGACTGCTAAAAGGAGCGCATGTGTTTCTTTAAGATTAAGCTTCCATATTTAAAATAAGGTAATATAGTCAGATAAGAAGCAAATATTTGGATTAAATTTTAATAGAAATACATATGAATAGAAAAGATAAAACATCATATTTGCCTTCTGCGTAAAGATCAATTTTTCGAACCATGTTGTCTTTTCATTTCGTGTATGTTATTAATCTACTTATAGTCTGAATTTCACGGTAATAAAGCAATATAATGATTAATATTCTAGATTTAGGTAGAAAAAACAACCTACTTTTCTTTAAAGTGAGTGTTTTAATATGTTTTTCGATAAGAAATATATTAATGTGTTTCCTTGGAATAACAAAAAGAAAAACAAAGGCACTGGAAAACGTGTCTGATAATCGAACTTGTCCTTTTACACTTTCAATGTAAGAAAGATAGTGCAGAAATGGAATGAAGGTGAGAAAGTTTAAAGAATGTAAAAAAAAAAAGTCTCGGATTTCGGATTTAAGGGGAAAAAATGTAAAGTTTTTATTTCAATTACTCTTTCCAAACAAAGTATCTCTTCTGAATTCTGACAATATTGAATTTTATTTTCAATTGCTTTTTTGTAAAACTGTGAAAACTAAGATTATAACAAGAATCTATTTAAGTATCTTAACTTAAAAGAACAAGTCTTAATGAAGTATTTTTCTAAAATTTGTCAAAGTTGTATTAAGATCTTACTCTTTATTCAATTCATGCGAGAGACTATATATTTATTCATTGATTGTAAAAGATTAAAGTAAAATTAAGGAGGAATTCATTATATATTATTAACTGTATTATCAATTTTTATTAATTTTTTCTTAATCTTAAAGAACTAATTAGTGTAATATGTTTTTTTTTTCCAAATGTTTGATGAAATAATTTAAAAAGAAATGATTTTTTTTTTAATTTAAAAAAGATTTTCTTAAATTGCAAAAAAAAAGTAATAATAATAATCTTATAAATAGCACAAAATATCATTTATTTTTTCATTTTGATTGTCATGAAATATATTAGAAATAAAGATAGACATTATAAATCATAGTTGATTTATAATGGTATATTGAATGACTTTTTTTAAAATCTATTAATTATTTATTTTTAATTAAAAATCATTGAATGCTTTGCAATTGTTACAAAATTAAGATTAGTTCTTTAATTTTCATTAGTTGAAATAGTGCTATTTTACCCTTATATTATCACACGAGAATAAATCTTTGGTAGAACGATTATTCTTAGTGAAAATAAGGAGAAAAACTTATTATTATACATATTTTAAAAAATTTTCCTTGAAGGTGCCTTTAAAATTTAAATTTTTTTAATCTATACTACGTAAAAAAATTTTGATTTTCTTTAAGAAAATGACTGTACTCGAACAGAAAATAAGGTTATGTCAACGTTATTTACAATTGAAATACTCTTTTAGTATCCTGTTAAATAATATGTAACTAAACAAATTCCTCTTTCTAAATTCTTATTGAAAAATTACACATATACGTTCCCTATTGCAATGAAATATTGTTGCAACATATTTTCTGTAGTTCCCAGGTCTTAGAATATTATGCAACATCCTATAGTCATCATACAATATTTGGCGCTAATAGAGTTAAAATTCTACTTTTACTCAAGTTTCTATATTAAAGTCAGTGTCCTTGAAAAAAAGCATTTGCTTTTAATCTATTATATGTAAAGATATTGGAAATATTTATCAAAAAATAAAAAGATATATATTCTTTAATAACTTAAGATAGCAATAACTAACAGATTCCTTGTTATATTATATAAAATAAAAAATATATATATTACATAAAATATTGATAAAATTCTAATATTAAAATCTAATTTATGAGTCAGAAATTTGAAATTCTGCCATAATAAATTTGTTATTCGAATAAGTCTGTAGTCAACATTATCATTTCATATTTCATTTATATTATCATTTCATATTTTAAACCAGATGATATATTTCGTTATATTTTTTTCTGCCCTTCGTTTTACATTCCTATTGTAGTAGTTTGCATGATGTATTTTTCTTGTAATGATTGCTTTATGTGTGCACAGCGTAAACATGTTCCTTATCAATGAATTATTCATTGATAAGGAAAATAGTTTTAATATATTGGAGAATTAATTACTTTTTAAAATAGAAAATATTAAAAGTATTTCTTTTTTAATATTTTTATAAATGCTTTGTGCGAATAAAAATTTCTACGGTATCCTTTTGCAATAGAATATTTGTAATCTGAAGCCAAAATTACCTAAAATATTCCTTTGGTTGAAAAAAATTTTTTTTCAACATTTGCATATTATCTGAATTAAAATTCCATTCCTTCTATTAGTGTTATTAATTCCTGTATCAGATTATTTGAAATCAAAGTGAAAAATCAATTAAAATATTCTTTTGTGCTGAAAAACAACTTTCTGAGCATATGTATAGAACGTTTGAATTAGAATTTTATTTTTTGTGCGTTATTAATCAAAGTTTTAGATCCTTCAGATTTTAATTTTTTTCTTATTGTTGGAAAAAATCAGAGTTTTCAACTATAATTTATTGAAGCAAATAAATATAAGTAGATCTCACTTTGAAGGCTTTCATGTCTTTTGTATGAAATTTATTACAGTTGTATCTTATAAAAAATACAATTTATAAAAAAACAAAAACAAAGAATTATTCTACGAAATGAATTAAATTCTTTCCTTTCACTCCCTTTCAAAATTAAAAATTAAATTATCGACTATAATATATAAAATACTACAGAATCCTACATCACTTTTAACCCTCATACCAACTCCTAATAATTGGAATTCAGTAAAATAAGTTGTAATATAAATAGAAAAATGTTATATTATTAGCTAAATAAAATGGTCTTGCATATTTGAAGAAAATTGTTTCAGAAGAATTATTACTTGGACGTGAAAATTATTTTAACTTCAATCAAAAGCTTTCATAATTTTACCATCTGAACTGTAATGAGGAGATTAAATCAACTTCTGAAAAGACAAATGATTCCAGACTATATATATATTTTTTAATTTTCCAACATATTTACATAAACCTATTTATAATTCAGCACTTCAAAGTGATGTAGAAATATCATATTATGTAATATAGTACTCATCTGAGTACAGAAAAACTACTCCTTTTTTTAAACCAAAATTTTAATCTATTTTAAGGTAAGAATGCTTGTGTCTGGTATGTTAAAGTGAAGGGATTAAAAAAAACAGACGTGTAACTTGAATAGACATTCGATAATGGTCCTCAACATATTTGTAATTCAGCACTTCAAGGTAATGTAGCAATAAAATATTTTGTAATATAGTAATCTTCCGAGTACAGAAATACAACACTTTAAAAAAAATTAATATATTTTAAGATAAGAGTGTAAGAAGTATTTAAGATAAGTGAAAGGATAAAAAAAAAAGATGGGGGAACTTCAATACATTTGGTAATGGTCCTCATTCTTTTATTCTTCTATGTAAAAAATATATGCTTTTAATGGATTAAAGATAAAACGCTTAAATATGGAAAAAAGATAATTTCATATTTCGGATTTATGGAGACCATTTAAACTTTTACTTCAGTTATTTTTTTAATAAAATATTCTTTTCTGATATCTGATAACATTAAATTTCCTTTCTTGCATGCATTTTTCTGTGACTCTAGAAACACTTTGATGTTAGCCCCAAGAACATTCTCTGTGTCTTCACATAATAGAGCATACCTTCAAATAATATACTTTTTAAATAGCATTATTTTTTTAAGGAGTCATTAAAACTTATTCTTCAGTCTCAATTTAAGCGAGGGAACACATTTTAAATCCTAAATTGTGCTGTAATTAAGTAAAATTAATGAGGAAAATTAACCTTATCCAACCATATTTTCTTTAATGTTTTTAAATGTTTGAATCTTAATGGATTAATTACTCTGTGAATACTTTTATTGAAGCTCAAGAAAAGAATAATTAATTGCTTAAATTGCTGCATGAA
Source organism: Argiope aurantia (assembly GCA_026543865.1). Classification (NCBI taxonomy): domain Eukaryota; kingdom Metazoa; phylum Arthropoda; class Arachnida; order Araneae; family Araneidae; genus Argiope; species Argiope aurantia. The sequence continues at coordinate 1,053 of JAPMOR010068388.1, read as the reverse complement.
GTTATTTTCAGAATAGTACTTCTTACTTATCTCAGTTATGGCAATTTGTAGTTATGTTTAATACACGTAAAGAGGGAATACTTTAAACTTTTAAAAAGTTTTTAAAAATATTTGGTTAATAAGTAAAATGCCTATTAAGCGTTTTTCTCTCGAGATAATTAAATCGTTTTGAAAACTTAAATTGCCATCAGATAAAATAATTGGTATTTATAAATGTATTATATCGCATATATCTTTTTAAAAACTTATTGTATGTAAAATTAATGAAAATAATAAAATAATAATAAATGTTCATAAAAATTTCAATAGTCATATAAATTTGAACATAAAATGTAAATATTATGTGCATTAATATATATAACTTGAATTTGTAAAGATATATATGAAAATTTCTCAAAAACTTCTCCAGTTTCCTTGTTTGATGTTATAGGTTATGAGATCTACTATATCTTTTATATTTTTATATGTATTAAACCACTGTTTAAAATTTTTATTTATGGATATTTTAAAATCAAGATTTATTACAACAATTCAGAACATTTTTTTTTAAATCTGGATTTAATAATTTCTTACATTTTTCTAATAAAACAAAACTCACATTTTTAATAATAATATTTTTAGTTTGCATTCTGAATTTAAGAAGTTACACACAACCTTAAAAAAATCCTTTCAAATAAGAATATATTTTATAATACGAATTTTAAATTTTGGATACTAATTTTAAATATCTACAAAACAAATCACTATGAAGTATAATTGCATGGCATAAATATATCATATCGCTAATATTTAAGGTATCGTAATCGTTTTTCAAAGAATGCTAACATCAAATTCTTCCATTGCTTGCTATTTCCAAGTTTTTAAAGAAGAATATATATTTGATTTCAAGTGAACTCTGGAATACTTAAATTCTTCAAATAAAGTTATAATTTTTTTTGAAAAATTGAGCTTTTAATATGTTTTGCATCCATCCATAAAAGCTTGGAAGAGATCAAAATACAATGAATAACAATTTTTGAAAATAAATATTTGATAGCGTATTAAACAAAAAAA
>JAPMOR010068384.1:0-25795 GCA_026543865.1 Argiope aurantia | reverse complement strand
TACTACTTAATATAAGACTTAAGGAATATCACCAAATCTTTTGAGAAATGACAATGTTATTGAAATCACAACCTCATCTTTTATATAAGGAAAAGTTATTATATATTTATAATTTTATTAAAAATTATTTTAATGCATGAGCTATTGACTAAAGAAAGAACTTCATTTCTATTTAAAGGACCAATAATTTTGTTTAAAACAATACCAATGTAAAATGGTGAAGAATTTTTATCAGTAATTCACTTGAAAACATGAGTTTAAAATTTGCCAGAACTTTATCTGGATATTTGAAAAGGCCACTTTAATTCATAAGTATAACTTATAATACAAATCTTTTTGCACATACACATATTTATTATTTATAAAATAAATATAAGTATAGACGTTCTATTCAATATGAAATATTTGTTTCAAGGCAACATAGATCATTAGCCAATTTAATCACAAATAAAAAATGACTTGAAATGAATTCTATAATATTTTAAAATTAACAGTCAATAAAAGAATGAATAGGAAACCTATCTAAAATACTAAGAATTATTATAGTACAAACTCTTCATTTGAAGTGTTAAAACATTAATCTTATACATTAATTTTCTTAATCTACTTAAAGGAATTAATATTAGAAACAAAAAGAAAGTGGAAAATTTATTTCTATTCTGATTTAATATCACAAGTACTATTCTACACAAATCATAAATACTGTGATGTTATTTTCAAATATCTCTAAATGCAGCAATTTTCTTTTATGTATAGTATGCAATTTCTTTTTTGATATTTGTTCAAAAAAGAAATTGCATACTATACTAATTGCATACTACACTATCTTGCTATTTAGCAAGACAGTTTTTAAAGGCGCTATATTTAATATAACCAACATATTTCAATAACAGATTAATATAAGAATTTTAAAAAATTTCAAGGCACCGAGAAAAAAGCTAAACACTCAATATCTGAATGCATTGTCAACTGAATTTCATGAAAAAAGATCCCCTATTTAAAAAATCTATTTTAATAATAATTATATCTACATACTAACAGTATCATGAAGCAAACTTCAAAAGTAATAAAAAGTAAACTTTAAAAGTAATAAACAGTGCAGGATGTTTCTACAAATTTTAGTTAATTTTTTTTAAAGCTTGCTATGAAACAAGAATTACTATTTCTATATTCTATTGTCCAATACATATTTCATGAGAATTATGAATATTTAGAAATTACAGCAATTATTTTCTCTTTTTGTATGTTGAATTTCTTTTTCTGGTTTAAGAATTTTGAAATTAAAAATCTTTAAAATATAATTTTATGAACTCTTAAAAAATTCAGTAATTCTATTTCTTAGCACTAATGAAAATTATTAGCTAATTATATCTAAATTAAATACTAAGAATTATATGAATATTAATTCAGATAAAATAACAAAAATGCATAAAACAATGTGTTTGTCAAAAGGAGGTTAACAGAATTAAAAAGAGTGAACTGTTTGTAAAAAAATTCATAAATGACTCTTTAAGACAGGCACAAATTTAATGGAAAAATTTTAAATTACGTATTAAATATTACTTAAATAATAATTGTAATTGTTTTCTTAAAACCTTATTGAAAGCCAGGAATACAATAGCTTTCAATACTTATTCTGACTTTACTGCTGTTTATCTTCGCTACAATTTCTAAAAATGCCATAGATAGCATGGAAATAATTTTTTAAATGCTTGTTACAAGATTGAAAAGTGTGAGGGAAAAAACATTTTCGTCTCATTTCACACTTATCTGGATAAACAATAATTTAATAATACAAATCCGCTCTTTGACTTCCATCTATAATGTAAATAAACACGTAATTTTTTAACCAATCACAATACAGTAAGCAACAAACCACATCGACGGAGTAAGAAAGCCAATGATTGGACTCAAAAAGGTTGACATACAGAGAGTCGATTTCTAGATTGTGGTTCGTTCGGAAAAAATAGCTTTTTTCAAAGTGTTGCCATCACATTGATTAAAGCTCCAATTAAAAATAAATTAAATCTGTCACGTTTGACATCGAATCAGATAATATTTCTTACTCAGATATTCTCATTAAATACTCTGTTTTAGTTTCTTAGATAAAAAGGCATATATTTATGGCGTAAATTCAAAACTCAAAGCCATTTTCAAAAGAACACATCACCTCTTTTATTGAATTCTAAGAACTACAATTGTTTGTTAATTTTTACACCGTTGCCACTCGGAACAAAACAAAAGCTGAAACAAAGATAATATTAATAGATGTAGAGAATCAACGCGACATCCTCCCACCTAAGTTAACATTTTACATTAAAACTTTAACTTACACATAGTTGCAAGAAAGATATATAAAATTAAGAAAATTAAATTGTTCACAAGTCCAGTCTTTTAGGTATTTTGACAGTGCGACCTGTTCTAGTCTTTTGAAACTGTGGCTCAAAGCTTACATCATACACATCGTTAGAGCCAGACTCTTTACATGTTTCCAACTTCTTAGTTGAAAAGTTCTCAACAATTAGATCATCACTAGAGACTTCTAGTGGATACAATCTCTGTATCGGCCTTAGTAATTCTCCATTTGCCGTTTTAAGTCTCACGAGTCTTGTTACTCCGTCTCGACCTGGAATAATCTCTATTATTTTCCCCAGTGGCCAATTCAGTCGCTTGGTGTTATCACTTCCTATCAACATAATATCACCGACATTCACTTCCACTGATTTTGTCTTATCCGATTTTTGGATAAGTGCTCCTAGATATTCGGATCTAAATCTTTTCCGCAGATCCTTTTGTAAGTTCTCTCTGTATTTCACTCGTTTATTCAGACTTCTGTGTCCAATATCATCAAGATCAGGAACACCACTTGTTTGAATGTCTTGAAGAAATAGAGATGGACTCAAAGGCATCAAAGTAGCATCATTTTCAGTGACATAGGTCAATGGACGGGAGTTGATCACTGCCTCACAATCGCAGAGAATTGTGATCATTTCTTCGGAAGTTAAAGAAGCTCTTCCTAGTACTCGTCTTAGTAAACTTTTGAGAATACCTACTAACCTCTCCCACCAACCTCCCCACCATGAGGCAGTTGGTGGATTGAACTTCCATTGAATTGGTGATATAGATGTATCATCAGTGATCTGCTTCCAATTTAGATCTCGTAGTGCATTGGAAGCTCCCACAAGGTTAGTTCCGTTGTCACAGTAAATTATTTTACTTCTTCCTCTGCGGGATATAAATCTTCTAAGGGCTAGTAAAAAACTCTCAGTAGACATGGACTCAACCAATTCTAGATGTACTGCCCTGTATACGGCGCAGGTGAATAAGCAAATCCAGGATTTGGTGTTACCTCTTAAGATCACTGGACCAGCAAAATCAATGCCACAAATTTCAAACACAGCCGCTTCTCGGAGTCTGTCGTTTGGAAGGGTTGCTGTGCAAACTTGCATGCTTTTTGCAGAAAATCTTCTACATACGGTGCACTTATTAATCAAAGATCTCACCGTTTTCCGAGCGTTAAGAAGCCAAAATCTCTCTCGAAGAATATTTATTAAAATTTGGGTACCAGCGTGTGCATTTTTCTCGTGATAATATCGTATTAATCTCTTGACCACCTCATGATTAGGCGGAAGAACAGCTGGAGTTTTAAACTCTTCTGAATCTTGTCGAAAGGTAAGTTTCGTTTTCAGTCTGAGGATTCCACTCTGATCCTTAAATACTCCTAAAGTTTTTAATTTATCATCTCTCTCGTCCACAAAGCAATCCTCTTGAACCATTTTGATTAATAATTTCTCGGCTTCAAAAATTTCACGAAAATCAAGGTCTCCATGTCTTTTCTTAATTTTTTCAGCTCGACAATTAAAGATAAACCGTAGAATCCAAGCAATAAGATGAACTATTTTCTGGTATTTCGAAAAATATTTGTAATACCAGTCATCTTTAGGAAAAAAACTTGTAGAAATCAAACTTCTTGTCACAGATGAAACTATGGTCTGTTTCTTTTCTCGAACAATCTCATTTTCATTTAAGACTGGATTTCCTCTTGGCCAATCCTCTTTAGGCAAGTAAAGCCAACTTGGTCCTAACCACCAGTTAGATTTCAATAAAGTTTGAACTGAACAACCTCTACTCGGGAGATCAGCAGGATTCATGGAACCAGGGATATGTTTCCAAGAACTTTTATTTGTTAACGCTCTTATTTCCTTCACTCTATTCTGGACAAAGACACTCCAGGCCTCTTCTCTCATGATCCATGTCAAGACAGTCGAAGAATCAGTCCAGAAGTAAACTTCTTCACTCTGAATCTCTGACAAAATAGAAGTTGAAAGCCTTGATGAGATAGTAGCTGCAAGTAACTCAAGTCTAGAGATAGTAATCTCTTCCTTTCCTGTTGGTGCAACTCTACTCCTGGCTTGTATAAGTTGTACTTTAACTGAATCACCAGTCTGTATTCGGATGAAAGCAGCAACAGCATACGCATGCTTACTAGCATCACAGAAAATATGTACTGAAATATCTCCATTTGCAATCTCTGAACCAAAATATCTTGGAAAACGGATTTTCTCTAAACAGTCAATATCTTTAAGCCATTTTAAAAATGTATTTTTTGTAACTTTATCAACTTCTTCATCCCATGTTATTTTCTGCTTCCACGTTTCTTGAAGCAATAATTTAGGAATTAGGATGACAGGACAACATATACCTAGAGGATCAAACAATCTATGAGCTGCAGATAAGATTGATCGCTTAGTTATCTTTTCAAAGCATAATTCTTTTACACTTGCAGTATTAATTCGTCGAGTGTCAGATTTTTTATTCCATACCAGGCCGAGCACATTTGTATCGGCAGAAGTATCAGCATGGACATCACTGAACTCCCACCCTCTAAGCTCGAATTTTTTCTCGGCCATTACCTCAGTCGAAATGTTAATAAATTGCTGCAGTTCTTTTTCATTTTTAACGCAACTAACACAATTGTCAACATAAAAACTATGCGCAAGTTTTTGAATGACACTTTTCGGATATAAAGATTCTCCAGTTCCTATTTTTTCCAAAACAGTTTGTAAATGAAGCTGAATTGTAGAATTTAGAAGAAAGGGGCTACTCGATACACCAAAAACGACACGACAATGTCTGTACTCTTTCAGCTGACCATCATTACCAATCCACAAAAACCTCAAATAATCTCTATCTGTGGGTGAAACACCTATTTGTAGAAAGGCTTTTCGGATGTCAGCAATAACACCGATCTTCTCTTTTCGAAATCGGGTTAAAATACTCGGAATTTGCTCTATCAGATTCGGACCCTTCTCTAAACAATCATTGAGACTAGGAAATCCTTTTGCTCTGGCCGAAGCGTCAAAGACAGGCCGGATTTGTGTAGTACTATTCTCCTTGATAACTTCTCGATGAGGCAGATAATGTACTAGAGCCTGATCATTTTTGGCAACTTCCTCAATTACTCCCTCCTCAAGCCATTCCCTAAAAACATTTTCGTAAGCTTCATAATTAGACTCGGTTTTAAGACGTTTAACAGTCTTGTTCAGTCTTCCCTTTGCTAAATCAAAATAATTTGGAAGTGGTGGATGATCTTCCAACCAAGGCAAATCTACTTCAAAGCGATCATCTACCAAATGAACTGTATCTAGAAAATGCATTCGAGCAGCTTCTTGTAACTCGATCTGGCTTTTCTTCACAGATGGGTCAGTAATGCCAAGAGTATCCAAAGACCATAAATCTGTTATTTTCTCTGCTGTAGATAACATGGGCTTAACTAATAAAGATGAACATTCACTTCTCGCCGTATCAGTTATTCGTCCCATAACAGACCACCCAAGTTTTGTTTCAATTGCTACAAGTCCACAAGACATTGCACGATGACCGCCTGTCATGAGCTTCCCAGCTACATCAGCTCCAATAAGGATTTCAATAGGATCTTCACAATTATCCACAATATTTATATTATAAGCAGCTAACTCTTTCACACAAACCTCATTCACAGTAGGTGGCACAGTTTTGCAAATAATTTGTTGACTAAGAACTTTAAAATTACAATTATAATTCTCATGCACACTCAATAAATACAAAGTATATACATCATGTTTACATACCCCAGTATGCTTGCCACCAAATAGGGAGTGCTGCAAATATTTACAGCCATTAGGCTCATAGTTCATTTCTTCAGCTGTAGCTCGTAGTAAATATGACCGCTGTGAACCAGTATCGACAATAGCTCTTGCTGCACGTTTTTTCCCGTTGCCTCTAATTACAACTTTAAATGTTTGCAGGATTACGTTTGGAGTGGTAGACAAGTTGGAAAGAGCTTGATCCATTTCCGAGCTACTATCAGTTCTCTTATTAACTTCAGGTGATTCCTTGTCTTTAGACTCAGATATCGGGTTCATTTTTCTACACAGAAGAATGTGGTGTTTTTTGCCACAACACAAACAACTAGCTCTGATATTACAATCTCTGACAGAATGTCCAGCTTTTAAGCATAAAAAACAATTATGAGATTGTTGAACAATTGCCTCTCTTTGCTTCAAAGGCATTTTTCTTACTTTAAAGCAATCTCCAGAATAGTGTGCATTAGAACAAAATATGCACTGTTTTGACACTTGCGACGATGTCAAAAGATCAGTTGCACTAGGCGCCTCATAAAACTTTACATTCCTAGTCTTATTTTCACTCATTTTTTTATCACCAGGAAATTTATTATATTTCACTTCCGTTTTCGGTTTAGAAGCGTTGAAACTTCTAGAAGCAAGAAGAATGCGTTCTTCTGATTCAACCTCATCTTGTAAAAATTCTAAAATAAATTCTAAATCACTTTTCTCCATTTTAGTTGAATTCTGATCAGAAGCATTCGTGTTCGTTTCACGAACTCTACAATGAGCTGATCTATAACGCTCCCAAGCAACCAAAGTTTCTTCGGGTAGCGATGACTCAACTAGAGGAAATAACATCGCAGCATATTTCTCCCTAGTAACACCTAATAGCTCAAGTGAACGTAGTTTACTCTCGAGTTGATCAAACAACTTTCTTAACGAATTTTTCGAATAGTTCTGTTTTTGAAGAACTAATGCTAGTAAATCTCTAACGTATACTTGAATTAATAATGCCTCTCTACCAAAACGCAATTTTAATTGTTTTAAAGCCTTTTCATAGCTATTACCACCTGGAGGAAAACTCTTAACCAATTCTTCAGCAGGACTACCTCGTTCCATTGCTTGAGATAAATATGAAAATTTATCGTGAGAATCGATATTAATGTCCTCATCAATTTTTTGGAATTGTCCCCAAAAATATAGCCAATTGCGTACATTACCGTCAAAAGTAGGTAATTTTATTTTTGGATAATTTAATAAGGTATTCGTAACAATATTAACACTTTCATTTTTAGGAGATAACTGTTCAATCACAAATGATTCTAACTTTTGTTTTAAAGATCTCCAGCGATCAATGTAAGTTTCTGACTCATCTACTTCTCTCTCTATTTCAGAATCGGAAGTGTTCTCGGAAAACAACAACTGTTTAAATTTTTCTTCACACGCTATCATTAATAAAGCTTTCTCCTCAATTAGCTTTAATTTATTGATTTTATCAGCACAACTCAGTTGATTTTCTGCCTTGTCAAAGGAATTGCATGCTGTAGTAAACAGTCTTCTCAGCTGCTTCCTATCTTTCAAAACAGTTTCCATAATCAAAACAAATGCTGAAATGTTTCGTACTTACTCTTAAAAAGCAATCGAATCCTGTCGCGGACGCCAGATGTCACGTTTGACATCGAATCAGATAATATTTCTTACTCAGATATTCTCATTAAATACTCTGTTTTAGTTTCTTAGATAAAAAGGCATATATTTATGGCGTAAATTCAAGACTCAAAGCCATTTTCAAAAGAACACACCACCTCTTTTATTGAATTCTAAGAACTACAATTTTTTGTTAATTTTTACACCGTTGCCACTCGGAACAAAACAAAAGCTGAAACAAAGATAATATTAATAGATGTAGAGAATCAACGCGACACATGGAAAGCAATTTCAGCATGCTATAATAGGTAGTTAATGCTTTAATTATTTGGGTTACACAAAAGTATGTGATGAAAAGTACGTGAATCATTAAAACTATTTTCAGTTATACTGGATGAATATTTCCTATAACTGTAAACTATTGAACAACATACGATGCATCAGCGATGGTTAGATAATTGTCTTATTCCACGGGAGAAATTCTAAATATTCTGATATTAGTGTTGAAGAATTTTGATTTAATAAGATATCATTCATTTCATAAACATTTTTAGTTATAAACACGTTAACAGTCAAATCGAGAAAAAAAAATAAGTACACGAAAATTAAATTTTAATTGGTGTACAAATCTTTTCTCTACAAAAAAAGAATTTTACTAATGGAAAAAAAAAATCTAAAATCTCGCTTAATTTTTTGACCAATTAAAATTCTTAAAAAAATTTCGGGAAAGAAAAACCCTATGCAGTGCAAATAGTAATATTATGTTATAAATTTATTATACGTAAAAATTTATCACGATTTTTTTTTTTTTCCTTTCTGCAAAGTGTAAATTTTTATAGATTTAATAACAGTTAGTAAATTGAAGAGAAACATGACTTTTTAATTTTTTTCCCTTGTAAATTTAATTCTTATGAAATTCAGTATGCTATTGGTTAATATTTTGCTTTGTAAAAAACAGAGCCAAAATATAATTGCAGCATTTGACACTTCAGTTGCTCTCTTTTAACTTATCATCTGGCCATAAATTTTATCATCATTTTACAAAATCTCATTCCGGTTAACTGCATGTTAAATTTTATTTTAAATTCTGAATTACAGGGGTAAATCAGATGATTTTTCAGATTTAAAAGAAAAAGTAAATTCATGCCTGGAATAAAGAAAATATCAATTTTTGTTAAATAGGACGTCGTAATAAAAGATGAAATTCTCCTGCGTCAGATTTCATATCTGAAAGTTATTCGTCACCAAAAAAAGAAAGAAAAAAGGGAGAGCGAACAGAAATAAGAAGTTAGTAAAGAAACAAAAGGCTGACATTTTTGGTATATGATAATTATTCAACAGAGAAAACGAAACTAAGATCAGGATTGATCTTACGTATTAGAAAATTACAAATATTTATAAAGAATGTTTGATTAAAGTGAATATAGTATATATATTGCGAATGCATATACATTCTACTCATTTTTTTTCTCACTCCCATTATGTTTTTCTGTAGCTCATTGAAAGCTATATATTTGAGGAATTTTTGTCGCAGCAAGAAAAGAAAAGTTAGAAAAAAATTGGTCAGTGACCTCCGATAAAATGCTATCTATGAAGTCATGATTTATGCAATAAATGAATGCATGATTCATTACAAATACATTTAAAAATTTGCTTTTATGTTTTTATGTTAACCACTGCAAGAGTTAAAATGATCTTTATTCTTATGTATATGTATCGTATGATTTAAATACAACGTGTGAGGATTGAAGTGCTTGCGGAATTGAGCACACATAGCGACAATTTTACTTCACCGATTTTATGCAGGAAGCTGGCAAACGCTGTTGGAGGAGGATGCTCGGCCACGAAATGTTATACAAAAGATTCGTTCATAACAAGAAAATAAATGTATATAATCGGTCAGTATGATTTCAAACCTTTCGCTTTGATGAGGATCTTTTGATCAACTCAGTAGATCGTCAATTAATAAAGAACATTTTCTGTTCCTTTTTGCACTACAGTATTCAAAATTCGGCCTATCGTATCATAGCCATATTTCAATTCCAGGTATGTATTATATTAACTGGGAAGAAATATCAAGACAATTGCACTTCAAGAATGCAACGATAAGCAGGAGAGTGAATTTTTGTTATTTAAATGTCCGTAATAATATAATTTTAAGAGCTTCATGATTAGTCCCTTGTTTTTAATATAAATGTCCTAACGAATAAACTAATCCAGACAAAACAGTATTTTATATTAACTCCTTTTGCTTAGTATCGATCTTTTTACCTTTACTGAAAAACATTTCAATTTCATTATTGTTTGATTCAGGATATTCCCCTGGAGTAGACTTTTTTGTACGATGAATATCCAAGAATTATCATCATAGCAATTCATTAAGCGTTTATTTTTAAAATTGGACTGAATAATATTTCTAAAATATATTCGCTTCGCTAAATAAAACCGCTTTTTTAACAAATATCTGACAATAAAAACATGCATGTGAGGCTGTAAATTATATATTTCATTTTAGAAGTATGAAAATATAAATATTTCTACATTCCATAAAATTGTGTGCTGCCAAAATGCAGCATCAGATGTAGTAATTTTAGTCATGAATATGAGGAATAATTATATTATGCATAACTTCTTATGTATAACTTCTATAATTGTTTATGCATAACTTCTTAATAGCTTCTTAATTCTTTCAAAACCTTTATCGAATGTGAAATTGTAATTGAAGGTTCAAAGGAAGACACGGAGGATAAATTTCTTAAAATTTACTGAAAGCGAAAGGAAAAACGTTGATATCCTTACAGTTTGCAAGCAGACATTAACAGGCAGGAGGCACTCTACGCTGAAAAATCAAACCAGTTTTAATAGACATTGCCCTGAAATTGTTCCACTTACATAAAACTTCCTACTAAATTATTGATTCTATTCTCTTTTCTTAACATCTTTCATAATTTTTATTTCAATAAATTTCGAATCATGAAGCTCTAACTGAGGGTTGTGCCTTGTTGAACGATTTAAGTGGGTTACAGTATATCATACAAGGTTGATTAGGATAACAAAGTTATACAAATAGTTTAACAAATGAATGTCTTTTAAGAGAAACTGTTTATTGGAATAAATCTTATTAAAAAAGAATAGAATAACAATTGCACTGCATGGCATTGATAAGCATAAAACGCATTTAAAGTTATTTCTTTCGCAGCGACCTCTGGCTACAGCGCGTTTGATAAAATTTTAATTATTTTACCGTATAGAAAATGCTTGTCACAGTTGAAAATGTTCTTACAATTAACGAATTAATCATACTATCAAACTAGAGCAATTTTGCCAAAAGCGAAAGGATGAAGAAATGCGAACTGATATTTTATAATTACTTTTCCATTGTCAAAATACGGGTCGCTAACTGAACATGATCAATTCCAAATCAATTGCCAGTTACAAGGGAGTAACCGATCAAATATCCTTTGCCGTTGGGTACGGTCTACACTCAGTTCATCAGACACTTCAATCCCATCCTGTAGATTAAAAAATATAGTACATAATATATAATACCATGAATATATGTATTAATAATAGTGGTAAGTTCTTCCAAATAAAATTTTTTTGATGTCTTTTGATATTTTTTTTATAATTCTTCATTTTATTGACCGCATGACATTTGTCTGACGTCACTAAAATATTTCAGACGTGATGCACTTGTTGTAATCGAAAATTTACCCATTTTTGATGACTGCTGTGACAATACCGTCAGCGTGCTCGTTTGAAGTCTTTAAGCTTTATCCTTTTTCAATAACTTTTCGTCGAAATAGCAATGTACAGAACTAAGGAAAAAAAGAACATTTTATTAAAGCATGATATGCATCAATGAATAGTATTCATATGGCATACCAAATACATGGAGCCAGTTTCGTTGTGGGAATTCGCTCAACAATCAAATGCTGGCCAAATCACACGGTTATTCAAAATCCATTCCTGTTTAAATGAAAAACGTTGTTGGTAGCTGATTACGATGCTCACCTAAATGTGCTTAATTAACTTTCTGAATAGTCAGAAATATAGAAGTCTGAATTTCAGAGAAGTAGATAATCGATTCTTTTGCAGATGTAACAACATTGCTTAAAATAGCGACAAAAAATGGGCCAATATCTTAAAAATAGTATTGGTGCTTTCGTGCGTGGTTTTAGTTGTACGTCTGCTTGTCTACTAGGGCAAATGATATTTCTTAAACAGAAATTAGTCTAGAAGACTCATATAAATGGTTAAAGTGCCGCGCTTTGATGAAGCTGCGCTATACGAAATCGAACACTATGGAAAATGGATTCACAAGACTTGCAAAATTATTTTCGTAATGCAATATTTTCTGTTATGCATATTCTCGCAAAGTATTTTCTTTTAACATATTTAATGAGAGTTTATTGAAAAGAGTATTTTTTCGATCCTACCAATAGTAAAACATATTTCTAAATGCTTTAGATAGTTTTAATGGTTAAAAGTAAATGATTAAATTGAACTGTTCGGCTTTTTCGTTTTTCATCTTTTTATTTCGGGGGGAGGGGATGTGAACAGAAGTTGACAGTGTAATTCATGAACAGAAACACTGAAAATCATTCTGAATTTCAATTCTTTAACGCGATATCTACCATCCTTAGTACATATATAACAAATTTTTCAATACTTAAATTTTTACTGGACTACAGTTTTTTCATTTTAAATTTTTTGTGAAAATAGAAAGAAAAATTATATTTGAAACACAGGGTCTTTCTTGGGTTGGAAAAAATATCTTGAATGGAATTAAAAACATAATAACCACATTCTTCTTAAACTTTTATCTATTTAAAAAAAATCTCTTAGACATTTGCAATTGGATTGAAAAGCTTGACCCATTAATGCTGGATGATTCTATTTTCTGCACTCATATTTTTAAATAACTTGTTTGTCATCAACATTGTAAATAACATATTTGTCTTCCACAATATCAACAAAAAATGGTTTTTGTGTTGTTTAAAATTTATCATTTTCATTGGTATTTTTAACTATCACCATAACATTATATTGTCGATGATTTATAATAGTTCTCAAAATTAACACAATAAAGATTAATTAGGCATATAAAATATGAGCATAATTTTTTTTATAATAACACATTATTGAATAAAATTAGGTTAAAACCTGTTATCAAAGGACGAATTCCAAAACAATATAATCAAGAGACTTCTAAAAAAGGACTTTAAATGTTAAAATATCGTTTATGTGTTTTCAATTTTTTGTATGGCATTCCATATTCTCTTATCGTAAAACATCAGGAAGTTTTATTTGTGGAAGAACCCTCTTTCAAATCTTCCCCTTATTTTGACACGAAAACACTTAATATCATTTCTATATTTCACTCGACATAAAAAAAATCAGTAAAATGTGCGGGAGAATTCATGTTTCAATTGACAAACAATACCAACCTAATTATTCAGATAGTTCTAAAAAACTATTTAAAATTGTCCATCCCACAATTGTTACGAATTAAAAACATGAAATACATCACTAATCTTGAAACATACATTTAAAGTTATAAAAGCAACACGTAACCTTCCTGAAAAATTGCTTAACATTATTAACCTTGGCAAGGTAAGAAATGCTTTTTCTTTGCCTATGCTAAATTTATGATCTTGACAATATGATTATGATGATCTTGACGCTTAGCAAACAAGTAAAGCTTCAGATAACTGAACTGCAAACAAATTTTAAAGACAAGCATTTCAATTGCAAAATAAAATAATAAACATCTGGAATATGATTTAGAGTGTTTTGATTCATTATAATGTAAAGCACACTCAATGTCATCTTTTAACAAGATATTTTGTTTGTTTAAAGCAAGTGAAATATATAATTTTCTAGAAATTGATGTTTAATTCACACATTCATTTGCTGCATTTTCGTCTTTGTTGAAAAATAAATTCATAAATCATATTAAAAAATATTTACATAAGGGAGAAGAATTTTACTAATCGTTTGTAAATATTCATACAACGTTGATGTACTTTAAGTAACAAATTGTTGAACTAAACTCAAAAATGACAGTGTTACCTGGAATTAAAAAAAAAAAAACTGTAAATGCTATGAATATAAAATTAACGCGTATAAAGATTTTTTTAATTGCTGGACTGATTTTTTATAGGTCTTTTAATTTTTCTTACTTCTTGTATTCTTGCCAGGGATTTCTTTCTAATAAATGATATTTTATTTTTGAAGTTCAGTTTTACAATATGTCATCATAAAAAAATTAGCTAAATAAATTAAATATTATAAGTAAACAATTATTTAGGCCTAAATAATTTTTTACTCTGCATATAATTCGAACAATAGAATTTCTTCCGCAAGATGATCTTACATGATAGTAACTTCGAAGACACAAACTAAAAACTGTATATTGGCGTAACATTAAAGTATTTTTCTTTTCCTTTCAAATGGAAGTTGCACCAGAAGTTTATGAACCAATATTATGCAGTTAAATTTTATTCTTGTTAAGAAGATGAATACTTAACACATTAGAAATAAACATAGAAAATTGTTTAAAGTAAATGGAATCGCTTTTCGTCATTTTTTTAATGTCTTTTAAGTCCATGCGAGAGTGGAAGATACCATCAACTTTGGTAAATGCTCCATTATATTTATAATCAACTTGCAAATTTTCTCTGGCATAAAAAAAATCATTTCGTCCTACTGTACATTAAAATTCAAGAATTTTAAAATCATTTGAAAGAATAAATCTTAACAAAATTCAATGAAAGATTATAACTTTTTTTAATAGATATATATTTGATTTCATGAAAATTATTATCTTGGTAAAATTTAAATGAAGAATTTAGAGTCAATGATGACACATAAGAAGAAAATAGAGAAAACATTTTAAAATCAATGGAATAGCTTTTCGCCATTTTTTATGGGGCCTTTCTCTTAAGATTCTTTTTCTGCGAGAGCGAAAGCTTTCGGATTTGCAAACAAAACCACCTTGCTAATCTGCTCATTCTCCATTCTAAGGGCAGTTCCGACGCCTGGACTTGTATTTATCAGGACCTTGGAGATAGCCTTGCTTCGCAAGGTGGGTGCTCCGCTGAACATCTCAGTTAGTTCTGCGGCATAATGGCATGGAAAAAAAATCGTCTCACCCTTCTATACATTAGAATATAAAGATTTAAAATCATTTGAAAGAACAATTCTTAACCACATTCAACGAAAGATTTTGATTATAATTTTAAAAACACAGTATAATTTTTCATGAAATAAAATATGTATCTTGAAGGAATTTAAATGAAAGATATTTAGATGTGACGATTTATACCTCAATTTCAAAGTAATAGCCACGATCAAAGATTTTTTTTTAATTATTTCATCTATGCTGATGCTTTACCGAACTTATCGAGTGTACGAAAAAAGACAAATGAAAAGATACTTCCAAAATAAAATTTAAAAAATTATTAATTATTAATTTTTATTAATTATTTTATTCCAAAAATTCTTTTTACTATTTTATTAATTATTACTATTATTTTTTTAATTTTGTTGATTTTATTACCTAAAGTATTTTAAAATGGTTCTGCAAATGACATAGAGAGAATAAATGATAAAAAATATTCGTAAACTAACATTAATAACATGTTACAATTAATTTTCAGACCAATCTACAAAAGAATGAAAGCCTCAAACACAAGAAAAACTATTTTGGAAGGGGAAAAAAAAGGATTTGCTTATATCAATTTATTAAAAATACCGTATAATACATGTAACATACTTCATTACTTTAATAAGAAATCTTATTTCTCGTGTACTTATTTTATTTTGTCTAATTTTAAATAGAAAATTAATTGGAAATGCAGCTTTATGTGCAATACTTAGGACATTCGAATGCAGCAAAGATTTGCAATTGCTTAAATCATAACGAACATTTACATTTTTATTTATATAGATTTTATTATTGCATAATTAATACCATTTTTTTTAATTTACCAACTCAAGTATTCATGTTTAAAAGTAAACCAATTGAAAGTTAACTTAAATTACTTTAACTTAAAATTTTAAATTAATGGTGTGAATAAGAATTCATAGGATTACCATACAACAACAAATCTCTCTCTACCGAAAAATGACAAAATTTCAATTGATATGGAATATTTTTGAACTCTCTTCGTTGCTTAAATTCCATTTTGCCGTCGCTTTACTTTGAAATACTGCATGATAATACCATATTTTATTTTCAGAAAGTAAATCATCATATTGTGGTGAATAGCATATAAGCCAGTTAACAACTCTTCAACCCGAACGAACGTTTTGGCAGAATTGTTTAATTACTGGACTGCTAACCAAAAGGTCCCCGATTCTATCCTCACGCATCGCTTACCGCTTCAATATAAAGAAATTTTACTGACAAACCGGTGCTTTCAGTATGGTGAGATTAAATGTGACACGTGCAGAAAATTCAGCATCATTAAGATAGATTTAAATGGCTGGTAATCCTATTCTCTGAAACTTCCAAATGTATTCTCGAAACCACCATATGCTTTTATTATCTCTTAATGATTCTCTTTGATAATCTAAAAGGCACAACATGTCTAGTATTTATCTAACCCAATAATCATCTTAGTTTCATAAATGTATATGATTTCAATTATATAATTTTCATACGGAATTTAAAATATGTTTTCTTTGAGTTCTATAGGCTTAGTACGATGAAATAATTAATAATTTTCAGCAAAGTGTACTTATTATCCAAGTATAGAAGAAAGTTATTTATACACTCCGTTTCTTTTAATTATTTAGTCATCAGGTGTGGCAATCATCGGATTCCTAGAGATTGACATACAAAAATGATTTCGAGAGATGGTAAGTGCTGCTCGGGTTAGTTACGAAATGTTTCTGACAATGAAATAATGGTGCTTGTGTAATATAGCATCAATTTTTATTAATGTTATTTTCATTGTAAATTGCAAGATTATATGATGTTCAAGATATATTGCTGCAGCATACATGATCATTGGATTTAGAAGTTAATGAAAATATAGATGAAAAATATGAATCCAAGAATATACTCAGAATTTAGAAGATAATGAAAATATAGATGAAAAAAAAAACCTTCCAAAGGGATACTCAGAAAAATTAACAATGAAAAAAGCAAACCAAATTTCACCCTTAAAGAGGGATGCAAAAATATTTAATGAATATAAATTTATTTTTCTTTATAAACTATTCGTCTATGGTGACCAGTTGGTCTATGGTGACTGGAGTTAATTGTGCTAATTGTGTTTGATCTCACTTTATTCTATTAGGCATTTTTTTTGTACTCAAGTTTCCATTAATAAAGTATTTTAACTAATCAAATTGTTACAGATATTAAAACAGCTTTTATAAATTATCTTTCACAATTATTGAACCTCCTGACTGGAATCGTGCTCCATGATATCGTAGTACCATTAAAAAATGTAAATGTCAGAGTAATTTATCTTCAATGCAAGTTGTTCTTTCATGTGTCCTAATTTCATTTCCTTACTCTTTATATAAACTGTATAAATTGTAAACAGAATTTTTCTTCCAATAATGAAAACATGCGATTGAATAACGAAAACAAGAATGAATTAGAACAACAAAAAGTATTGGATGTATTTGTAACTTTAATTATAATTGTCTTTATTTTATTAGTTCTTTTCTTGTGTTTTTTTTTCTCTGATTTGTTCTCCGTGGGGTTTTTTAAAAATTATTATTATCATTTAAATGTATGACGTTGTATCTGGCAACCAATTTAATGTTCAATTTGTATTATGTTCTTGGCAACGTCTGTTATGTTGTTTATTATTGGCCTGAGCGGCACTCTGCTGCAAGCATTTTGTAAAACTTTTATTCTAAATGGAAATTGAACATGTTTGTACTTTTAGAAGCTTTTAATTTGATCTGTAACGATCAAAAAGAATTTCATTTTTACTGCAAAAATGTAAAAGTACAATTTAAATTTAAAAAAAAATTCATCCAGATATTTTAAAGTGGCGAAAAAGCTACCTAAATCTATGGATCTCCTATTTACACATGGTTGCACTAAATTTGCATTTCTATCAAATTTCTTTCAGAATTTATCTGAAGAAAATCTACGTATCCGTGTTCATATGAGTGCTATAAGTAAAAAAAGTGAAATATTAAAAATCGAAACATTGTTTACTTCAACATAATACAAACATAAAGCCGGCGTCCTGGCATAGGTGTAGCGCGTCTTCCTCTTGATCTGGGCGTCCCGGGTTCGAGTCCCGGTTTGGGCATGGTTGTTCTTTCGTTGTTCTATCTGTGAGATGTATGAATGTGCCCTCCTGTAAAAAGGGGTTGTGCAAGCGAATGACTGATGCGTGAGTAGCTAAGTCGTTCTCTTGGCCCTAGTTGGCGCTACTATAAAAACAAGAGACGCACCCCCTCAGACTTAAACTCGGCTGTCTCTGACGGCGGGGCTTGTCAGTAGTAAGTGCCATAATTACAAACAAAACACAAACATAAAATTTTTCGAAAATCATTTAAAGAGATAGTTGTCCATCAATTCATATATTTCAGCTTAGGCAAAATTTATTATTATAAAGCACATTAACGACATTTGGTATTTTTTTTAACCAAATCTGTTTACCTATATCGAAATTGGATTTCATTCAGTCGAAAAGAAGGCGTTCAAAGCATATATTCAGTTTCCTTCTCTATACTAAAAACATGAAATTGTAGCATATTTCTTGATCGTCATATTTTTCTGAATCGTAGACTCTTATAATGTCGATGGGAATATATTCTCGCCAAAGTCGATGGAATCAGTGTGAAGAAGCTCTCATGCTTGCAGACTTTGCTGTGGCCATCAAAGTTTTGCTTTTTCTCCTTACCTATTCTTCACAATATATTCTGCATAGGTAGACTCATAATGAGAACAGAGAGCTTGATGCAATATGAGAAGTTGTAGATGAGAATACAACGTTTACTTGAAAGGAGAATATTGCATACATAAAAGAATTTTTAACAATTCTTTTCTCTCTTTATTTCTCTCCCTATCTCTCTCTCACTTGAGCTCTCTCTTTATGCATTTCTGATGCTGAGATAATTTTATTTAGCTGCGATATTTTCATTAATATTGCATATTTTATATATTCATGTTTTAAAAGTGCACGGGATATTGCTTTAATATAGATGCTTAATCTTGCTTTTAGTTTTCCCTAAAGAAAAATTTTAATTCACAAAAATTAATCCGTTTGTTTTGCTTATTTTCAATTATTTTTAATTTCCGTTCGCTACTGTGTTCTTCCTTGTGAATGATATATTTTTTTTCATGTACAGTTGACCTTTCTATTCTATTACATCATATAAATTCAGAAAAAAGAAAATTCTCTTTATCTTTAGAGAGAATTATTATTTTTTTCTGAATCAAAGAATTCCTCAGATTTTACAAGGTGGCATCAGACATTGGAAATAACAATTAGTAAACATCAATTACGCATAAGTTTGAATGAAAACCAACTTTTTACATAAATTTTAACAAGAAAACTAAGGGGTAAAAATGAGTCGAATGAGAAAACAATTAACATGATAATAATTTGTCTTCGCTTATAAATATAAAATTCTTTATATTATTATATCTTAAAGAATAAGTTCAGATATGAAACATTTTATAAACAAATGATGTCCTTTCCTGACAAGTTTGTGTTTATGAAATTTACAACAAGTTAGAACTTGCAAAGGATTTTTTTTTTTTTTTTTTTTTGCAATGGATTTATGGCCAAAACAGGGCCGGCCATCTGGGGGTGCCGCGGATGCTGTGCACCGGGGCTCCACGACTGAGGCGGGGGGGGGCATCGTGTTTAATAGCTTTTACACGTACTGAAAGTATACAAGTTTGTTTCCACGTGGCTGGTTGACTGTCGATTGACGCCTTTACTGGGAAATATCGCATTGATGCCCATAGAAAAGGGGAAAACTTTCATTTATGAATATGAAAATCCCTTTCAGAAATGTTAAGACGGAGCGGCGCGATTTCGGAGGCCAAAAGTCGAGGCTGAAGCTGCATTCAAATGGACTTGTAAATCATCAGCTATTTACTTTTTTCTCTATCTAATGTAATATTTTTTATGCGTCCATCTGTGTATGTTTGTTTATATTAAATTCTTGCAACAAAAGGTAAAACGAAAAGTAAATTAAACGATCAATTCCAAGCAACGCACATTGCATTACTGCTTCACCGGCCACGACCGGAATGAAAAGATTTAAGGAAGAAGTTTAAATGGAGCAGTCGACGGATTTGGATATAAAATATATATTATATTCTAGTGCAAGTGTGCAAAATATTGTTAATATAAGGTAAGTAAATTTAAAGTAGGTAATAACGCGTAGTATAGCATATAGTAATTTGATAATTCATTTATAAATTACTTAATACTGTTAGATATAACCCTGTCTATATATAGGATGTCAAAAAAGAAAATTATCAGAAAAGAAAAAAGAAGAAGAGCTAAACTTCAAGATGCCCCAAGTAGATATGTTTTCTTGGCTACGAAGTAATTCTGGCAAAGCAATTGCTTCGACTTCAGAAACTACGATTCAAGCTTCAACTGGGAAAGAAAATCCCACGCAAAGTACACAGTCTTTATTGGGATTGTCTAAAATGTTGAAACGGTGAAATTTGTTGAAGAAGCGTGTGTTTAAAGAAATAAGACCGAATCAGATAATAATGACGAGAATGACAATAACAAATATGTTTAAGAGAGTATAAATGATCCTGGCTTATGTCTAAGTATTATAACTGTTAAATTTAGAAAGTTTTGTGTTAAAATCGGACCTGTACAAAACAAAGGAGTTTTTGCTAAAAATGCTAAATTTATGTTCGACTATCGATAAAACAAATCAAGTTAATATAAGTAAGGAAATGGCACGACTCAAATTACTATTTCAAATAATTGTAGATGTGATTCT
Organism: Argiope aurantia; assembly: GCA_026543865.1. Classification (NCBI taxonomy): domain Eukaryota; kingdom Metazoa; phylum Arthropoda; class Arachnida; order Araneae; family Araneidae; genus Argiope; species Argiope aurantia. Next base: position 5,078 of record JAPMOR010068384.1, on the reverse strand, counting down.
ATTTTTAATGTAATCTTCCACTTCGAGGAACCCACGAAATAATAAGTACGCCTAATAATGGAAATTTTTTTAATTTAATCGAATTATTAGGTAAATACTACCCAGATCCCAGATAGATCATATAAACAAAATAATAAATTCTAAAAATAGAATTGTGCATCATTTACCACACAAGTCACAAGAACAAATTATTTCTGCGTTAGGAAATTAAGTAATTAACAAAGTTAAACATGATATAAAAGCAGCCATGAAGTATAGTATCTAAATGGATCATACTCTTGATATTTTCTATAAGGAACAAACTTCTGTCATTATTAGGTATGTGAATTTTGAAGAGAAAAGGCTAACTATAAATGAGTTATTTATAGGGTTTATTGAAGTAACTGATGCGACTGGAGAAGGACTACTAAAAATTCTATTGGAAAGATAGAGCTTGATTTAGATATGAATTGCAGAGGGCAAGTATACGACAACGATCACAACATGAAAGTTAAATATAAAGGTGTACAGTCTAGAATACTTTCTCTAAACCCGCATGCAATTTATGTGCCTTTCCTATCACACTCGTTTAATTTATTAATTTCTAATACTTCTTCCAACAATATATATTGTAAAAAAAAATTTTTGGATATTGCAACGCTTATATTGCTTATTTTCTGCATCTACAAAAAGATGGAAAATTCTACTAAAGCATTTAAACATTACTCTTAAACCATTATTTGACACTCGCAGAGAAGCCATAATAGATTAGGTTAAAGCATTCTATACACAACTTGAGCAAACTTCTAATACCCTAAAAGAATTTATTGATGTTAGTAATGATAATACAGCGGTATCCGAAGCTAAAAGTTTATTGGATGCAATACAAGTAATGACATTTATTTTATGCTTAATAGTGTTACAAACCTGTGATTTTGCTTCCCACACGAATAGTGTCATATTAAGAAAGATCGTTTTACAGTTATCTGTATTAAATGCTGTCGGATCACGAGCCAATGATCCCAGAGATTGACAACCATTTCGCGACTTTGCGATAAATTTGGTGATTTTTGCGACAAAATGGATAATGCTCGAAACTTCCAGATTTATGTCGATTCATCCATTAGGAACCGAGATACGCCTCATTGGTCTAGAAGATTCTAATCCCGCCTCCTGGGAACTATAAAAGGCCGGCCCTCTCAAGCTGCGTTTGTGTGCTCGTGAATTATAGACGGAGTCGCTGATAAGTAACGAGTCTTCGAGAGGATAGCGAAGAAGCAGTGGAGTGCCAGCATTGTCTGGAGCGAGTGCTGAGCTGAGCATCAAGTCCGGTTATCTACTGTGGAAGTAGCGTCGTATCTTTTGTGTAGTAGCCAGTAGTGAGAAGTAGCGAGTCGGCAGCTAAAGCGAGGAGACAGTGAGAAGTTCAGCCTTTGGAGAGACCGTAGAGCGTAGTATGCTGTCCTGTGTTCGTCTCGACTGTAAATATTTGTCGTCTGTGTACTCGTCGTCTTTATATTAGTGTCTTCGTATAAATAAACGCCGTTGTTTTCTGTGGAGGCTTGCTGATTGTGTTTTCACACCATACACCCACTATCAAAAATAATCGGCGGTGAGGAAATTCCGTAATAATAGTATGATTTGCAATATTGTCCAAAATTAACACTATCAATAAACTATTTCAAGCAAAAACAATTGTTCTTGACTCGGCTTTCAATTTAGTAAATAAAATTAAAACTGAAATCCAAAATTTAAGAACAAAATTTAACACATTTTTTAGACGAAACAAGAGTGCTAGCACATAATTTGAACATTTCAGAACATTTTTCTATAAAATGAATTCGGAAAAACGAAAAAGATTATATTCCGAATTAGCAGAAGACGAAGTTATAAAAAACCCGGTAGAGGAATTTAGGTGCTATATTTTTTAATATTGTTATTGTACAAATAGAAGATAGATTTAAAAGCATACCAAATAGTATTTCTGATTTCAAATTAATCAGTGATATAAAAACTTTAGATAAACATAAACTAGAGAAATGTTCCAAAATCTTTGTAAAGTTTTTATAACAAAGATGTAGATGAAAACCTAATCCTGGAAATTTGTTTGCTACGGGGTTTAATTCTGAATGAAAGATATGTAAATAACGCACAAGACATATTGCAATACATACTAAATAATAATTATAATGAGTTATTTCTAAATGTATTAATTGTTTTAAAACTTTTCTTTATGTTGCCAATTAGTACAGCAAGTGCTGAGCGCTTTTTCAGCAAATTAAAATTATTAAAGAAGTATCTTCGATCAAGCATGTGTTCAGAACACTTAAATACACTTTCTATATTAAGCATAAAAAAAATTGCAAAAAAAAATTGATGTATTAGCAAAAACCAGATGGATGGGAGGCAATGAAAAAATATATTACTTTGTTTCAGAAACATCTGTCAGTCACTATCAACAGTATTTTAATCAATTAGAGTTCATTTCCTTTCAAATTAATTGTTGACGAATTGCAATATAAAATTTAGGAGATGTGAAAACAGTATGAGATGTTATTAATTGGAAACTAATTATTAATCAATAACTTTCATACCCAAATTTTTGTCTTTTCCCTCCTAAATTAATAACTATATTTAAAGGATCTTCTTGTGTACAGACGATCGCTGCGCCACCATTGAACAAAGCCGTATCCACAGATATTTAAAGGATCTAATGATGATGTAGGTCCACGTTCTTGAAATTTACTGGAAAAGAATTATAAAGTGTCCAGTTGCTTCTTTTTCCCCAATTTCCCAATATTTTAAAATTGCAATTTTGGTGGTATATTAATATTCTCCACACTTGCTTCGATTCATCGACTTGATAAATGACGCTAAAATCCATAAAAAAATATAAATGCTTTATCGCTCACAAACAGATATACAGGGTGGCCATAAATAAACTGACAGTGCTCACAGTGGTGTGTAGCGCGATCTATTTGCGAGAATGACGCCACATTTTGTAGGGAGATTAAACAAGACGGGAAACGAAGGCTTCCGTAAAAAAAAAATTAGTTTCAAAAGTCTCCGCTAGGGGAATATGTGGCGCTGTGTTATAGAAAATAGAGTGTTAACAAATGCAAATCAATACGGAAATAAAATTACCTTTTATTTTGCCCATTCGAATCATGTTCAATGTGGCTGCCGTGTTTGTGGACCACATATTGCATTCTGTGCACAGTATTCACAACAGCAGAAAGTAACATGTCTGCAGGAATCTCCCGTACAGTCCGTGATATGTTATCCTTCAACTTAGCCAGGTCCTGGACAACTTCTTGATAGACCTTGGACTTAAGGTAACCTCATAGCCAGAAGTCGCATGGGGTAAGATCAGGGGACCGAGGTGGCCATACAGTCGGAAAGCAGTGGCTAATGACTCTTTCTTTTGTGAATTTCTGTCGTAGCAGCTGTTGTATCTATAAAGCAACGTGTGGAGGGGCTCCATCTTGCATGAAAATGATTTCCCCCAGGCATTGTCTTTTCTGAAGTGCCGGAATGACAAAGCTGTTCAACATGTGGCGATATTTCTCTCCGGTAACAGGACAGGTTACGGGTCCTGTCGGGGTAATGTTCTCATGGAAGAATGGACCTATGATAAATTCCGCTGTGAACCCACACCAAACAGTTACCTTTGGTGCATGTAAGGGAATTGCTGTGACTGCATATGGTGATGTGTCATCCCAAATTCGGCAGTTCTGGGTATTCACAGTTCCATTCAGGTAAAAGTGGACCCCGTCTCCTCATAAGATTTTCCACGGCCAAGCATCATCCACCTCCATTTTGGCAAGAAAAGTGAAAGCAAAAGTCAATCGCTTATCGTGGTCGGTGTGACGTAACTCTTGTACACGGCTGATCTTGTACGGATAGAAGTGGATAATCTTTCGTAAGATTTGCCATTCCGTACTGTAGGGCATATCCATATTCCGAGCTACTCCACGAGCGCTAGAAGTGGCAGCAATATTGTCTTGTCCTCTGTCGACAATCGCCGTGGCAACTGCTTCGATTGTATCCTGTGGTACAAGTTTTCGTCCTCTGCCTGACTGAACCTTCAGAGAACCTGTTTTCTCAAACTTCGCAACCATTGCTTTTAGTCCATTAACTGACAAAGGACCGTTACCTTTACGCATTTTTTTGTGCTTTCTAAAAGCACGAAGAACGGCTGACGCGTTGCACTGGTTGAGGTAAAAGAATTTCACCAGTAACGCACGCTCGACTAAAGAAGGAGACATTGCGCATAAACTTTCAATCCGATTGTTTCGAAAAGTAACACATTGCCTTTTAAAGCCCAAGCAACTGGCACTGTGCCAATGGATGTAACGTGAAGTTTGAATAAAGAACTTCTGCTCAGCGTTCTCTATTACCTAGTAAGTGAAATTGCAGATAAAGAGACTTTATCGGTGTTTATGTAAATTTTTCGCTTTTTTAAAAGTGTTGCCATATTGCAACTAAATCAGCAAATGTGCAAAATAAAAGGTAATATTATTTCCGTATTGATTTGCATTTGTTAACACTCTATTTTCTATTACACAGCGCAACATATTCCCCTAACGGTGACTTTTAGAACTTTTTTTTTTTTTTTGCGGAATTTTTTGTCCCCCGTCTTGTTTAATCTTCCTACAAAATGTGGCGTCATTCTCGCAAATAGATCGCGCTACAGAACACTGTGAGCACTGTCAATTTAATTATGGCCACCCTGTATTTAATGTTTTCATATATTGTGAGAGAGCCTTATCATAAAATATAGTTTATATATATAAGTTTCCTTTAAAAGCTTGAATTCTATTTTCTTTGGAATCTCAAAACAAACAACTGATGACGACTGTTAATGCCCCCAAACATAAAAGAGGAAACAACATGACAACAAACAATATGGAAGAGGAATAGAAATGCACACTGTTACAGTCATCTCTGCAGATTGACAACAGATACGTCATTTTTAGCTGCGAAAACAATCTTCTCCGCTTTCACAACATTAAATTTTTTTAAAAATTGTATTTTGTTTGCAGCGCCATCTATCCTTTAAGAGTTTGGTAGAATTTTAAATACAACATAGCTTTTTT